>JBBGZY010001825.1:0-342746 GCA_037952925.1 Lithobates clamitans
CCATCGTCGATCCTCCCAGATGCGGCTGCAGTACTAGTAAGTAGTGGCCAGGTCTACCCTCTCCCTCCATCCCCCCCAACAAAATATGGACATCAACATATTCGACAATGTACCGCTACCCTGGATTGACCACCACGCCATCAAATTCAAAATCGGCACCAACACCACCCTGCAAAAACAGAATCATGCAATAACAACACACTGGTCTAGATCTCAGAAGAAACTACACTCCGAACTCTTCAAAACCACATTATCAAACAAAATAGCAACAATAAATTTAAACCACTCAACTGAACACTCAACTGCTTAAACAATGCATTACTACAAACAGCAGACTCAGTGGCCCAAAAACACAGAACACTCATCCGCAAAAAAAAACTCGGGATGGTTTTTTGGCACCCTTACTCTACTGCAGTGCGAACGCAGAAGAGCTGAAAGAGCCTGGAGAAGAAACTCCACTAAGGAAAACCACTCAAACTACAAAGCTCTCACCGAGAAATACCACAAAGCAATCTTCAAAGCAAAAAAGAACATTTCTCGAACACCATCTCAACAGCCTTAAACCGCCCTCAGGAACTGTTCAAAATAGTCGCCCAGACTATGAACCCAACCTGCCTAGAGCCCCCAGCAAATGAAACTCAAAAAGTTTGCAATAACCTATCGGACTTCTTCATCGACAAAATCGATAACATCCGTAAAACAATTCAACAGAAAAAAACTACCAACCTCAATCAACTAAAGCAAAAAGAGGAAATCGATACAAACATCACACAAGGACCGAAATTCTCACTAATCCCAATCACCACTGACAGCACCAAAAACATCATCAGAAGCCTTAGAGACAGCACTTTACCAAACGACACCATTCCCACAAAACTTCTGAAAGAATGTTCCGACATCCTCGCTCCCACTATAACACACCTCATAAATCAGTCATTCAAAGAAGGGACTGTCCCCGATCGCCCTCAAGCAAGACATCATCAAACCTCTTCTAAAGAAACCCAACTTCAACCCTAAAGACCCTAACTACCGCAGACCGATAAGTCTCAACACCATCTCCAAGGTCATGGAGAAAGCAGTCGTACAACAGCTACAACTCCACCTGGACACACACAATCTCTTGGACCCCTGCAATCAGGCTTCCGCCCAGGCCACGGCATAGAAACAGCACTCCTCGAAGCTGCAGATGACGGAGAATCAAGTCTCTTGGTACTTCTGGGCCTCAGTGCAGCGTTCGATACAGTGGACCACAACACCCTACTCATCCGCCTCACAGAAGTAGCAGGAATCACAGATTCAGAGCAACAATGGTTCGCATCGTTCCTGGAAAATCGCTCTCAGACAGTGAAACTAGGAGCCTTCACCTCTGCAACCCGGGCAATATTGTATGGAGTCCCTCGAGGGTCACCTTTATCACCAGTCCTCTTCAACATCTATATCCGTCCGCTCCCCAAAATAATCAGAAATTTGGACCTCCGCTACCACTCGTACGCTGACGACATGCAACTCTACTTTCGGATCACCGGACAAAAAGACCACTATCAACAACTAGAAAAATGCCTCACATTGATAGACAACTGGATGACCACTAGCTACCTCAAACTCAACGGATCCAAAACAGAGCTTCTCCTACTACATGCAAACCAAAACTCAAAAAACAAGAACCCTTTGGACTCCGCCCACTGCCTTAGGACAGACCATCGCACCAAGCACCAAAGTCAAAAGTCTTGGAGTCATTTTTGACTCAGAAATGTCAATGGATGCACAAATTGGATCAGTAGTCAGCGGATCTCACCACCTTCTTTGCCTGCTATGCAGACTCATCCCTTTCATTCCTAAAGAGGACAAAGCAGCAGTAGTTGGAACCATCAATAACACCTGACTCGACTACGCAAACTCCCTCTATGCCGGACTACCTAAATACCAGATTGCACGCCTACAACTCATCCAAAACACCGCAGCAAGACTGATAACAGGAAAAAAACCCTGGGAACCCATTTCCCCATCCCTGAGGAGCCTACATTGGCTAACCATAAAGGATCGGATCACATTCAAGACCCTCTGCCTCACCCACAAATGCCTACATGGAAACGCGCCTCAATACCTATGCGAGAAAATAAAACGCTACGTACCTAATCGCAGTCTTCAATCAACCCACCAAAACCTACTCCACGTTCCCAAATCTCACTACAATTCAAAGGGAGAACGAAGATTCACAGTCCAAGGACCACAGCTATGGAACACTCTATCGACCAACATCCGAATGGAAGAAAACCATCAGGCCTTCAGGAAGAAACTCAAGACCTACCTCTTCTAACAAGCTGGACCCACAGTATGGACCACGCGCCTTGAGGCGATTCAGTTCGCATTTGCAGCGCTATACAAGTCATTCATTCATTCATACTATACTTTTGGCAGGCAGGTGATTCAGTTAGCTGCAGTGTATTTCATATCTATATACAGTCAGTCTAGTGTATATATATATATATCCACTGCATACAGTTTAGCTAGATCTCACTGCAGTCCGTTCCTGGTGTACTCGCTGTTTCTACTATACTTCTGGCAGGCAGGTGATTCAGTTAGCTGCAGTGTATTTCATATATACAGTATCTCACAAAAGTGAATACACCCCTCACATTTTTGTAAATATTTTCATGTGACAACATTGAAGAAATGACACTTTGCTACAATGTAAAGTAGTGAGTGTACAGCTTGTATAACAGTGTCAATATGCTGTCCCCTCAAAATAACTCAACACACAGCCATTAATGTCTAAACTGCTGGCAACAAAAGTGATTACACCCCCAAATGAAAGGGTCCAAATTGGACCCAAAATGTCAATATTTTGTGTGGCCACCATTATTTTCCAGCACTGCCTTAACTCTCTTGGGCATGGAGTTCACCAGAGCTTCACAGGTTGCCACTGGAGTCCTCTTCCACTCCTCCATGACGACATCACGAAGCTGGTGGATGTTAGAGACCTTGCGTTCCTCCACCTTCCGTTTGAGGATGCCCCACAGATGCTCAATCAGGTTTAGGTCTGGAGACATGTTTGGCCAGTCCATCACCTTTACCCTCAGCTTCTTTAGCAAGGCAGTGGTCATCTTGGAGGTGTGTTTGGGGTCCTTATGTTGGAATACTGCCCTGCGGCCCAGTCTCTGAAGGGAGGGGATCATGCTCTGCTTCAGTATGTCACAGTACATGTTAGCATTCATGGTTCCCTCAATGAACTGTAGCTCTCCAGTGCTGGTAGTACTCATGCACCATCAGACCATGACACTCCTACCACCATACTGGACTGTAGGCAAGACACACTTGTCTTTGTACTCCTCAACTGGTTGCCACCACACACGCTTGACACCATCTGAACCAAATAAGTTTATCTTGGTCTCATCAGACCACAAGACATGGTTCCAGTAAAGAATGTCCTTAGTCTGCTTGTCTTTTGCAGGCTTTCTTGTGCATCATCTTTAGAAGAGGATTCCTTCTGGGACGACAGCCATGCAGACCAATTTGATGCAGTGTGTGGCATATGGTCTGAGTACTGACAGGCTGACCCCCACCCCTTCAAGCTCTGCAGCAATGCTGGCAGCACTCATATGTCTATTTTCCAAAGACAACCTCTGGATATGACGCTGAGCATGTGCACTCAACTTCTTTGGTCGTCCATGGCGAGGCCTGTTCTGAGGGGAACCTGTCCTGTTAAACCTCTGTATGGTCTTGGCCACTGTGCTGCAGCTCAGTTTCAGGGTCTTGGCAATCTTCCTAAAGCCTAGGCCATCTTTATGTAGAGCAACAATTATTTTTTTCAGATCCTCAGAGAGTTCTTTGCCATGAGGTGCCATGTTGAACTTCCAGTGACCAGTATGAGAGAGTGAGAGCAATAACACCAAATTTAACACACTTGCTCCCCATTCACACATTGGGGAGGGGACATGGCTAATTGGGCCCAATCTGGACATTTTCACTTAGGGGTGTACTCACTTTTGTTGCCAGCGGTTCAGACATTAGTGGCTGTGTGTTTAGTTATTTTGAGGGGACAGCACATTTACACTGTTATACAAGCTGTACACTCACTACTCATTTCTTCAGTGTTGTCACATGAAAAGATATAATAAAATATTTACAAAAATGTGAGGGGTGTACTCACTTTTGTGAGATACTGTATATACAGTCAGTCTAGTATATATATTTATATATATCCACTGCATACAGTTTAGCTAGATCTCACTGCGGTCCATTCCTGGTGGTGTACTCTTTCTACTATACTTCTGGCAGGCAGGTGATTCAGTTAGCTGCAGTGTATTTCATATATAAATACAGACAGTCTAGTATCTATATATATTCAATGCATAGAGTTTAGCTAGATCTCACTGCAGTCCATTCCTGGTGTACTGTTTCTAATATACTTTAGGCAGGCAGGTGATTCAGTGATCTGCAGTGCATAAAATATTTATAGTCTCCTACATATATATATATCCACTGCATTCTTGTCTAACCAAGCCTATGTCTGACTGCAGGTAGTTCCTAGTGTATGTTTTCAAATACACTTTCAGGAAGGCAGGCAGGTGATTCAGTGATCTGCAGTGCATAAAATATATATACAGTCTCCTACATATATATATCCACTGCATTCTAGTCTAGCCAAGCCTATATCTGATTGCAGGCTGTTCCTGGTGTACGTTTTCAAATACACTTTCAGGCAGGCAGGCAGGCAGGTGATTCAGTGATCTGCAGTGCATAAAATATATATACAGTCTCCTATATATATATATCCACTGCATTTTAGTTTAGCCAAGCCTATATCTGACTGCAGGCCGTTCCTGGTGTACGTTTTCAAATACACTTTTAGGCAGGTGATTCAGTGATCTGCAGTGCATAAAATATATATACAGTCTCCTACATATATATATCCACTGAATTCTAGTCTAGCCAAGCCTATATCTGACTGCAGGCCGTTCCTGTGATCTGCAGTGCATAAAATATATATACAGTCTCCTACATATATATCCACTGCATTCTAGTCTAGCCAAGCCTATATCTGACTGCAGGTAGTTCCCGGTGTATGTTTTCAAATACACTTTCAGGCAGGCAGGCAGGTTAATCCGTGATCTGCAGTGCATAAAATATATATACAGTCTCTTACATATATATATATATATATATATCCACTGCATTTTAGTTTAGCCAAGCCTATATCTGACTACAGGCCGTTCCTGGTGTACGTTTTCAAATACACTTTCAGGCAGGCAGGCAGGCAGGTGATTCGGTGATCTGCAGTGCATAAAATATATATACAGTCTCCTACATATATATATATATCCACTGCATTTTAGTTTAGCCAAGCCTATATCTGACTGCAGGCCGTTCCTGGTGTACGTTTTCAAATACACTTTCAAGCAGGCAGGCAGGTGATTCAGTGATCTGCAGTGCATAAAATATATATACAGTCTCCTACATTTATATATCCACTGCATTCTAGTCTAGCCAAGCCTATATCTGACTGCAGGCCATTCCTGGTGTACGTTTTCAAATACACTTTCAGGCAGGGTGGCAGGTGATTCAGTGATCTGCAGTGCATAAAATATTTATAGTCTCCTACATATATATATATCCACTGCATTCTAGTCTAACCAAGTCTATGTCTGACTGCAGGTAGTTCCTAGTGTATGTTTTCAAATACACTTTCAGGAAAGCAGGCCTGTGATTCAGTGATCTGCAGTGCATAAAATATATATACAGTCTCCTACATATATATCCACTGCATTCTAGTCTAGCCAAGCCTATATCTGATTGCAGCCTGTTTCTGGTGTATGTTTTCAAATACACTTTCAGGCAGGCAGGCAGGTGATTCAGTGATCTGCAGTGCATAAAATATATATACAGTCTCCTACATATCTATATCCACTGCATTCTAGTCTAGCCAAGCCTATATCTGACTGCAGGCCGTTCCTGGTGTCTGTTTTCAAATACACTTTCAGGCAGGTGATTCAGTGATCTGCAGTGCATAAAATATATATACAGTCTCCTACATATCTATATCCACTGCATTCTAGTCTAGCCAAGCCTATATCTGACTGCAGGCCGTTCCTGGTGTCTGTTTTCAAATACACTTTCAGGCAGGTGATTCAGTGATCTGCAGTGCATAAAATATATATACAGTCTCCTACATATCTATATCCACTGCATTCTAGTCTAGCCAAGCCTATATCTGACTGCAGGCCGTTCCTGGTGTACGTTTTCAAATACACTTTCAGGCAGGTGATTCAGTGATCTGCAGTGCATAAAATATATATACAGTCTCCTACATATCTATATCCACTGCATTCTAGTCTAGCCAAGCCTATATCTGACTGCAGGCCGTTCCTGGTATACGTTTTCAAATACACTTTCAGGCAGGCAGGCAGGTGATTCAGTGATCTGCAGTGCATAAAATATATATACAGTCTCCTGCATATATATATATCCACTGCATTCTAGTCTAGCCAAGCCTATATCTGACTGCAGGCCGTTCCTGGTGTACCTTTTCTAGTAAACTTCAGGCGGTGTTTTGCTAATAAAGATTTACAGCATGTCTGGAAGGCCACCAAGGAGAGGCAGATGCTGACAGGCCACTAAAAGAGGGCAAGCAGGCTCTGTGTCTACAGCCAACAGTGCTGGTCGTAGACACGGTGCGTCCTCAGCACGTGACCGTGGTGCACGCTTGTCCTTTTTTTCGGCAGCTGGCCGTGTTGATCCACAACATGCAGAAGAGTTGGTAGTGTGGATAACTAAGCCATCCTCATCGTCCTCATCCTCTGTCACCCAGGCTCAGAGTAGTTTGCCTGCCAATGCAGCTGCCAAAGCGGCCTATTCCATCGGCTCAATGTCATCATTCACTCCTTCCCTAGCCCCACCATCATGCACGGAGAAGTCCCCCAAACTGTTCGACCACAGTGTCGGGTACATGCTGCAGGAGGATGCGCAGCATTTTGAAGGCTCTGATGATGGTACCCAGGTCGAGGAAGGCAGTAACATGAGCCCAGAGAGAGGGGGTGCCCAAGAAGGACAACAAACTGGCAGTCATGTTCCCCCAGCTGCAGCATACTGCCAGGTTTGCTCCAGTGACGAGGAGAGAGGGGATGATGAGGTCACTGACTCTACGTGGGTGCCTGATAGAAGAGAGGAGGAGTAGGAGGCACATCTCAGAAGAGGCAGGATGCCCTCCAGGGGCCAGCTTAAGGGCATCCACCCGACTGCATCACACCGCAGAGCTCCACATGTGCAGGGCGCTGCTGACTTCCTGCGTATTTTGAAAAGTTCTGTGGTGTGGGCCTTTTTTGATACGTGTGCAGAAGATCGCACCATTACTGTTTGCAACATATGTCTGAAGCGTATCAAGCATGGCCAAAATAACAGCTGCTTGAGCACCACATGCTTGACCAGACATATGTTGACCTCCCATGTAGTCCGTTGGTAACAGTACTTAAAAGACCCACACCAAAGAACAAGGCAGACCTCTCCTTGCTCCTCATTATCTGGGATCTCCAATCCCATTATACCTTCAGTCCTCTCAGAAACCTGCACTGAGAGGAGTGAAGGTGTAGAATTAGGTGTGCTTGCGGGCAATCTGCTATCGCTACATCAACATCCGATTGTAGCAGGCAAATTTCCCTACCCCAGTTGCTAAACCGTAGAAAGAAATTTGGTCCCAGCCATAGACATGCTCAGCGGCTGAATGCTAGCTTGGCTAAATTGCTAGCACTCCAAATGATGCCTTTTCAGCTGGTAGACTCTTCCCCCTTTCGTGAATTTGTGGTTCCCAAACGCCATTTCTTTTCACGGAAAGGCCATTTTGGCTCTCTACCGACATGTGGAAGGCAATGTCTTGGCCTCATTGGACAGGGCGGTCAGCGGTAAGGTACATATTACCGCTGACTCATGGTCCAGCAGGCATGGACAGGGACGTTACCTTTCTTTCACGGCGCACTGGGTAAGTCTGCTGGCAGCTGGGAAGGATGCAGGACAGGGTGCAGTATTGTTGGAGCTTGTTCCGCCAACACGCTTCCAAAATGCTAGTAGTGGTGATTCTGCCACACCTCTCTCCTCCACCCCCTCCTCTTCTTCCTCCATGGCCTCTTCCTATGCAGCTTTCTCCTCAGAACCAGCGGTGCCCGGTAGGCGTTCAAGGGGCTACGCAATCACTCAGGCAAAAAGATGCCATGCGGTGCTTGAGTTGGTCTGCTTAGGGGACAGGAGCCACACTGGGGCAGAGATTCTGTCAGCTCTGGGCAGACTCAGAGGTGGTTGACCCAGCCTTACAGGATCTCCTGAGGCAGGCCAGGAAAGTCTGTGGGCATTTCCGCCGGTCATATAATGCCAGTACTCGGCTGGGTGACCTTCAAAAAGAATGCCACCTACCCAAGAACCGCCTCATTTGTGACATGCCCACCAGGTGGAACTCAACATTGGCAATGCTGCAGCTGCAGCTGTGCCATCAATGAGTACCTGTGTGAGTGTGGCACCAGGACAGGGTCAGGGGAGCTTGGCTTTTTTTTGCCACGCCAGTGGCTACTGATCAAGAATGCATGCACTGTCCTGTCTCCATTTGAGGAGGCCACGAGGATGGTGAGCAGTGACAGTGCATGCATCAGTGATACTGTCCCTCTTGTCTACCTGTTGGAGCACACACTTCGTGGAATAATGGACAGGGCACTTGAGGCAGAACAGAGGGTGGAAGAGGAGGACTTTCTTACCTCTCAAGGCCCCCACAGTATTCCTGCGGGCTCCGCCAATCACACAGGAAGAGGAGGATGAGGATTGTGTCTGCATGGAGGTGGAGCCTGGCACTCAGCATCAGCAGCCGTTTTAAAGGGATTGTTTTCAGTCCCCAGAAACCCATGGACTTGTACGTGGCTGGGAGGAGGTGGCTGTGGATCATGTCATCCTTAGTGACCCAGAGAACTCTGGATCAAATGCCTCAGCAAACCTTCGCTGCATGGCCTCCCTGATCCTGCAAAGCCTGCGAAAGGACCCTCGGATTTGTGGTATCATTACTGGCTGGCAACCCTTCTTGATCCACGTTACAAGGGTAAGGTTGCAGAACTTATCCAGCCTTCGCAGAGGGAGCAGAGGATGAAACATCTTTGGGGGGCCTTGCAGAAAGGTTTGTGCAATGCGTTTCCAGAGCCTGGGAGGTTACAATTTCCTAGTCCTCCTGGACAACGTATATCTGAGGCTTCGGTCAGTCACAGAAGGAGCAGTGGAGAAGGTGGCCGTCTGACCGATGCGTTCAGACAATTCTTTAGTCTGCAGCCCCAAGGTCTGATCAGTTCCAGCAACCATCGCCAGCGTCTGATTTACATGCAGGAATACCTAGGGGCAAGATCAGACTTGGAGACCTTTCCAACCGAAAATCCACTGGGTTACTGGGTCTTGAGGATGGATCACTGGCCAGAGCTTGTACAATATGCAATTGAGCTACTGGCCTGTCCTGCATCCAGCGTTCTTTCTGAATGCACATTCAGTGCTGCTGGAGGCTTAGTAACCGATCCCAGAGTGCGCCTGTCCACAGACTCAGTTGATCGGCTCACCTTTATAAAAATGAATCAGTCTTGGATCACCAGCTACCAAGCACCTGATGCTAATGTAACCAATTAATTTTTCTATGAATGTGAGATCCCTTGAAGACTGCCTATGCTGATTGACTATCCTGTTATGCTAAGTGACTATCCTATTCCTCCTCAATGTTCATGTTGATAGCTTCTAAGAACAATTTTGTTTCAGGGCACCACCACCAGTGCCTAAGGCCCAATTTTTCTGCCCCTGTTAAATAGGGGCGTATAATTATCCTTTTTGCTGTAATATTTCGCTGCAGGGCTCATTCTTGCGCTCAACTAGAGTATCTGTGAGGGGTGGCAGTTTTGTGGCACCACTACCAGTGCCTAAAGCCCAATTTTTCTGCCCCTGTTTAACAGGAGCATGTAATTACAATATTTGCTCTAATATTTCACAGCAGGGCCCATTCCTGCGCTCAACAAGAGTATCTGTGAGGCTTTACTGCCACCACCACTGCCTAAGGCCCAATTTTTCTGCCCCTGTTTAACAGGGGCATGTAATTACAATATTTGCTCTAATATTTCATAGCAGGGCTTGTTCCTGCGCTGAACAACAGAATCTGAGGGGTTACAGTGTTGTGGCACCACACCACCACCAAAGGCCCAATTTTTCAGCCCCTGTTTAAAAGGGGCGTGTAATTACAATTTTTGACCTAATACTTCACAGCAGGGCCCGTTCCTGCGCCCAACAAGAGTATCTGTAAGGGTTACAGTGTTGTGCCACCACCACCACTTTCTAAGACGCAATTTTTCTGCCCCTGGTAAAAAGGGGCATGTAATTACAATTCTTGATATAATATTTTGCAGCAGGGCCCGTTCCAGCACCCACCAAAAGTAACTGTGAGGGCTTACAGTTTTCTGGTACCACCAACACCTAAGGCCCAATTTTACGCAGAGTGTATAGTATATACAGGCAGTCTGTATAGTATAGGTTATACAGGCTGTATAGTATATACAGGCAGTCCTCTATTTTCAAACATCTGACTTACAGACGACTCCTACTTACAAACGGAGGGAGACAACAGGAAGTGAGAGGAAATCTACCCCTAGAAAGGGAAATTCTCTCCTGTAGGAGTTAATATGGGAAAAAGGTGTCTCCACTGATGCTTTATCACCAATCCTTCTTTCCCTAATAACCCCAAATTTTCAAAATCCAATTGGCATTGGGACAGAAAGTGAGGTGAAATCTTCTAAACAAGGGCGCAGACAGCAAAAAAAAATGTTACAGGGTGATAACCCTGCCCTATATTATCCAAAAAGCCCCTCACAATGAGCACAGCACAAGGATGGGGGGAGACCCTCATAATGAGCACAGCAGGGCTACAGCCCCAGGAGGAAGTCAGCACAGCACAGGGATGGTGGGAGCCCCTCATAATGAGTACAGCAGGGGTACAGCCCCAGGAGGAACTTCCTCCTGGGGCTGTACCCCTGCTGTGCTCATTATGAAGGGCTCCCATCATCCCTGTGCTGACTTCCTGGGTTTGTACCCCTGCTGTGCTCATTATGAGGGGCTCCCACCATCCCTGTGCTGTGCTGACTTCCTGGGGCTGTACCCCTGCTGTGCTCATTATGAGGGTCTCCCACCAACCCTGTGCTGTGCTCATTATGAGGGGCTCCCACCATCCTTGTGCTGTGCTGACTTCCTCCTGGGGTTGTACCCCTGCTGTGCTCATTATGAGGGGCTCCCACCATCCCTGTGCTGTGCTGACTTCCTGGGTTTGTACCCCTGCTGTGCTCATTATGAGAGGGCTCCCACCATCCCTGTGCTGTAATGACTTCCTGGGTTTGTACCCCTGCTGTGCTCATTATGAGAGGGCTCCCACCATCCCTGTGCTGTAATGACTTCCTGGGTTTGTACCCCTGCTGTGCTCATTATGAGGGGGCTACCACCATCCCTGTGCTGTGCTGACTTCCTGGGGCTGTACCCCTTCTGTGCTCATTATGAGGGGCTCCCACCATCCTTGTGCTGTGCTGACTTCCTCCTGGGGCTGTACCCCTGCTGTGCTCATGAGTGGCTCCCACCATCCCTGTGCTGTCTTCCTGGGTTTGTACCCCTGCTGTGCTAATTATGAGGGGCTCCCAGCATCCCTGTACTGTGCTGACTTCCTGGGGCTGTACACCTGCTGTGCTCATTATGAGGGGTTCCCACCATCCCTGTGCTGTTTTCATTATGAGGGGCTCCCACCATCCCTGTGCTGTGCTGACTTTGTGGGTTTGTACCCCTGCTGTGCTCTTTATGAGGGGCTCCCTGTACAATCCTTTCATTTACACTAGCGTGTGAAGGTCCCCCTTACATTGGTGGTCAGTGTAAATCCCTCCCTACATTAGTGGTTCCTGTGAATGCTCCTATTAGATCAGTGGTCAGTGTAAATCCCCATTATATTAGTGATCAATGTGAATCCCCTATTTTATTGGTGTCAGTGAAGAAATCCCTCTTTATATTGGTAGGTGACGTAAAATCCCCTGTTACATGGTGGTCAGTGCAAATTCCCTCTCACATTGGTGGTCAGTGTAAATAACCCCTCACATTGGTGGTCATTTAAATTTTCCATTACGTTGGTGGTCATTGTAGAATCCCCCACTATATACTTGCCCAAAATTTCCAGCTTTGCTCTACATGATTCAGAATTTACCACAGTGTACTGCCTCCTAACTAATCCCACCCCCACCACTGCCACTGATCCCATCAACCCCCCAGCATTGCCACTGATCACACTCCCTCCCCCCAGCATTGCCACTGATCCCAGAAGTCCTAGAATCTCTAGGATTTTTCTGTCTATTGATGGGTCCCCTCACCTCCCCAGTCCATGGTGTTCAGGCAGTGAGGAGATGATGTGCTGTAACCTTTAACAACCAATCAGTGAACAGTAATGATGTGCACTAATCTCTTGCAACCAATCATTAAGCGGTAAGGATATGCAGTAACCTCTAGCAACCAATCAGTAAGCAGTAATAATGTGCAGTAACCTCTAGCAACCAATTGGTGAGTGGTAAGGATGTCCAGTAACCTCCAGCAACCAATCAGTGAGCAGTATTTGTGTATAGTAATCTTTAGCAACCAATCAACAGAAGTCATGTGCTGTAACCTCTAGAAAATAATAAGTGAGCCATAATATGTGCAGTAACCTCTAGCAGCCAGTCCGTGAGTGGTAAGGATACACTGTAACCTCTGGCAACCAATCACAATGCTGGCTGATCTGATTCAGTAAACTGATTTTGAGTCTAGCTGCTATTTATTGTAGACTCAGAGCAGGTGAAGTGCGAAATTGCATGAGGGGGGCTCAAGAAAATGTTTTCCCAGGGTCCAAACAATATTAAAGATGGCCCTAGGCGTATGCCTGGGGACCCTTGGAGTAATGTTACTTTGGATTCAAGTACATGTCTCCCCAAGACACACAGACTTTTGGATCCATGTTAAGGGCCTAAATGCCACATTTCCAGAAATGACTGCTTTACACTGTGGGACTCATAGCAGATGCTGATGTCATCAGCAAGCCATCTGTCTGGGGTTGTCTACTATAATGTGTTTATTGCAAGAAGGTCTATTGTGCCTCCTAAGGGTCTTTTACCCATTGTTAGTTGTGCTAATTAACGCACCTATTATCTGATTGTGTTCTGTGTTTATACTTATGATAATGTGTATTGTACCTTATGAGCTTGGAGTCGGCAAGTCTGACCTGCAATGAGACATCTAGGTAATTAATTAAGAAACCTCTGTGATGGGATTAGCCACGAGTCAGCTGTAGCTCGTTAGCTAAACCATTGTGTAATGTTTTGGGTAAATATTTGGGTCATTGTTAATGTGGTGAGTGACCTCCTTCTCAAGTGTATAAAAGCCTGTATTCTTGTTCAGATAAACAGTTCCAGCTTTGCAGCCAAATGAGTCCTGCCTGGTTCTTGGTTTTAACATGTGGCTATAATATCTAATATCTATATTCAGACTGGAGGAAGTGGTATGTGATGGAAGCACTCAAGCGGAGTGTGGGATATTCCGATACAGGCACAACAACTGTGAGGAAGGTAGTCAACACATGTGCTATAGACGGCACTATGGTGAAAATATATATATAAAATATATATGGTGACTTGACTCATTCTTGAAAAAAATAGAAAACACTTTCTTATGTTTGGCTGCAATCTACTTGCTCTATCTTAGAAAAAGCAGCTTTGCCGAAAAGGAAGAAGAAATCCTGAGGAAAAAGGTATTATCCAATAAGCTTATTTCTACTTTTCCGAATAGCAGAAAGAAGACGACAAGAGTCATCTACTTGCTATAACTCTTGGCGTACATCTAAGGGATTTCACCCGGAGGATGAGGTTTTCATCCTTAAGTTTCCTCATGACGGAATGGAGGAGGGTTTGGTAGTCAGTAGGGGTGCAACGGATCTAAAATCTCACGGATCGGATCGATCCTCGGATCAGAGTCACGGATCGGATCATTTTCGGATCAGCAAATAAAAAAAAAAAAAAAAAAACACACAAATCTTGTTACACCAACCGGAGTTTTAGATTTAAAAGCTATTTTTAACACAAAACCGAGCTTATATGCATAAATACAGTATTTGTGCATATAAGTTCGGTTTTGTGTTGAAAATGGCTTTTAAATCTAAAACTCCGGTGGGTGTAACAAGATGTCCGCTTGCCCCATTCTCACTCTATCATTATTGTACTGTGCAGGAGTGTGGGGTGTAGCAAGATGGCGGCGACGAAACATCACTTCCTGTCGAGACAGCGGCCGCTTCCGGGTGTACGAAGATGGCCTCCGCTCCGGAGCTAGGCCGAAGCCGCGGCCTTTCCTATGGCTGAGGCCGCAGAGTGCTCCGCGGATCGCGGGTGTGCCGATCCGCGGAGGGTGATCCGTACGAATCACGGATCAGCAACGATCCGTTGCACCCCTAGTAGTCAGCACTCTTAAGGCACAGGTGGCTGAATTCTTTGTTTTAGTATGTAGTAGACACATTGTCTCTGCTACTTTCAGCGCTCACTTATGGTCTGACACTGCTACAACAAAAATGTGTTGTCTTTGAAAAACCTACCTAATAAAGACTTATTTTGGACTGGGTTGCCGCTGTTGTATGTGAGCCAATGGGGAAAGGAAAGTAAATTATTACATATGTAATTTATTTGATGACACAATATGTTGTCACTGATCATGTCCCTGAGAATTGTAATGTTATTCGTTGCCCCAGTGGCAAGGTCTGTTCGGACGAAAGACGTAGGGCTAAGTTTCAGCAATGACGTCATCCCACAGGGTGTTCAATGTGGGAGTTTTTTTTACATGCTGTTTGACTTTTATCTACTTAAGTAGATGCCTGATTTTCCTAAATAAATATGTCTTTTACTGCACCACAAGCAATTTTCCCTTCCTCTTTTATATGCTGCCTTCTTTGTGGCTGAGCAGAGGGCTGCCTGTTTAATCTGTTGAGAAGGACGGCTCTCAATGGCATCTTGAATTAGTGGAGATACACGCATACCTTCCATACATTTGGGCAGCAAGCTCCCACAGGCAGAGGCATGATGGGACTTGTAGTTTTGCAACAGCTGGAGGGCCGCCAGTTTGAGACCCCTGCTCTAATCCAACCACCTGTTGGCCAGGATGGCATATTACAGATGTGGAGGCTGACTTCAATTCACTTACCAATTAAGGCATGTGGAGGCTTACACTCATTTATCCATCCATCCAGCTATTAAATTGTGTAATTGAAGATAGCAGATCCTAACAATTGATCCATCCATTGGTGGGATGTGCTCCCCATAAGCGCTGTTAGACCTCATTGGAATAGGGGGTCTAACCCTTTGGGAGGCAGAATCTGTGTTACACATTTGGATGCATTTGTGGTGATGAGGATTTTTTACCTGTGATTTGCATTTTCATTGAATTATTCCTTTTGAAAGACTTTCACTGGCAAAATTAATTTTCACTGGACTATTTTTCTTTCTTTTTTCTTCATTTTAATAGTAATGGGACTTTTTGATTTGGATTTTTTTTGATTGGCAGCACATGTGAACTGATTATTTATATGACGGCGCAACACCTGTATGGGTTTATATTCTTTCTAGTGTGGATAATTAGTGAGTGCAGCTATCAGCCTTGGAATTTGTTTTGATGACACTTTAGCGCAAGATTTGAATTTTTGCAAAATGATTTATGAAACAATGTGCCGTTTTAAAGCATCCTCTAAGCATGCAGTTTGAAGGATCTTTTTGTCTTAATATCGACCTTTAGGCTACCTGAAAACACCCTTTTTCTATAGACCAAAAAAATATATATATATATTTTTTTTTTTAGCATTGGTACATATCCTTCAGGCTCTGTGTTTGACAATCCCTTGCCTATTAGCCCTGAACATGGCCATTACTGATATCGAAGGTACGGCTTCAGGATTCAAACCTTATTAACATTTGCTGAATTAAACAGGTAAATTCGGCTCATCCCTCTTTTTAATTATGGTTAAACAAAAGATGAAAAACAGTGAAATTGATGCACACAGTCACAACATACACATAATAATGTTATATATATAACTATATGAATTTTTAACAATGTTCTAAAATGGTTACCAATATACACAGGGCTCATTTATTTAATATCATTCATGCCCCTTCATAGTCAACTTACACATTTGACATCACTGTAAATCAATCTGGTCTAGTCTAGCCCACTGAATTATGACATCTCCAGCATATGTTAGGCAAGGTTGGATTGATACAGTGAAGGACATCTGAACATCTATACCAATAGATAAAAATCTTGAAGCTCATTTTTTGGACTTTACAACCAACAGAATATTTAAGAGAGAGAGTAAATGCTTTCTGCCGATCCTCACTGCTGAATTTTGTTCCTAATTCTCCTTCTCAAGTAATTGTATAAGGTGGGAGATTGGGATGAGTAAGAGTAGACAATATTGTGTAAATTTGGGAAATCGAGTGAGGTTGGGGAGGGGGGGCGAGTCACATAACAATAGTTTCTCTTATGCCGCATACACACAGTCGGACTTTATGGCAGACTTTGCCCGGCGAACTTTTCGACAGACTTTACGACGGACTTTCTGAATGAACAGACTTGCCTACACACAATCCACCAAAGTCCGTCGAATTCGTACATGATGACGTACGACCGGACTAAAAAAAGGAAGTTCATAGCCAGTAGCCAATAGCTGCCCTAGCGTGGCTTTTTGTCCGTCGAACTAGCATACAGACGAGCGGACTTTTCGACCGGACTCGATTTCGACGGATTGATTTAAAACATGTTTCAAATCTTTTTTTCCTTAAATAATCCTTATTAACATTTCTTAAAATTTACATACCTTCCAACAGACATGTTATTGCAACACCGGATTCATGTAAACAAAATTCACTAGGGAGAAGGCTACATACCCCCCATCCATACATACTATATTCCCATAACAGCCTGCTTGCTCTATCCACAAATTAAAACTACATACCCTATGCTGAAGCGACAGATAACTGTTTCCCCAACCCCTCCCTCCTAGCCCCTACCTCCCCTCCCACCCCAACCAGGATCTTACATTCATTCACTTAATCCTTACATCCAATGCTTATTAATCAGGGGTTCCACATCTTTTCAAATTTTTTGAGGTTCCCTCTTCTAATATATAGAACTCTCTCCTTCCAAATTATCTCATTTACTATTTTTGCCCACTCCTCAACCGTCGGGGGGAGGACTGCTTGCCATCTTTGCATAATCAACTTCCGGGCTTGATACAGACATCTCAAAACTACTGTTTTTAGCGTTACCTCCTCTGAACCCCATGCTCTATATCCAAAGATGCAAAATCTGACATCTGTCTCCAAAGATATCCCCCACTGGCCACCAATGGCTCCTACTACCCCCAACCAATATCGAACTAGCTTGGGGCATCTCCATACCATATGTATCAGATCACCCTCCTCACCACACCTGGGGCATTTGGTGTCTAATCTTAAACCAAAACAAAATAGTTTTTTTGGAGTGTAATATGCTCTATGTACCAGCATTAAGTGAGAAACTCTCTGTGCGGGGGATACTGAGACCTCCTGCCCTATCTCCAAAATTTTTCTCCATTGTCCATCTGTTAACTTCCCCACATCCGCCTCCCATCCCTCCCTGCACCCAAGGTGTTCTTACAATACTTTTATTACACAGTTGCACATATATTCCTGAGATAAAGCCCTTTATCTTCCCAGGTTTAACCACTTTCTGAAGCAATGCTGCATCGGTCCATACTAGGGGGCATGCCCTAAATTGAGCATTCAAAGCAGCTCTCATTTGTAGATATCTGAAAAAAGTTTGTCTCGGGATACCATTTTCCTTTTGAAGTTCCCCAAAGGTTTTTAATACATTCCCTTTATACAACTGGGATAATCTATAATCTATTTATGCCCCATCTCTCCCATTCTTTAAACTCCACCACCTCCTGTAGATTCCTATTGTGCCACAAAGGGGCATATTCTGTGAACCCAACATATCCCATTAAGCTCTTTGTTGCCTTCCAGACCTTTATTATCATCCTGATTGTGGGGCCGCTACCAGGAAGAGAGTCTGCCTCCAATGCCTCCACCACTGTCTTATGTGGTGCCTCCAAAGTCAACAAACCTCTGTCAGCACTTCCGCCCCCTATATGCTGCAACTGTGCCGCCAGAAAATAGCACCTTGGATGCGGGAGGGCCATTCCCCCCTCCTTAACTGGCAGTTGTAAACTCTGGAGGCTAATCCTAGCCTTAACCCTCCTCCATACCAGCTCCCTAAATAGCGTGTCAATTTTCTTATACCACCTCTTATTCACCCATACCGGTAAATTATGTAGCAAATACAGTAATTGAGGCAGCCAAACCATCTTGATTAGGTTGCCTCTCCCTGCTACAGTTAAGAGCAGCCAGTTCCAGATGTCTATTTTGCACTTAAATTTACCCAGTAGTGGGGCTAGATTATCTTCAATATACTGATTGGGATCTTTTGTCATATTTATACCCAGATAACAAATTGTTGAAACTACTTTTAATTGGGGGGTTCCTGATATCAAAGGATTATTAGGGGTATCTAGTGGCAAAAGTGCCGATTTCCTCTAGTTCACCACTAGTCCTGACAGGTTACCGAACCTTTCCATCGTGTCCATTACCTGCCTAAGGGAGTCTTCCATATCTCCAAGAAACAGCAGGACATCGTCGGCATATAGGGCAATCCTCTCCTCTCCTGTTCTTCTTACAAACCCCTCCATCTTTGAGCAGGACCTGATATGTATTGCTAGTGGCTCCATGGCGAGGGCGAAAAGCAGGGAGGACAGAGGGCACCCCTGTCTTGTCCCCCTCTCTGAACATATTTTTTCTGAGATTTCATTATTAACCTTAATCCTCGCGCTCGGGCCCTTATACAGTATTTTTATCCATTTTATAAAAACGGGACCTAGGCCGAATTCTTCCAGAACCCGCCAGAGATAACCCCACTCCAAGCTGTCAAAGGCCTTAGTTATGTCTAAGGACACCACGGCTCTTGACCCCATATTCTCTGTCGGGGTCTGGAGATTCAAGTATACCCTCCTTATATTCATACTTGTGGTCCTGTGGGGGATAAGTCCCGTTTGATCCGGGTGTATGAGTTTATAAATAGATTTGTTGAGTCTGGCTGCCAGCACCCTTGCCAGAATCTTGGCGTCCGTACACAACAAAGATATTAGTCTATATGCCGACGGTTCCAGCGGGTCCCCCCCCCTCTTTATGGAGCAGGATAATATTTGTTTCGGTCATAGAGTCAGGCAACCTCCCTGCCTGTAGAGCCCAGTTCAGTGTTTTGAGTAATTCTGGTAGTAGGATTTTCCCATATTGCTTATAGGTCTCAGCTGGGAGACCATCTGGCCTCGGGGATTTTTGGTTTGCCATTCCATTCACCGCTTGTTGTAATTCAGCTAGTGTGATTGGCGCATCTAAACCCTCTCTGTCCTCTCCAGCAACAGTAGGGACCCGTATATCCTTGAAAAATGTATCCATATCCTCCTCTCCAACAATCCCCTGTGACCTATACAGGTTTTCATAGTACTTCCCAAATGTATCCGTAATCTCTGAACTCTGAGAAGAGATCTCGCCAATTGGGGTCCTAATTGCAGGAATCGTCGAAGAGGAGGAGTGGGTTTTCACTAGATAAGCCAACATACGTCCCACACTTTCTCCTTCCCCAAAGACCCGTTGTCTCTGAAAAAGTTGCTTATTCTCCCCCCTCCTTAGCACTGCTATTCTATAGGACTCTTGTTTATACTCCCACAATTTCTGCTTCTCTAGCGTTGGGTCCTCTAAAAATTGCTTCTCTGCCATCTTCAGATCTCTCCTAATCCCTTCCTCCCACTCTCTTGCCTTCTTCTTGACCCCTGCCACCCCCTGGATCAGTATACCCCTAAGGAATGCCTTCAAGGTGTCCCATTGTATACCCGCTGTAGTTGAGCCTTCATTGGATCTTACAAAGTCTTCTAACTTTGTTATTATCCTCTCTGGTTCCCCCATTAACTCCAACCAATATGGACTCAGTTTCCAAAATCCTCTAGCCTCCCTACCCCCTATACTCACTGAGGCCACCATCAGAGAGTGGTCCGAGACCCCTCTTGGGAAGTATACTACATCCTTTATTATCGGTACCGCTTCCGCATTCCCCAGGGTCATGTCTATCCTGGAAAAGGTGGAGTGGGAGGCCGAGAAGCAGGAATATTGCCTTATTCCAGGATTCCGAACCCTCCATACATCTGTCAGTCCTGCCTCTACCAGGAACTGGCCCAACTGGCCCTCTGCTACATTATGTGTTTGAGCTCTCGGTGGGAATCTGTCCAGACCTTTATTCATCACCTCATTGAAATCTCCTACGACTATTACCGGAGTATCCGTTTTGTCCAACATAAATTCCATTAGATTATACAGCACTTCAAGTTTAAAAGGTGGGGGGATATAGATATTGGCTAAAACATACATTCTGTTTTCTATTGAGCAATATAAAAAGACATAGCGGCCCATACTATCTACCCTGGCCTGCCGACAGGAGAACGCCACGCCTCTTTTCACCAATATGCTCACCCCTCTAGAATAAGAGGAGTAAACCGAGTGGTATTGGGCCTGAAACCTCCTGTTTTGGAGATATTTCATCGTGTCCTTTGTCAGGTGGGTCTCCTGCAAGCAGACCAAACCCACCCCCTTATTTCCAACAGCGAAAAGATGGCAGATCTCTTATTCGGGTTCCCCATCCCCCGTATGTTCCAGGAGCCTATTTTAAGAACCTTGGACTGCATTGGAAGAGCAACAAGCAGGAAATGGCACCCAAAAACCCAGTTATGCTAAAACCATAAAAGAAGGAAAGAAAAAAAGAAAAACCCAGCTTTAGACTTGGTATAGTATGTTGTGTAAAAAAGGACCTCCTTACCCGTTGTGATTCCAAACCCATAGGGCAACTAAAAAGAGACCCCACTACTGATTCCATAAAGTGCATTACATATATAAAAGGAAACAAAAAAAAATTCCCTTAATTACCCTCTGTACTTTAATACCCATAGGGCTTATCTTACTATTCCTACTATTACTTTTCATTCTGGTGATTATTCCAAGTGGTCCCCCTTATCTTCCACTTTCTTGTTCATAGTGTTCCTGTCATATTTACCACACATGTGCTTGATCCTACCTCCCCCCTCCCCCCCTCCTACCTCCCTACCTACCACCCCAAATGCTAAGTGTATTTTAATTTCACTCCGTCTTAGTTTTACAAACCCCCCTTCTCTCCACCACCCATCTGCCCCACCCCCTCGCCCTCCCCCAAGCCAACCACCCCAACCTTCTCCCTCCCCCCCCTGTCCCCACCTTACCAGGTTCGCCCATGGGGCTTTATTCGTGACCACCTCATACATTCCCTGTGCCATACCCATTCCTACCATGTTCCCCCCTCCCCCTACTAAAAATGTACACATGTGCCAAATTTTAAGTGTAGTACCATCTTCTTCCCACATTCCTACTTTAACATGCAACATCCCTCTTCCACCCTATACCCAGTCCATATTCCTTCCCACAGTCCCAAATCTTCATGTCGGGTATCCTAACTCACTGGGCTCCGCTCCTTAAGTTTCAGTCTTTGTTTATTTCCTTCATACCAGCGTGTTACTCCTGTCGGAGAGTCAAAGAAGAGAACCTCCCCAATTGCCTCTACCCGTAACCTGGCTGGGTACAATAAAGCATACTTGACTTCAAATTTTTGTAAAGTGCGTTTGATCTCCACAAAACCCTCCCTGCATCTCTGCAGCTCCGGTGAAAAGTCCGAAAAGAATGACATTTTTGCTCCATTGTAGAAGATAGGCCCCTTCTCTCTAGCTTTGCGCAGTAAGATTATCTTGTCATAGTGATTCAGGAACTTCATTAATAGGGACCTAGAGCGGCCTCCAGGAAGCGGAGCCCTGAAGGGGACCCGGTGGGCTCTCTCAATCGCAAACTGTAAAGAAAATGCATCTCTTCCGAACACTTCTATAAGCCATCCTTCCAAAAAAGCAATAGGACTATGCCCCTCACATCCTTCTGGGAGACCCACTACTCTTACATTGTCCCTTCTCAGGCGGTTTTCCATTTCATCCATTTTCTCATTAATTCTACCCAATTGATCCTTCATGGTTTTAACATCTTGCTGTAGGGGAAATGCATCATCTTCCATTTGGCTCACCCTTTCCTGCAGACCTGTTATCCTATCTACTTTTGCAACTCCTGCTTTATTAATAACAGTTCATCTTTAACCTCTTTAATTTGGCAGCTTAGTCCCTCCACTGATGTTTTACACGAATTGATTGCTTGTAGTACCTGCCTCAAGGTGGGTTCTCCCTCCATGGCGGGAACAGTGGTTGGTAATGGCATATGATCTTTTTCCACCATCCCTGTACCTTTATTATTATTCGTGTTCTTGAGCCCCGCTCCTACTGCGACTGATGACGCCTGTCCCTGACTTTTCCTGTCCTCTGAGACTTTAACTTGTGTTGCTTGCCCATTTTTTGTGGGAGTCTGTTCAGGGGTATGTGCATATTTCTCTAGCTTTGCTGCTGCTGCTGCCGCCTGACTTCCCTTCTCCTTTGCTGACCGCAATGACTGGGGCCCCAAATTCTCCGTGTTGACTGGTTCCTCCCCTCTCTTCCTTGACATGGACATTGTTAACTTTGGGTATACAAATGCCACCGAAAGAAAAAAACAATTAATAAGGGGGGACCCAGAGATCAGCAGGGCCCAGAGTTGTCACAAGCGACAGTTGTCACTTTAATGCGAAAGCAATGTAAGCGGCACTGCGACTTTCAATCAGGCGGTATTTGTATTGTACAGCTTTAATTACTCAGTGCTTTGAAAGTTGTACCACAGGTGCCCATGCACTCCTCGATCCCCTTTTTTTTAATACAGGGTCACTTGCACACTATCCCTTTGGCCACTAGTACAGCAATCTGTCAGGGCCTAAGCCCTATTTCAAAGTTCCACTCACCTGCCCACTCCGGTCTCCGGGTTTCCAGGGCGCAGCGTCTGGACACCAGCCAACCTCCAGCAGTTCTACAGCTGACTTTTGGCAGAAGTCTTCCGGGTACCCCCAGCTCCAAAGTCGCCAATCTTTCTCTCTCGCCGCTCCTCAGCTTCCAATGTTAACCGCTCCACCGGTCTCCAGTTGCACAGGCGCAGTAGCTGCAGCGGCTCCGACGGGAATGCCTCAGTGTAGGGCGGCTATTCAGGCTTCAGGCGCCGGTCCCCCTGCCAGGCGACACCTCCTCACTCGTCCGCTTCAACACAGGACAGCTCAGGACACCGGGAACCAGCGGGGCACAAGACTGCCTGATGATATCAGCCGATCATACGCTCTGTCAGCAGCAGTAAGCCGAGAGGAGACTCTCATCCCGCTGCTCACTCACACTCCGTCCACACCCACGTCCGGTCACGCCCCAAACATGTTTCAAATCTAAGTCTGTCCAATTTTTGAGAAAACAAAGTCCGCTGGAGCCCACACACGATCGAATTGTCTGACGAAATCCAGTCCGCCGGGCAAAGTCTGCCGTAAAGTCCGCTTGTGTGTACGCGGCATAAGGGAGTAGGATGAGAAACCAACCTGTGTCTGTCCAGCAAAGATTGGATGAAAGACGTAAGTTATTGGTTCGAGAACAAAGTCTGTATTCCAGGTAAATTAGAGATAATATTGAGAGGGGCAGATGGAGAATTGGCAGAAGAAGATACTGAACTGGAAAGCTTCACTCCAGGGAACAATTAAGGATCTATGTATACCAATAGGAAAAGACGGATTGTCAAATAGTGGCGTCATTGGGCCTACCTATGCAGACATATTGGAAGTAGCGCTTCACTTATTCCACTAAATTATTGGCATCATTGGGCCTACCAAATAGTGGCATTATTGGGCCTACCTATGCAGACATATTGGAAGTAGCGCTCCACTTATTCCACTAAATTAGGGTTTGGTCCATAGGTGGCAACACAAAACCTGTGTCCTTCAGTTTATTTGGAAGGTCCATGGGAGAGCCCAGAGATCAAGTTGGGATAAAGACTGATTAATCTGCACCCACAACTTAAATGGAAACTTATGGAAGCAGTGGAGAAGCCTTGCCAGGACTGATGCTTGATAATAAAGTGAAATGTCTGGGGCACCTGTGCCTTCTTTCTTGTTAGAGACAATATTTACTATTCATTGGAGGTTGTATCGAAATCCAGACAAAAGTAGTAAAGAGTTTGCAAATTTTTTTTTAAAACAAAAGAAGATGGGCCCCAACTTGGGATAGTTAAAAAAAAAAAAAAAGATACAAAAATCTGTCAATGGGGTGCATTGTCCAAGAGCATTTATCCTTCCAAATCAGGACGGCGATTTTATTTCATAATTTTTGATATCTATACAGTCTTATTAAAGAGGAGTTCAATATTCAGAGAAAAGTGGTGAGACAAATCAGATATCGGAATATGAACCCCACAGATATTACAAAGCTGAAGAGCAAATCCAAAATGCAAAATTCATTTTCAAAAGCTGAATGGATGACGAGGAAAGAGAAACACTGAGTATGGGGCAGTGGATACACAAGGAAGTACTTAACTCCGTAGGAGTGCATGGACACACAGAGGAGTAACACAGGCTGGGAGTGCACAGGAGCTGGTAATGGGAGGCTGGAACTCACAGAGTGGTGCAGAGAAGCAGGTAACTGACTGAAGTGGAAAGGAAGACAAGGTGGTGAAGAAGAAAATTTGAAGAATGGATGCTGGCAGGAATGCACAGGGTCACTGGACAATCACAAGATCAGGCTCAGGGGTTCAGGCTGGATTGACTGATTGGGAACTGCTGAGACACAGAGGAGCTGGACGGACGCTAGAAGTCATGGAGAGCAGACTGAAAAATACTAGACAGATCATCTGAGAGCACAGGGGGTCTGGCAGCTAGCATGTGAATGTGTGATTCAAAAACTAAGCAACCGCTTGTTTGCCCTTTAAGACAGTGCCCCCTGTGTGACTGGCTGCAGCGCTGGAGGAAGCGGACACAGAGGGAATGACCTGCAGTTGGAGCATGGAACAGGTAAGTGTGACACGACACACAATCCTTTCTACAATAGCTCCACCTCCGAAAATCAATACTATAATCTCTTGCAACTCTCCTCCACCATCCACACTACATTCTACGACAGCTCTCCTCCCACCATCCACACTACATTCTCCGACAGCTCTTCTCCACCATCCACACTACATTCTCCGACAGCTCTCCTCCACCATCCACTCTACCTTCTCTGACAGCTCTCCTCCCACCATCCACACTACATTCTCCGACAGCTCTCCCCCCACCATCCACACTACATTCTCCGACAGCTCTCCTCCACCATCCACACTACATTCTCCGACAGATCTCCTCCCACCATCCACACTACATTCTCCGACAGCTCTCCTCCCCCATCCACACTACATTCTCCGACAGATCTCCACCATTCACACTACATTCTCCGACAGATCTCCTCCACCATCCACATTACATTCTCTGACAGCTCTCCTCCACCATCCACACTACATCCTCCGACAGATCTCCTCCCACCATCCACACTACATTCTCCGACAGATCTCCTCCCACCATCCACACTACATTCTCCGACAGATCTCCCCCCACCATCCACACTACATTCTCCGACAGCTCTCCTAAACCATCCACACTACATTCTCCGACAGATCTCCTCCACCATCCACACTACATTCTCCGACAGATCTCCTCCACCATCCACACTACATTCTCCAACAGCTCTCCTAAACCATCCACACTACATTCTCCGACAGCTCTCCTCCACCATCCACACTACATTCTCCGACAGCTCTCCTCCACCATCCACACTACATTCTCCGACAGCTCTCCTCCACCATCCACACTACATTCTCCGACAGATCTCCTTCACCATCCACACTACATTCTCTGACAGCTCTACTCCCACCATCCACACTACATTCTCCAACAGTGAGTATAGGGATTCTCGCTGGTGTGAATTCTTTGATGTTTAACAAGGACTCCTTTATGAGTGAAAGATTTCCCGCACTCCGAACATGAGTAGGGACGCTCACCTGTGTGAATTCTCCGATGTGTATCAAAATGATCTTTCTTAGGGAAAGATTTCCCACACTCTGAACATGAATAAGGACGCTCACCCGTATGAAATCTTTGGTGTTGCACAAAGTTTCCTTTCTGAGTGAAACATTTCCCACACTCTGAACATGAATAAGGACGCTCACCCGTGTGAATCTTCTGATGAGTAAGAAGAGTATTTTTCTTATGAAAATATTTCCCACATTCTGAACATGAATAAGGACGCTCACCAGTGTGAATTTTCTGATGTTTAACAAGGTCTCCTTTATGAATGAAAGATTTCACGCACTCTGGACATGAATAAGGACGCTCACCTGTGTGAATTCTCTGATGAGTAAGAAGAGTATTTTTCTTAACGAATGATTTGCCACACTCTGAACATGAATAAGGACGCTCACCCGTATGAAATCTTTGGTGTTGCACAAAGTTTCCTTTCTGAGCGAAAGATTTCCCGCACTCTGAACACGAATAAGGACGCTCACCTGTGTGAATCCTCTGATGAGTAAGAAGGTTATTTTTTTTAAGGAAACATTTTCCGCACTCTGAACATAAAAAAGGACGCTCACCCGTGTGAATTCTCTGATGTTTGACAAGGTCTCCTTTGTAAGTGAAAGATTTCCCGCACTCTGAACATGAATAAGGACGGTCATCCGTGTGAATTTTCTGATGTTCAACAAGATGTCTTTTATGAGTGAAAGATTTCCCGCACTCTGAACATGAATAAGGACGCTCACCTGTGTGAGTTCTCTGATGATCAACAAGATGTCTTTTATGAGTGAAAGATTTCCTGCACTCTGAACATGAATAAGGACGCTCACCTGTGTGAACTCTCTGATGAGTAAGAAGATTGTGTTTCTTAAGGAAAGATTTCCCACACTCTGAACAAGAATAAGGACGCTCACCTGTATGAGTTCTCTGATGTTTAAGAAGGCCACCTTTATTGGTGAAAGATTTCCCGCACTCTGAACAAAGAAAAGGACGCTCACCAATGTGAATTCTCTGGTGCTGAAGAAGTTGTCTTTTCTTACTGAAAGATTTCCCGCACTCTGAACATGAGAATAGATTGTCACCTTGGTGATCTCCTTCATGGAGTGGGGAAGATTCCTTGGGATTAGAAGGATCTGTTGATCGATCTGCAGTGTGAGATCTTACATGGATATTTGCAATCATAGTATGTGATTGATGAGAAGATTCCCCCTGATCAGAGGGATCCATTGATGTCTCCGGACAGGAAGGTCTGTGATGTATATTTTGTGTATTTGGATTTCCTCCTGGAGGATCCTGTGTGATGACGTTATCTTCTGACTTACAATCAGCAGATAATAGAAGATGTCTCTCCGAGAAATTCCTGACATCACATCCATCTGTTGGAAAGAGTAAAAAATATAATAAATCTCAGTAGATGACAAATAACTGGAGTTTTAGCTCCTCCTCCCCATCAGTGGAATAAGTGGAAATGCTGATCTCACAGCTGGGCTCCTGTTCTCCCTCCAAAATCAATCAGAAAAGTCTTCACACCGAGTCCATATATGATCTGCTAATTCTTTAATAATCAATGTCTATGACTAAGTCTTCAGTAGCAAAAATGCATTTGTGGTTTGTTACTACATCGGATTGCCTGGATTTTAAATTATAAAGAATTTGCAGATCCTGTATGGAAAAGGGGGGGTGGGATAATATAAATGCACTCACAAAAGTAACAAATGACAGGCCGGTTGGAGTAAATTAAATTGAATCAGGGAGCTGGCGACCTCTAAAGGTACACATCCAGCCTTGGCTTGGCCGGAGAAGTAACGTCAGGCGGAGGAGTTCGGCTGTACTTTCGGACGCCATTCACAGAATTCTACAGTTGTATTAGCACACAGCTCTACTCTCCTAATACACGGTTAAACTACGAGGTCCGGTCTCCTCCTACATACAGTATCTCACAAAAGTGAGTACACCCCTCACATTTTTTTCATGTGACAACACTGAAGAAATTACACTTTGCTACAATGTAAAGTAGTGAGTGTACAGCTTGTATAACAGTGTAAATTTGCTGTCCCCTCAAAATAACTCAGCACACAGCCTTTAATGTCTAAACTGCTGGCAACAAAAGTGAGTACACCCCCTAAGTGAAAATGTCTAAATTGGGCCCAAAGTGTCAATATTTTGTGTGGCCACCATTTTTTTCCAGCACTGCCTTTTCCCCCTTTTCGGGAAGGAGCTCACCAGAGCTTCACAGGTTGCCACTGGAGTCCTCTTCCGCTCCTCCATGATGACTTCACGGAGCTGGTGGATGTTAGAGGCCTTGCGCTGCTCCACCTTCCGTTTGAGGATGCCCCATAGATACTCAATACGGTTTAGGACTGGAGACATGCTTGGCTAGTCCATCACCTTTACCCTCAGCTTCTTTAGCAAGGCAGTGGTCATCTTGGAGGTGTGTTCAGGGTCGTTATCATGTTGGAATACTGCCCTGTGGCCCAGTCTCCGAAGGGAGGGGATCATGCTCTGCTTCAGTATGTCACAGTACATGTTGGCATTCAGGATAAGTCACTAATACAACAGTTGGAGTAAGAATACCTTGCAAAATCACACATTAAACCTTTATCAGGCAAACACATATTAAACCTTTTAGCACCTGCCTACAGGACAATGGGAAGATCAGATGATTATCTAACATTTTTTCTGATGAATTTCTGAAAATGAGACTGTGAGCTGTTTCTTCCATAGTGTCTGTTACTTACTTGTGTCGATAGGTGGAGAAATTTCTTCCTGTTCACTTTTCATAATCATCCCAACCTCTTCTATGCACAGCTGATCACCCCCCACATACGTCTCTACTTCTTCCTCTTTAACCTCAGCTTTTATATTAATCCATTCTTCACCCTAAACCCCAAAATAATAGAAAACATCTATTAAAGTAAATTCAAGGTGAATAAAAAACACAGATGACAGCAGCTCTGCATTGCCTACTACATCTTTAAATGTGTGTTTTTTTTTATAGTTGTAGGAGCTAGAAACCTCAGATGTAGAAGTAAGCGTTAGAACAAGAAACTACATAGAAGGTCATCTCACAGATTAGAATACATATTTAGGTCTGCATGCCAAGTTCTACCTATCTGATCATGGGAAGGGATGGTGTGATTTTCCTCTGTGGAACACAGAGGAGGAGGAGGACATCTCTCACCCTAAACCCCAAATATGATAAAATACATTTATAAAATGGAGCAAGAGATTACATAGAAAAATATAATCTCATAGCTTAAAATACTTTTGAGTTCTAATTGCTCAGTCCCATCAACCTGAGGGATGGGGTGATCCTCCTGTGTAGAATCCTGGGAATACAGAGGACCAACCTCCTCCATAGACTGCTGATCCCCAAACACCTCTTCTTCCTTTTCTTTACCCTCAACTTTGATGTCTTTCAGTTCTTCACCCTAAACCCCAAAGATGATAGAAGAGAATCATAAGAAAAAGCAAAAGTTTACATAGCAGAATGTCATCTTAAGGTTTAGGATACATTTCTAGGTGGACATGTTCAGTCCCATCTCTACCTGATGATGGTGAGGGATGGTGTGATCCTCCTGTGTGGAATCCCAGGAATACAGAGGACCTCCCCCCTCCATAGACTGCTGATCCCCAAACATCTCTTCTTTTTCCACTTTAACCTTAACTTTGATGTCTTTCAGTTCTTTACCCTAAAGTGCAAATATGATAGAATTAATTTGTAAAAGGAAACAAGAGAATTCTACAAAGTATTTGAGTTCTAGTTGCTCAATCTCACCTACCTGATGATGGTGAGGGATGGTATGACCTTCTTGTGTGGAATCCCGGGAATACAGAGGATAGGAACATCTCTCTGGTGGGTTCCCATTACTGGATCCATCTGTAGGAAACACACACACTGACTGAATACATTGTTTCTATGTGTTCATCAGATGATAGGGGATCTAGGTGGACCCTCCGTACTGCTCTCTCCTTTACAATAAAGTCTCATCTTACCCGGTGATGTGAGGGGCGGCTGATTCTCCATCATGACGTCCTTGTAGAGATCCTTGTGTCCTTCTAAATACTCCCACTCCTCCATGGAGAAATAGACAGTGACATCCTGACACCTTATAGGAACCTGACACACACAATAATACAGTCACCATCCAGACACATCCCTTGTCTGTTACTGGATAATGTCCCAGAATTCCCAACACCGCTCACCTCTCATGTCATCAGAGCAATGATCTTGTTGGTGACTTCTAGAGTCTTCTTGTAACTGTTTCGCTTCGGGTTCATAGAATGAGGTGAAGGCACTGTAATGGTTAAATGTTCCCCAGACTTCAGTAAAAGGAAAATTTTGTATTGAAAGAACAACACTAATGCCATGTGACCTCCCAGAATCCTCCTCACCTCTCCGATCTAGTCTGTGTTTTATTAATAGAGATAAGAGTGATGTCATGTGACCTCCCAGAATCCTCCTCACTTCTCCAGTCAGGTTTGTGTTTTATTATTAGAGATAAGAGTGATGCCATGTGACCCTCCAGAATCCTCCTCACCTCTTCGGTTAGCAGGTAGATGATCTCCAGGTTGAGGTTTAAAGTAGAATTCCAGCTAAAGCCTAACTAGTATTAAAAATATTCCCTCCCCCCTCCTAACACCTATACTAACTAACCTGTGTAAAAAAAAAAGCAGATGTATATACTTATACTTACCTATTTTCAGGCTGCTTCAGTGTGGTCACATGATCCCATTTATCATGCAGTGCTGGCTGCAGGGGAATAAAGAGAGTGCCCAACAACGGCTGTGAAAGCCGGGAGCAATGAAATGGTACAGCCACTGTCAGTGGTCCCTCCTCTCCCCTGGAGCTTCTGCTGGCTGACACATGGAAGCCGAATAACGTGACCGGATCAGAGTGGGCTGAAAGTAGGTAAGTATATACATTTATTTTACCTGGGATAATATATATTGGTGTTTGGAGGGAGGAGAGAACATTTTTGGGACTATTTAAGCTTAACTAGAATTGTACTTTAACCGCTTGCCGACCCCAGCACACAGATGTACGTCAGCAGAATGACACAGGCAGGCAAATGGGCGTACAGGTACGTCCCTTTAAATTTGCCGCCTTTCAGGTGCACGCCCACCGCGGGAGCATGCCCGCGGGGCCTGGAAACATGATGTTCTCCGGCGGCCCGCGATTGCGGTGTGGAGAGTTAGAACGGGGTGATGCCTAGGTAAACAAGGCATTTCCCTGTTCTGCCTTGTGTCATGACAGAGATCCACTGCTCCCTGTGATTGGGGAGCAGTGATCGCTGTCATGTCCTAGGTAGCGCCTCCCCCCCACAGTTAGAAGCTGTCATGTCCTAGGTAGCGCCTCCCCCCACAGTTAGAATCACTCCCTAGGACACACTTAACCCCTTCATCGCCCCCTAGTGGTTAACCCCTTCCCTGCCATTGTCATTTACACAGTAATCAGTGCATTTTTATAGCACTGATCGCTGTATAAATGACAATGGTCCCAAAATAGCGTCAAAAGTGTCCGATGTGTCCTCCATAATGTCACAGTCATGATAAAAATCGCAGATTGCCGATTACTAATGAGAAAAAAACAATTTAAAAAAATGCTATAAATCTATCCCCTATTTTGTAGACACTATAACTTTTGCGCAAACCAATCAATATACGCTTATTGCGAGTTTTTTTACCAAAAATATGTAGAAGAATACATATCGGCCTAAACTGAGGAACAAAATTGGTTTTTGATATATTTTTGGGGGATATTTATTATAGCAAAAAGTAAAAAATATTTATTTTTTTTCAAAATTGTCCGTCTTTGTTTATAGCGCAAAAAATAAAAAACGCAGAGGTGATCAAATACCACCAAAAGAAAGCTCTATTTGTGGGAAAAAAAGGACATCAATTTTGGGTGCAACGTTGCACAACCGCGCAATTGTCAGTTAAAGCGAAGCAGTGCCGAATCGCAAAGTACTCTCCTCTGGAAGGGGGTAAAATCTCCCGGGGTTGAAGTGGTTAATATCCTCTCAGTCATGTGACTCGGGTCCTCCTCCATCCCCATTGATGTGATCCATACAAGACTCTCTGTAGATAGACAAATCATATAGCGCCCTCGCTGGTCATTAGAACTCATAGACCAGATTCATTTTAATCCCTCCGTCAAAAGGTGAGGGAGATTTACAACTGTGTGTTGTGTTAATAAATACCAAATATATTCAGCATCAAAACCACGAGCGATTCAAAAACGAAAACAACTATAATACCTAAAGTTGTAATTATGCAACAAATAATATTTCTGTGTTTTTTGCAATAACTCTTTAAATATTTTATATTATATTTAATCGTACTAATAAAGTAGTGACAGGACTTTTTTTCTCAAACAATAGGTGCTGGAACCTAACCGACGCGCGGCAAAACCCCTCCCCCTACACACACCCTCAAAATCTCGTCAAATAGTGGGTGTGGTCAGTCAAATTTCACAAAAACAGTAGGAGGGCCTTAAAGGGGCATTAAATACCAGGATTGCATTACACACAGAGTGCAGAGCTGTCACTTGTAAACACAGAAACCAGACTTCTGTGTTTACAAGTGATTGTGGTGAGCAGGCACCAAAGGGTCTGAGCCAGAGGTGGTGGAACTGAGTTCCACCAAGTTCCCCCTGAAAAAAAGCCCTGGGTAGTGAGAAGTTCTCTATATGGAGACATATAGTGGAATATATGGCTCTGTACAGTATATAGGTAATATTTCTGTATTATTATAATATATAATAAAGCCTTCTCTTTTGAGAAACCTATCCTGCCTCCACCTAATAACTGGACTTTTATTTTCTCCTTCAGCTCACCCCCCACATTTATTAGCCTTTGTATCACTTGACCCTGCCATTTAGATTGTAAGCTCTAATGACCAGGGCACTCCGAGTCCTCTTGTATTGAATTGCATTATAACTGTACTGTCTGTCCTCATGTTGTAAAGCACTGCGCAAACTGTTGGCGCTATATACATCCTGTATAATAATAATATACAGTATGTGTGTATCAGCATCTGTTGGAGATAAAAGGCATCACAATGACTATGGAGGAAGAGGACGGACATGACGGGGAGGGGGTTACTGGGTGTAAATATAAAATAAGATCTTATTACCTCCTCTACTGCCACTTCCAGCAATGTCTCCTCTCTACTTCCTCTCGACTCACCTCTCACCTGGAACTTCCTTTTTATACTGTAACATCACTTCCTGTCTGCATCTGACATCACTTCCTCCCCAGCTGTGATATCACTTCCTGTCTTGGTACAATCACACTCTTCCTGCCTCCTAGTTCCACTTTCAAACGGAAGGTGGAGGAGCGCAAGGTCTCTAACATCCACCAGCTCCGTGATGTCATCATGGAGGAGTGGAAGAGGACTCAGTGGCAACCTGTGAAGCTCTGGTGAACTCCATGCCCAAGAAGGTTAAGGCAGTGTTGGAAAATAATTGTGGCCACACAAAATATTGACATTTTGGGCCCAATTTGGACATTTTCCCTTAGGAGTGTACTCGCTTTTGTTACCAGCGGTTTAGACATTAATGGCTGTGTGTTATTTTGAGGGGACAGCAAATTTACACTGTTATACAAGCTATATACTCACTACTCTACATTGTAGCCAAGTGTCATTTATTCAGTGTTGTCACATGAAAAGATAGAATAAAATATTTACAAAAATGTGAGGGGTGTACTCACTTTTGTGAAATACTGTATCTGGTCTATAAACCAGAGGCTCTGGATAGACAGTTGGATAAATGGCTCTATATTTAGGGTGTATCTAGTCTATAAACCAGAGGCTCAGGATGGACAGTTATACAGGATTTATATAGCGCCAACCGTTTGCACAGCGCTTTACAACATGAGGGCAGACAGTACAGTTACAATACAATTTAATACAAGAGGAATCAGAGGGCCCTGCTCGTTAAAGCTTACAATCTAGAAGGGAGGGTCAAGTAAAACAAAAAGGTAATAACTGTGGGAGATGAGCTGATGGAGAAAATGAAAATACAGTTGTTAGGTGTGGGTAGAATAGGCTTCTCTGAAGAGGAGGGTTTTCAGGGATCTTCTAAAAGCTAATACAGTGGGAGATAATTGGACAAGTTGGGGTAAGGAGTTCCATAGGATTGGAGAGGCTCTAGAAAAGTCCTGGAGGCGAGCATGGGAGGAGGTGACGAGGGAGCTAGAGAGCAGGAGGTCTTGAGAGGAACGAAGAGAACAAATAGTTTGGTATTTTTAGACTAGGCTAGTGATGTAGCTAGGGGCTGAGTTGTGGATGGCTTTGTAAGTAGTTAGTATTTTGAATTTAATTAATTTTGTGAGTGGAAGCCAGTGGAGGGATTGACAAAGAAGAGTAGCAGACACAGAGCGATTGGTAAGGTGGATGAGTCTGGCAGCAGCATTCATGATGGATTGAAGGGGGGTTAGACTATGTAAAGGTAAGCCAATGAGAAGGGAGTTGCAGTAGTTGAGGCAACAGATAAACAGGGAGTGAATTAAGAGCTTTGTTGTGTCATTGGTTAGAAAGGGACATATTTTGGAGATGTTGCGGAGGTTGAGACGGCAAGATTTGGACAGTGATTGGACGTGGGGCTTAAAGGAGAGTTCAGAGTCCAGGACTACACCTAGGATCTTGGCATGCAGCGATTGGCTTATAGTTGTGCTATTGATTTTGACAGAGAGATCAGTTGGATAAATGGTTCTATATTTAGGATGTATCTAGTTTATAAACCAAAGGCTCTGGATGTACAGTTGGATAAACGGTTCTATATTTAGGATGTATCTGGTCTATAAATCAGAGGTTTTGGATGGATAGTTGGATAAATGGCTCTATTTTTAGGGCGTATCTGGTTTATAAACCAGAGGCTCTGGAGTAAAAGTTGGATAAATGGCTCTATATTTCGGATGTATACACTTCAAATTTGTTCATCATTTTCTTGGGCGCACATTTAAGACCCAAGTTCAATATGTTAAGTTCTTTTGGATTCAATGTTGCCTTGCTTAAAGCGGGGTTTCACTGTCTCCACATATTTTTTGGGGGGGCAAAATGACAATGTTTAATATATATAAATATTGAACTTACTCGTTCCAGTTTTAGAGCTTACTGCTCTCAATTTTCTCCAATAAAAAAAGTTATAAAATTACCTGCTGCCAGTTTTCATCTTGCCTGTGGGCATGTGAAGCCCACAGGCATCCTCTTCTGGGATACGGTGCTGCTGATCGATCAGCATGCACCGCCCGTTCTATCCCCGATCTCGTGCATGCGCAGTAAACAGAAATCGTAGCGCCATCAACGTCTGTTGAAATCACGCAAGATTTTACGGCGGGTCTCCGCACTGACTCCTGGGATGAATGACACGAGATCCCAGGAGACAGTGCGGCGATCATAGGAAATGACGCGGATAACCGCAAAATCCCCGCCCACAGCCCCAGGGACTGAACACAGGCCGGGCCACTTATCTTAAGGTAGGAAAAAAAAAAAACCTGATATCCATATAGCACTCGGTGCTATATTTAGAAGCCACGGAGCGAAAGTGTAAAAAATGAGTGAAGATCCGCTTTAAATTGTAGATACCAGTATTTATGTGCCCCTCATTCTTTTTCTTGGATTGTTGATGTCGCCCTGCTTGGCAACCCCTTATTCTCTTTAAAGTGACCCCGCCTCCCTGTTCAAGTGTTGTTGTGGGCCACTCCTCCCTCCTCTGTTGTTTATCGGATGGCTCTTTCCTCTCGGTGTCCCTCCACCCCTCTCCCTCGCTGCCCTAAAAAAGGTGAAGGGACACATAAATACTGGTATCTACAATTTAAGCGAGGTAACATTGAATCCAAAAGAAAGAAAATCCAAAAGAAGAAAATGATGAACAAATTTGAAGTGTATATTGATACACACAAATTTGTACGGACCCTCAATATGAAGAAATATTTCTTGAGTCACCCAGTAGCACCTAAAAATAGTGTTACTGTCTCTTCAGGGAAAGTTGACAGTGGCTTGAAGAATAAATCTATTTTCAATCCCCAAAACTCCAATAATCATTATATTGAAGTTTTTAAAAATCTGGTGTTAAAGGATATAGAACAATTAACTGTAAAAGAGAAAGTCAATCCAGAGTATATTAAGGAGGGCATTAAGTCATTGGAAGAAAGAAACAACATTATTATACGCTCGGCGGATAAGGGAGGAGGGGTGGGTATTACGGACAAAACATTCTACCACAAGCAGCTTACCGACTTATTGGGCCATCACTCTACTTATAAGAGGCTTGTCACTGAATTATAAGGAACAATTAAGTTTATTGGTTGAGTGGGGTTATGCAACTAATGCCCTAAATCTCAAAGAAAAGAGATATTTGGTCCCTAGTGCCTGTAGGACTCCAGTAATCTACACGTTACCTAAAATCCACAAGGGTACCCTATCGTTAATGGGATAGAATCGGTCACGGCGAGGCTTGGAGAGTACTTAGATTTATCCAGCCTAGTGTGAAGGCCACTAGGGCGTATCTTAAGGATACGACTGACCTCCTCCAATGTTTGGATGAGGTTCATTTTAAACCCTTGGTTGAAACCTATTTGGTGATGGCTGATGTGTCCTCATTGTACACGATTATCCAGCATAAGGATGCATCTCTATCGCTAAATTGGGCATTAAGTAGAAGGGATGATATCCCTGATATGCAGAAACGTTTTTTGGGACAGGCCTTTGACTTCTGCATGTCGCATAATTACTTTTGGTGGAATGGCCATTTCTTTTCACAGCAGTAGGATGAGCCGAACACCCCCCGGTTCGGTTCGCACCAGAACTTGTGCCCGCGGCAAGCTCCGTGAGTCGGGTCGCAGGTCCCACTGACTCGATCGCCGCAGGGATACCCGCGATCGCCTCACGGGGAGGAAGAACGGGGAGATGCAGATGTAATAAGCATCTCCCCATTCTGCCTAGTGACAGTGTCACTCGATCTCTGCTCCCTGTCATCAGAGCAGTGATCAGTGAACTGTTACACATAGCCACCCCCCCACAGTTAGAAACACACCCCTAGGACACACTTAACCCCTACACTGCCACCTAGTGGTTAACCCCTTCACTGCCAGTGACATTTTTACAGTAATCAATGCAATTTTTTAGCATTGATCGCTGTATTAATGCCAATGGTCCCAAAAATGTGTCAAAAATGTCCGATGTGTCCGCCATAATGTCGCAGTCACCAAAAAAATCGCTGATCGCCGCCATTACAAAAAAAAATTATTAAAAAAAATGCCATAAAACTATCCACTATTTTGTAAACGTAATAACTTTTGCGCAAACCGATCAATAATCACTTATTGCGATTTTTTTACCAAAAATATATAGAAGAATACGTATCGGACTAAACTGAGGAAAAAAATTGTTTTTTTATATATTTTTGGGGGATATTTATTATAGCAAAAAGTAAAAAATATTGCGTTTTTTTTCAAAATTGTCGCTCTATTTTTGTTTATAGCGCAAAAAATAAAAACCGCAGGGGTGATCAAATACCACCAAAAGAAAGCTCTATTTGTGTGAAAAGAAGGACGTCAATTTTGTTTGGGAGCCACGTCGCATGACCGCGCAATTGTCAGTTAAAGCGACGCAGTGCCGAATCGCAAAAAGTGCTCTGGTCAGGAAGGGGGTAAATTCTTCCGGGTTGCCGGTCCAACAATACACATAAAAGTTCATTGATAAAAATTGCATGGGATTTCCCCACAGGGGAACACCGAACCAAATTTAAAAAAAAAACGTGGGGGTCCCCCTAAATTCCATACCAGGCCCTTCAGGTCTGGTATGGATATTAAGGGGAACCCCACGCCAAAATTTTAAAATAAAATGACGTAAGGGTCCGACTCAAAATTCATACCAGACCCTTCAGGTCTGGTGTGGATTTTAAGGGGAACCCCGTGCCAAATTTTTAAAAAAAATTGGCATGGGGTCCCCCCAAAAATCCATACCAGACCCTTATCCGAGCACGCAACCTGGCAGGCCGCAGGAAAAGAGGGGGGACAAGAGAGTGCCCCCCCTCCTGAACCGTACCAGGCCACATGCCCTCAACATTGGGAGGGTGCTTTGGGGTAGCCTCATTCCCACAACCCTTGGCCGGTGGTTGTGGGGGTCTGCGGGCAGGGGGCTTATGGGAATCTGGAAGCCCCCTTTAACAAGGGGACCCCCAGATCCTGCCCCCCTCTGTGTGAAATGGTAAGGGGGTACAAAAGTACCTCTACCATTTCACAAAAAAACATTAAAAATGACAAGAGACAGTTTTTGACAATTCCTTTATTTAAAGTCTTCTTTTTTCCATCTTCTATCTTCTTTCTTCTATCTTCCTTCGGTTTCTTCCTCCATCTTCTTCTTCCTCCGATCCTCTGCTTCTTTCTCCAGTGTTCTCGTCCGGCATCTCCCTCCGCGGCATCTTCTTCTCTTCATCTTCTTCTCTTCATCTTCTTCTCTTCATCTTCTTTTCGGGCCGCTCCGCATCTATGATTGGATGGGAGGCTCCTGCTGTGTGACGCTTCTTTCTTCATCTTTTTCTTTTCATCTTTTTCTCTTCATCTTCTTGTCTTCATCTTCTTGTCTTCATCTTCTTTTTGGGCCGCTCTGCATCCATGATTGGATGGGAGGCTCCCGCTGTGTGGCGCTTCTTGTCTTCTGATGGTTCTTAAATAACGGAGGGCGGGGTCACCCGGTGACCCCGCCCCCCTCTGACGCATGGGGACTTCCCTGTGGCATTCCCCGTGACGTCAGAGGGGACCTCTGACGTCACGGAGAATGCCACAGGGAAGTCCCCGTCAAGTCCCAGTGCGTCAGAGGGGCGCGGGGTCACTGGGAAAAGAAGATGAAGAGAAGAAGATGCCGGACGAGAACACCGGAGAAAGAAGCAGAGGATCTGAGGAAGAAGAAGATGGAGGAAGTAACCGAAGGAAGATAGAAGAAAGAAGATAGAAGATGGAAAAAAGAAGACTTTAAATAAAGGAATTGTCAAAAACTGTCCCTTGCCATTTTTAAAATTTTTGAGGTTTTTGTGAAATGGTAGGGGTACTTTTGTACCCCCTTAGCATTTCACACAGGGGGGGGCAGGATCTGGGGGTCCAAGGGCCAAGGGTTGTGGGGATTAGGCCCTTGTCCTCATCAACATGGGGACAAGGTGCTTTGGTGGGCTACCCCAAAGCACCGTTCCAATGTTGAGGGCATGTGGCCTGGTATGGTTCAGGAGGGGGGCCACTCTCTCGTCCCCCCTCTTTTCCTGTGGCCTGCCAGGTTGCGTGCTCAGATAGGGGTCTGGTATGGATTTTTGGGGAGACCCCACGCCAATTTTTTTTTGTTTTAGCACGGGGTTTCCCTTAAAATCCATACCAGACCCTTAAAGTCTGGTATGAATTTTGAGGATGACCCCTACGTCATTTTTTTTTAAATTTTGGCGTGGGGGTTTCCCTTAATATCCATACCAGACCTGAAGGGCCTGGTATGGAATTTAGGGGGACCCCCACGCCAGTTTTTTTTTTAAATTTTGGTTCGGGGTTCCCCTGTGGGGAAATCCCATGCAGTTTTTATCAATGAACTTTTATGTGTATTGTTGGACCGACAATTCATTAATAGCCGCGAGTAGTTTTAAATGACTTTTTTTCCTTTGAAATGTCATTTTGCTGTCAGACTGTTCTAAACACGGGAAACATGCGCCCCTTTACAGGCAACTATAGACACCCCCCAGGTACGAAATTTAAAGGAATATTACACTTTTATTGTTTGACTTTAAGCATTATTAAAATCACTGCTCCCGAAAAAACAGCCGTTTTTAAAACTTTTTTTTTATACATGTCCCCTGGGGCAGTACCCAGGTCCCTAAACACTTTTTATGACAATACCATGCATATAAACCTTTAAAATTAGCACTTTTGATTTCTCCCATAGACTTTTCAAGGGTGTTCCGCGGCTTTCGAATTTGCCGTGAACACCCCAAATTGTTTGCTGTTCGGCGAACTGGCGAACAGCCGATGTTGGAGTCGAACATGAGTTCGACTCGAACTCGAAGCTCATCCCTACACAGCAGGTTGGCGTGGCTATGGGAACGAAGTATGCTCCCAGCCTCGCCAACCTGTTCATGGCGGAATGGGAGGACAGATATGTCTTCAACAGACAATTGCTTCAACTTAGGCTCTACCGCAGGTTCATAGATGACCTCCTGTTCATTTGGGAGGGTTCTGAGGAATCTGTGGTTGAGTTTTTAAGGTATCTGAACACCAATAGAAACAATATTAAATTGGAGTTCCAGATTAGTGACAAATGCGTCAACTTTTTGGATGTGACGATTGAAAGGAGAGGTGATTCTTTAGGCACGTGTGTGTACTTCAAACCAACGGATCAAAACAGCGTCTTGTCCATCAGGAGTGGTCATCACCCTGCTTGGATTAAGAACATCCCTAAGGGACAGATGCTTAGAGTCCGTCGGAATTCCACTGAACAGGAAGAGTATTTCTCACAGGCAAATATATTGAAGGAAAGGTTCCTACAAAAGGGGTACCATGAAAACACCTTAAATGAGGTTATAGAACAAGTGGCCAATATCCCAAGGGAACAATGCTTGAAGAAAAGAGAGTGTGCCACATCTAATGAGCAACACCAGTGGGGGTTTATATCGAGTTTCCATTGTCAATATAAAGAAATTGAGATGATTTTTAAGAAATATTGGTATATTTTATGTAGAGATCGGCATCTGGGTGAGGTTATACCAGAACAACCCAAATTCATTTATAGACGAGCCCCTAGCTTTGGAGACAGGGTGGTGAAAAAGATTTTGGATCCACCTAGTCAACCCTCAATAAAATTAAATTTACATGGATTTTTTCCGTGCAGGAAGTGCGTTTGCTGCAGAACGGTGAGGACAAGTAATAGGGGTATGAAGAAGATCACTAATTATGAAAATGAAACTTTTGAAATAAGGGAATTTATTACTTGTAATTCATCGTATGTGGTGTATCTTATGTGGTGTCCCTGCGGATTATTTTACGTTAGGCGCACTAAGAGACTTCTAAAGGTGCGTATATCTGAACATATATCCAATATAAAAAATGGATCTAAATACCACAGCGTGTCCCTTCATTTCAAACAAAGCATAATCAGGACCCCAGTTTGCTGCAATTTTGTGGGATTGATGTTGTTTACCCGGCTTGGAGGGGATCAAACCGGGTGAGGGACTTATCCCAACGGGAAACTCTGTGGATTTTCCTTTTAAAATATCTTTTTCCTAGAGGCTTGAATATAGAATTAGATCTCAATTGCTTCATCAATAATTATTGACCTTTTTTCCCATATATTAGTTAGAGATCTACTTCATGATTTTCTCCCAATAGCACATTTGACTAGGGAGTTAAGGGACAGACACTTCCAGGACATTGGACTGGTGCGCATTTCAGTTTGCAGGGGGAGCCAATCCTCTCTCCCATATGAAGGGTGTCATTTTATAGTAAGAGAAGGGGGGTGGAGAATGCCATATGGGTACCGTCATCTTTGGGATACTCATTGGAGCCCCACTACTCATGCCCCCTTACCTTTTAGGTCATTTATGTGACACTCATTTCAGGATAATTTTAATTTAAGTCATTGGGTTGTTGGGCAGATTCTGCTTGGGATTTGCCAGTATTTTAGGTTCATCTGCATTTCCAATCATTCATCTAGAGAGTGAGATAACGCTCAGTTTTAACTTACTTGATTTTATCGAATGGGGAATATATGTCTGCTTTACCTTTGATGTGTATGACAGTGTAGTATACTTTTAGTATATGACAAATGATCAGTTCCATATCAATGGTTACTTTTTATTTAGACTGCTATTTATGTTTGTGTCTGATGCTTTGCTGCAATGTAATGGAGCATAAGGTATCAGCCTATGCTGATGATCTGCTGTTTTACCTCTCAGCACCTCAGACTTCCCTAGTGTCACTCATGCAGGAAGTAGGTAAATATGGTAGGCTATCTAATTTTAAAATCAATTATGAAAAATCAATACTTCTTCCCAGTCATGTCCCTCAAGAGATGGCAGAGATATTGAAGAGGGAATACCCCTTTGTGTGGAAGAAAGATTCACTGTTTTACTTAGGGATTCATGTCACCTCAGATCAAAAAATGTCGTATGATCTTAATTATGCTCCCCTAATAGCCGGGTTAAGGGAGGACTTAAAGAAATGGACAGGACAATATTTAACATGGTTTGGAAGAGTGAGTGCCATTAAGATGTGTATACTACCTAGAATTATTTATATGCTACATACAGTTCCGATTAAGTTACCAGGAATCTTTTTAAACAGATACGGAAGGCTTTTACAGCATTTGTGTGGAATAATAAAAGACCAAGGCTGACATATGACATCCTGTGTAGAAGTAAGGCTGAAGGAGGATTGGGCCTTCCTGATATATCAACATACTATAAGGCAATGTCGCTGGTCCGTATTTTGAATTGGTGTCATGATTCCCCTAGTAAAATGTGGGTCCCATTAGAGAAAGCTATAGCGGGGAGGAACTCTTGAAATTGACATTCCCCCTGACCTGGAATGCACTGATAACATGGGATAATCTAAATAAAACAGGAGAGTATTCCCCCCGGGTGTCCCCCTTAGCTCCACTGGAGGGTTTCCCATGGTTCCCACCGGGGGAGGGAGGAGGATTCCTGGGGGCATGGGGGAGGGACGGAGATGTCACCTGTGGCAAGTTTGCCCCACGGGGGACCTTAGCAACTTATTCAGAGCTGGTTACAGCACTAGGGAATATATCTATAACAGGATGGAGATACAATCAAATGAAAAGTTTTTTCAAAAAAATGGAACCCCTTCTAAGACCATTAAATACAATAACTAGGTTTGAGATCCGGTGTGTACACCTGGGGGAAGGCAGACATATGCTGTCCCAGATGTACAGCCTGATACTTAGTACCCAAAAGAAAACAATCCCATACTTTGTCAGGGAATGGGAAAGAGAACTAAATAAAGTACTATCAGACGAACAAATTAAAAAAATGATCCAATCAACTTATTCAACATCCATAAGCTCGTATTCTCAGGAAATGGCCTATAAATTTTTGACAAGGTGGTATAGGACACCAGCAAGATTAAATAGCATATATCCAACAGCAGATGCCCGATGCTAGAGAGGGTGCGAGCAAAGGGGTACATTTCTTCACCTGTGGTGGGAATGCCCCAGGATTAAGGAATTCTGGGAAGCAGTTGCACCATGGATCAAGAGGTTAGCCCCTAGATCTATAGAGTGTACACCTTTGGACTTCTTATTTTATGGAACAACTGGCACAATCAAGGCCTATAGGAGGAGCATTACACCACATTTATTAAACACAGCCAAAATATTAATTCCAAGATTTTAGAAGCAGATTACCTGCCCAACATTAGAGGATTGGAAAAGGGAGGTCAACCGGATAATGGAAGCGGAAAGATGGATTCATGTAGTTAAAGACAAAAAAGGGGAATTTGAGGACATATGGGCAGGCTGGATACAGTGTGTACAGGGGATAGATTAAGAGGGAAATATGAAACGAGAAGGTGCAGGGAGCCAGGGCCATATAAATACCTTGGATTAGTTGCATAGGGGTTTAGCCAGGGAGGAAAAGGAAGGAATTGGGGTTTTCTTATATTTTATTTATTTATTTAATTATTTATTTAATTTTTTTGTTTAGACTGCTGTCTCTCCCCCCTCCCTGTCCCTTTTACCCGTATAATGAGATACCTGATTTGGTGAAAGGGGGAGGGAGGTAGTAAGGCGAATGTCTCTTAGTTTTCTTGTGTTTTTTTTTTTTTTCTTATTGTTGTTTAATGTGCTGGATTGGAAGCGCATGGTGTAGGGAACGTCACTAAGGAAGGGGATATGAAGATTGAAACACACAATCACAGGGAATTATGCTAATCACCTAAGGTTTTTTTTAATTTTTTTTTATAGATGTTATATTTAATATGGCCGTTAGTGGTCTCTTACACAATAGGGGGTTTGGTAACACATGAAGGTATTTTAGGATTAATTGGATCACTTTAAATAAATTACTTAATAGAAGTGAGGAACTAGGCCATGATTGGCCAATAAATATAATTATGGGATAATTAACAATAACCACAGGGTATGTACGGGTGTGGTGGGTTTTTTTTTCTTCTTTTTAGAAGTGAGGAACAATTCTGGAATAACAAACACGGGGAATGTATGGACGGGGTCGGGGGTTTTCCCTTTTTTTTTTTTTTTGTTGGTATGTTTTAGGCTTGTTTAATGTGTTGGTTTGTAGGTGGTGGGGGTGTCAATGTGGAATTGGATACACAGACCGATACGCAGAAATAATGGGAATCTCATCAATCACAGGATATATTTGGTTGTCGAACATATGTCGGGGGAGGGAGGGGGTTGAGACAGGCAGCGGTTTTTTCATTCCCCTTTTTTTTTTTTTTTGGGAGGGGATAGGGTTAGTTGTAAGAGAACGATGTTACCAATTGGTCTCTTATTAATGTTTAATATGTCAACCCTGCGTAATTACTGTAAAATATGAAATTAAGGATGTTTAATTGTGAAAAGTATAACAGAAAAGTAAAAAAAATTTTGATTATGATCAGTTCCATATCAATGGTTACTTTTTATTTAGACTGCTATTTATGTTTGTGTCTGATGCTTTGCTGCAATGTAATGTTTGCATATTGTGTGAGCGGGGACATAAAGAGTGCGCAAGAGCAATGGAGCCACGTCCACCCGTAATGAGAGAGGATCGTATAAAGGGGAGATTGCCTAGCCGTACAGCCAATCCAATGATTAAGTCCTTGTGACAAAACATGTCGGGGCGTGGCTGTACGGCAATCGATTACGTGTGACGTGGTACGCTGCACCAGGAAGTGGGGGATCGGCTCCAAGGTACGGGTGAGACTGTCACCAACCAGTGCACTCCCTGGGTCCGCCGTGACCGCTACATGCTGGCTTTTTCGCTTGGAGTTTTCTTGATGTGACAATGTGCTGTGATTTTTTTTTTCTCTGCCTGATGTGATTTTATAAGATGTGAGTTTATTGGTGGAAGGGTTTTATAATTTTAATAAATTTCATTACGGTATTACACTATTAGAGCACTTCATTTTTACATGTGGAGAGAGCATTTTTGTTGAAAACCCTGGATGCTAGCGTTGGATTATCAGAGGTCACTATTTACCCCCGTCTGTGTGGGTTAAAGCCATTTAGCCGAACACGAGAGTGTAATGCAAAAACAGCTGGTGAGTTTGTCTTCTTAAGGGGAGTGAAATCACGGACACGGAGGTGTGGTGGAAGATCTATTTAACTGAAGGTCTTCATTATATCATGTCACGGACTTCACACAGCAATATTTTCTTTATACCATTTTTGGATCTTTTTTATGGGCTTGGTCCATCCATTACACTTTTTGGTTGTTCATTTAAAGGATTTTATATATTTTTTTATTTTTGGATCACTCATTCACATATTTGTTCAGTTTTTTATTCTATTATCAGGACACTGTTTTTTCATTATTTGGTGCTCTGTGTTTTAGGTTCACATAACCTACTTTTCACCGGTTTATACCACTTACATTCATCATGTTGCAATTATTCACTTGATGTAATAATTTTATTGAGTTCAGCGCCGCTATTTGTTTCACTATTTTTGGGGTGTCAGGTTTATGGTGAATCACATTTTTGTTTATATATTCACTCACACTAAGTGGCTGTTCTGTTTATGTAAAATTTCCATGAGCGCAGTGTTGGGAATATAGGAGTGGGCGGATTTCCTGTATACCCTATTTTTTATACAGCTTGTCCATATAGACTTGATATCTGTGTGGTAAATATCTAACATTTTCCTATCCTCATTTTCACAACTCACAAATGTTTGCTTCCAGATGTAACATGCTTGAAAGGCTTCAAAAATGTGGTACAAATCTGTGTCATTTTTTTCCTTTACATTTTAAACAAATAAGACAAAGACATAATTTTCTTTTTTTTTTTAGACACAACACATCTGCTCAAGAAACATGCCTAGGAAATTGCAGCCTGTCCAGAAAGCCTTAATTGCTGCGGTGCAAAACCGCAAAAATTTTCCTGTCTTAGTCTAACATGTAAAACCCTTCATTTTATATCTAGAGATATGACAGTAGTCTGTCTATACCGGTTTAGGATGCGTGGTGAAAATCTGTTACCGTTTTCTGTTTTCAGTCTCCAAAAATATACATGATTGTTTCTATTCAGATGCAATGTGTTTGTTCTAACCCTCAGAAATTGCAGTGGCTTAAGAGGTTTGCTAAAAACATGTGAATTTCTTTCTGTTACATATGTGACAAAGACACAATTATTTTGTTTTCAGGTGCAATAAGCATGTTCAAAACTGTAATATTTTGGTCTCATCAGTCTCTGAAACAAGACACTCATTTTTTTATTTCCAGGTGCAATATGCCCACTCAGTAACTTGAAAATTGAAGGCTGTCCATACAGCCTAAATATCTCTGGTGTAATCTGTAACGTCTTTCCATCTTCAATCTCCTATCAAATACATTTTTTTTTTGCAAGTGCAGTGCTTGCTCTCTCCTTGAGAAATTTTAGGTTATCCAAGAAATGCTTTTAAGGTGTGCTGTAATATCTTCAATCCTAGCAAAAGGACAACTTTTTTACATAAAATCTGCCTGCTCTCTCCCTCTGGAATAGCCAACTATTTATTAGACAAGAAGATGTGCTCCAAATGTGTACTGTGTTTCAGTCCTCAGTTATTTATTTAATCACTGCTAAAAATCTGCACGCTCCAGCTAAAATTGCATCTTAGCTAAAAAGGAGTACATACTGCCCAACAAATTAATTATGTTTTTCTTGTTTGTAGCTCTGGAAAATTACACTTTAATTTAGTTACATCTAACACTGGCCAAGTGGCTTCCATTGTGGGCTTAGTAACAACACTTATGCCCCGTACACACGGTCGGATTTTCCGATGGAAAATGTCCGATCAGAGCGTGTTGTCAGAAATTCCGACCGTGTGTGGGCTCCATCGGACATTTTCCATCGGATTTTCCGACACACAAAGTTGGAGAGCAGGAGATAAAATTTTCCGACAACAAAATTTGTTGTCGGAAATTCCGATCGTGTGTACACAAATCCGACAGACAAAGTGCCACGCATGCTCAGAATAAATAAAGAGATGAAAGCTATTGGCTACTGCCCCGTTTATAGTCCCGACATACATGTTTTACGTCACTGCGTTCAGAATGATCGGATTTTCCGACAACTTTGTGTGACCGTGTGTATGCAAGACAAGTTTGAGCCAACATCCGTCGGAAAAAATCCTAGGATTTTGTTGTCGGAATGTCCGAACAAAGTCCGACCGTGTGTACGCCCTATTACTGTACATAGTGTGCATCGAGTCTGCAAAATGTTTCTGACTCTTGACTCATAACAGACAACTCATAGTTATCTAGTATAAAGGCTTGCAAAATTGGCAGAAAGTCTATACAATATTAAAGGCTGCTGTCTTTGAAATAATACTCTCTAGTTGTAATTTTAGGAACAAAGATTGAATCATCCCTCCCCCATAGATTGCTGCCCAAGGCCCAAATCAATTTGCTTCCATACTTTGCCATTGTATGGCATGGTTGTTGTCTCTGAAACACGGTAATTATATTTTTTATTATGGACTTTTTAGCTGCTTGAAAAGACCCTCTTCCTGCTGAACGATAATTTTTAATGTTTTTTTTTTTTTTTAGCATTACATATCCCTCAAGCCACTACACCCTGTGTTTAACAATCCCTTGCTTATTAGCCCAGAATGGCCATTACTGATATCTGAGGTTCAGCTTCAGAATTCAAACATGCTTAGCATTCGCTGAACCTGCGCTGAAACAAGCCAAAGTAGATGAGGCTCATCCCCATTTTTTTAATTATGGCAAAACAAAAGAATGAAAAACAAACTGAAATTGATGCACAAATTTATAAAGTACACACATTAGTTGTATACACATATGTTTTTTTTTTAACAATGTTTTAAATTGGTCATAAATGTGCACAGGACTTTATTTAATATTGGTCATATCCCTTCATAGTAATATTACACATTTGACATCACTGTAAATTATCCTTTTATAGTTACTCCATTTGGTGGATAATATATTTTCCCATTTTTATCAAAAGATATTGGAATTTTCGCTTATCCTTGGGGATTCCACCACATGTTTCCTGAAAGTGTTGTGTATGGAGTAGAACCCAGATTTGGATAATTAGCCCCATCTACAGTGCTGAGAATTCTACCACCAGAAATGAATGTAATAGGAAAGGATATGCAGCTCCTATCAGATCTCTTCTGGAGTTTTACACTACAATGCAGAAAAGTCCTCAGCGTGGCACCCTGGTAGGGACATTTCATCATTAGTCTCTACATCCCCACCACACATTGTTCACTCAGCATTGTCCACCTCGCTAAACACTCTCTGTACCCCTTTGTTGGATCTCTTTTCTCGATGTCTGTACTACATTCTCTGGGAACTCTCTTCATCTACGCTAACAGAGTTTGGGAATATGTTCCCACTAGGGGCAGATGGCTGAGCAGGACTTAGTTGTAATATCTGGACAGTCGGTGGCAAAAGCCACAGAGCAGACACAGAAAGCTCAGTGAACCTGCTTGATTAGTGATGGTGAGAGCCCTGAGAAGGGCCAAGGTGCAGAGTCTATGGTACTGCGTAGTCTTCTCCAGAGCTCCTAGACAAGGAGCTGTTACACTGTGGGCATTTCCCAGGTTATTTATCACTGATTATTTTATAGTGCTGACAATTGCTTTACATATAAACTGCTTTACATATATACATTGTACATTGACATCAGTCCCTGCTTGCAAAACTATGGTCCCTAACACACATTCATGCATACATACTAGGACCAATTTACCTACCAGCATGTCTTTGGAGTGTGGGAGGAAACCGGAATACCCAGAGGAAACCCACACAGGCAAAGAGAGAACATGCAAACTCTGTGCAGGTAGTGCCGTGGTGGTTGGGATTTGAACCAACGACCTAGGCGGAAGTGCGAATCACTAAGGGAACTAAGAGTAGGTATGCTGAATGAAGATCTTAGTGGCTCTGGGAAGCAAAAATCACCGGTCAGTGGGTAATACAGTCTAAGCAGCCAGGAGTGTACAGAAGCACTGGGGATGGGTGGAGGAGCACAGAATCACTGGGGAACACTTTAAGCAGGTTGAAGCCAAGGGTGATTGGAATCACTAAAGCAAAATGTGAACAAAGGAGTGCATGGGTGTTGCTGGTAGGTAAACGCACATGTGCTGGCGTTCAGATACTGTCAGAACACAGAGAACACACTGGAAACACAAAGAAAATAAACAAGTTCCTTGGAGTGCTGGGGCGGTGGATACACAAAGAAGTAAGTAACACAGTAGGAGTTCACAGAGGCACAGAGGAGGAATACAGACTGGGAGTGCACAGGTGCTGGTAAGAAGATGCCAAATGGAACTCACAGGGAAACACACTGGAGCAGAGAAGAAGGTAACTGGCTGAAGTGCGGAGGGAGAAACAGTAGTGATGCAAGAATGGATGCTGGTAGGAACGCATGGTCACTGTAGTGAGATACAGACTGAGCAAAAAGACAATCACAGGAGCCCTCTCTGTGATTTCCTGCAGTGCCGGAGGAAGCAGGAAACAGATGGCTAGAACACACCGAGAATGGCTCGAAGCTGGACCATGAATAGGTTAGTGTGACACAACACAAGATCTTCTACAAAAGCTCCACCTGCCCCCATCAATGCTATGATCTCTTTCAGCTCTCCTCCCACCATCCATACTACATTCTCCAACAGCTCTCCTCCATCATCCACACTACATTCTCCGACAGCTCTCCTCCACCATCCACACTACATTCTCCGACAGCTCTCTTCCACCATCTACGCTACATTCTCTGACAGCTCTCCTCCCACCATCCACACTACATTCTCCGACAGCTCTCCTCCACCGTCCACACTACATTCTCCGACAGCTCTCCTCCACCATCCACACTACATTCTCCGACAGATCTCCTCCCCCATCCACACTACATTCTCCGACAACTCTCCTCCACCATCCACACTACATTCTCCGACAGCTCTCCTCCACCATCCACACTACATTCTCCGACAGCTCTCCTTCCACCATCCACACTACATTCTCCTCCCACCATCCACACTACATTCTCCAACAGCTCTTCTCTACCGTCCACACTACATTCTCCGACAGCTCTCCTCCACCATCCACACTACATTCTCCGACAGCTCTCCTCCCCCATCCACACTACATTCTCCGACAACTCTCCTCCACCATCCACACTACATTCTCCGACAGCTCTCCTCCACCATCCACACTACATTCTCCGACAGCTCTCCTCCACCATCCACACTACATTCTCTGACAGCTCTCCTTCACCATCCACACTACATTCTCCGACAGCTCTCCTCCACCATCCACACTACATTCTCCGACAGATCTCCTCCACCATCCACACTACATTCTCCGACAGCTCTCCTCCACCATCCACACTACATTCTCCGACAGATCTCCCCCTACCATCCACACTACATTCTCCAACAGCTCTCCTCCACCATCCACACTACATTCTCCGACAGCTCTCCTCCACCATCCACACTACATTCTCCGACAGCTCTCCTCCACCATCCACACTACATTCTCAGACAGCTCTCCTCCACCATCCACACTACATTCTCCGACAGATCTCCTTCACCATCCACACTACATTCTACGACAGCTCTCCTCCACCATCCACACTACATTCTCCGACAGATCTCCTCCACCATCCACACTACATTCTCCGACAGCTCTCCTCCACCATCCACACTACATTCTCCGACAGCTCTCCTCCCACCATCCATACTACATTCTCCGACAGCTCTTCTCCCACCATCCACACTACATTCTCCCACAGCTCTCCTCCACCATCCACACTAAATTCTCCGACAGATCTCCTCCCACCATCCACACTACATTTTCCGACAGCTCTCCCCCCCCATCCACACTACATTCTCCGACAGCTCTCCTCCACCATCCACACTACATTCTCCGACAGATCTCCTCCACCATCCACACTACATTCTCCGACAGCTCTCCTCCAACCATCCACACTACATTCTCTGACAGTGAGCTTAGGGATGCTCACTCGTGTGAATTCTCTGATGTTTAACAAGGACTCCTTTATGAGTGAAAGATTTCCCACACTCTGAACATGAATAAGGACGTTCACCTGTGTGAATTCTCTGATGTGTATCAAAATGATCTTTCTTAACAAAAGATTTGCCACACTCTGAACATGAATAAGGACGCTCACCCGTATGAAATCTTTGGTGTTGCACAAAGTTTCCTTTCTGAGTGAAAGATTTCCCGCACTCTGAACACGAATAAGGACGCTCACCTGTGTGAATCCTCTGATGAGTAAGAAGGTTATTTTTTTTAAGGAAACATTTCCCGCACTCTGAACATAAAAAAGGACGCTCACCCGTGTGAATTCTCTGATGTTTGACAAGGTCTCCTTTGTAAGTGAAAGATTTCCCGCACTCTGAACATGAATAAGGACGGTCATCCGTGTGAATTTTCTGATGTTCAACAAGATGTTTTTTATGAGTGAAAGATTTCCCGCACTCTGAACATGAAAAGGGACGCCCACCCGTGTGAGTTCTCTGATGATCAACAAGTTGTTTTTTAAGAGTGAATGATTTCCCACACTCTGAACATGAATAAGGACGCTCACCCGTGTGAACTCTCTGATGAGTAACAAGATTATGTTTCTTAAGGAAACATTTCCCACACTCTGAACAAGAATAAGGACGTTCACCTGTGTGAATTCTCTGGTGTTCAACAATTGCTCCTTTCCGAGTGAAAGATTTCCCACACTCTGAGCATGTATAGGGACGCTCACCTGTGTGATATTTCTGATGTCGCAAAAGGTTATTTTTGTGAGTGAAAGATTTCCCGCACTCTGAACATGAAAAGGGACGCTCACCTGTGTGAATTCTAAGATGTTTGACAAGGTCTCTTTTGTAAGTGAAAGATTTCCCGCACTCTGAACATGAATGAGGACGCTCACCCGTGTGAATTCTCTGGTGCTGAAGAAGTTGTCTTTTCTTAGTGAATGATTTCCCGCACTCTGAACATGAGAATAGATTGTCACCTCGGTGATCTCCTTCATGGGGTGAGGAAGATTCCTCGGGATTAGAAGGATCTGTTGATCGATCTGCAGTGTGAGATCTTACATGGATATTTACAATCATAGTATGTGATTGATGAGAAGATTCCCCCTGATCAGAGGGATCCATTGATGTCTCCGGACAGGAAGGTCTGTGATGTATATTTTGTGTATTTGGATTTCCTCCTGGAAGATCCTGTGTGATGACATTATCTTCTGACTTACAATCAGCAGATAATAGAAGATGTCTCTCCGAGGAATTCCTGACATCACATCCATCTGATGGAAAGAAGTAAAAAATATAATAAATCTCAGCAGATGACAAATAACTGGAGTTTTAGCTCCTCCTCCCCATCAGTGGAATAAGTGGAAATGCCGATCTCACAGCTGGGCTCCTGTTCTCCCTCCAAAATCAATCAGAAAAATCTTCACACCGAGTCCATATATGATCTAAAAATTCTTTAATAATCAATATCTATGACTAAGTCTTCAGTAGCAAAAATGCATTTGTGGTTTGTTACTACATCAGATTGCCTGGATTTTAAATTATAAAGAATTTGCAGATCCTGTATGGAAAAGGGGGGTGGGATAATATAAATGCACTCACAAAAGTAACAAATGACAGGCCGGTTGGAGTAAATTAAATTGAATCAGGGAGCTGGCGACCTCTAATGGTACACATCCAGCCTTGGCTTGGCCGGAGAAGTAACATCAGGCGGAGGAGTTCGGCCGTACTTTCGGTTTTCGGATGCCATTCACAGAATTCTACAGTTGTATAAGCACACAGCTCTACTCTCCTAATACACGGTTAGACTACGAGGTGCGGTCTCCTCCAACATACAGTATCTCACAAAAGTGAGTACACCCCTCACATTTTTGTAAATATTTTCTTCTATCTTTTCATGTGACAACACTGAAGAAATGACCCTTTGCTACAATGTAAAGTAGTGAGTGTACAGCTTGTATAACAGTGTAAATTCGCTGTCCCCTCAAAATAACTCAACACACAGCCATTCATGTCTAAACCGCTGGCAACAAAAGTGAGTACACCCCTAAGTGAAAATGTCCAAATTGGGCCCAAAGTGTCAATATTTTGTGTGGCTACCATTATTTTCCAGCACTGCCTTTTCCCCCTTTTCGGGATGGAGCTCACCAGAGCTTCACCGGTTGCCACTGGAGTCCTCTTCCGCTCCTCCATGATGACATCATGGAGCTGGTGAATGTTAGAGACCTTGCGCTCCTCCACCTTCCGTTTGAGGATGCCCCATAGATGCTCAATAGGGTTTAAGCCTGGAGACATGCTTGGCCAGTCCATTACCTTTACCCTCAGCTTCTTTAGCAAGGCAGCGGTCGTCTTGGAGGTGTGTTCAGGGTCGTTATCATGATGGAATACTGCCCTGCGCCCCAGTCTCCGAAGGGAGGGGATCATGCTCTGCTTCAGTATGTCACAGTACATGTTGGCATTCAGGATAAGTCACTAATACAACAGTTGGAGTAAGAATACCTTGCAAAATCACACATTAAACCTTTATTAGGCAAACACATATTAAATCTTTTAGCACTGGCCTACAGGACAATGGGAAGATCTGATAATTATCTAACATTTTTCCTGATGAATTTCTGAAAATGAGACTGTGAGCTGTTTCTTCCATAGTGTCTGTTACTTACTTGTGTCGGTAGTTGGAGAAATTTCTTCCTGTTCACTTTTCATAATCATCCCAACCTCTTCCGTGCACAGCTGATCACCCCCCACATACGTCTCTACTTCTTCCTCTTTAACCTCAGCTTTTATATTAATCCATTCTTTACCCTAAACCCCAAAATAATAGAAAACATCTATTAAAGTAAACTCAAGGTAGATAAAAAGCACAGATGACAGCAGCTCTGCATTCCCTACTACATCTTTAAATGTGTTTTTTTTTTTATAATTGTAGGAGCTAGAAACCTCAGATGTAGAAGTAAGCATTAGAACAAGAAACTACATAGAAGGTCATCTCACAGCTTAGAATACATATTTAGGTCTGCATGCCAAGTTCTACCTACCTGATCATGGGAAGGGATGGTGTGATTTTCCTGTGTGGAACACAGAGGAGGAGGAGGACATCTCTCACCCTAAACCCCAAATATGATAAAATACATTTATAAAATGGAGCAAGAGATTACATAGAAAAATATAATCTCATAGCTTAAAATACTTTTGAGTTCTAATTGCTCAGTCCCATCTACCTGAGGGATGGGGTGATCCTCCTGTGTGGAATCCTGGGAATACAGAGAACCACCCTCCTCCATAGACTGCTGATCCCCAAACACCTCTTCTTTCTCCTCTTTACTCTCAACTTTGATGTCTTTCAGTTCTTCACCCTAAACCCCAAAGATGATAGAACATAATCATAAGAAGGAGCAAAAGATTACATAGCAGAATGTCATCTTATAGTTTAGGATACATTTCTAGGTCGACATGTTTAGTCCCATCTCTACCTGATGATGGTGAGGGATGGTGTGATCCTCCTGTGTGGAATCCTGGGAATACAGAGGACCACCCTCCTCCATAGACTGCTGATCCCCAAACACCTCTTCTTTCTCCTCTTTACCCTCAACTTTGATGTCTTTCAGTTGTTCACCCTAAATCCCAAGGATGATAGAAGAGAATCATAAGAAAGAGCAAAAGATTACATAGCAGAATGTCATCTTAAGGTTTAGGATACATTTCTAGGTGGACAGGTTCAGTTCCATCTACCTGATGATGGTGAGGGATGGTGTGATCTTCCTGTGTGGAATTCCGGGAATACAGAGGATCACCCTCCTCTATAGACTGCTGATCCCCCAACACCTCTTCTCTTTCCACTTTAACCTCAACTTTGATGTCTTTCAGTTCTTTACCCTAAAATGCAAATATGATAGAATAAATTTGTAAAAGGAAACAAGAGAATTCTACAAAGTTTTGAGTTCTAGTTGCTCAGTCTCACCTACCTGATGATGATGAGGGATGGTGTGACCTTCCTGTGTGGAATCCCAGGAATACAGAGGACGGAAACATCTCTCTGGTGGGTTCCTATTACTGGATCCATCTGTAGGAAACACACACACTGACTGAATACATTGTTTCTATGTGTTTATCAGATGATGGGGGATCTAGGTGGACCCTCCGTACTGCTCTCTCCTTTACAATAAAGTCTCCTCTTACCCGGTGATGTGAGGGGTGGCTGATTCTCCATCATGACGTCCTTGTGTCGTTCTAAATACTCCCACTCCTCCATGGAGAAATAGACAGTGACATCCTGACACCTTATCGGAACCTGACACACACAATGATACAGTCACCATCCAGACACATCCCTTGTCTGCTACTGGATATTGTCCCAGAATTCCCAACACCGCTCACCTCTCCTGTCAGCAGATCAATGATCTTGTTGGTGACTTCTAGAGTCTTCTTCTAACTGTTTCGCTTCGGGTTCATATAATGAGGTGAAGGCACTGTAATGGTTAAATGGTCACCAGACTTCACCAAAGGAAAATTTTGTATTGAAAGAACAACACTAATGTCATGTGATCTCCCAGAATCCTCCTCATCTCTCCGATCCAGTCTGTGTTTTATTAATAGAGATAAGAGTGATGTCATGTGACCTCCCAGAATCCTCCTCACCTCTTCAATTAGCAGGTAGATGATCTCCAGGTTGAGGTTTAAAGTATAATTCCAGCTAAAGCCTAATTAGTATTAAAAATATTCCCTCCCTCTCCTAACACCTATACTAACTAACCTGTGTAAAAAAAAAAGAAGATGTATATACTTATACTTACCTATTTTCAGGCCGCTTCAGTCTGGTCACATGATCCCATTTATCATGCAGTGCTGGCTGCAGGGGAATAAAGAGAGTGCCCAACAACGGCTGTAAAAGCCGGGAGCAATGAAATGGTACAGCCACTGTCAGTGGTCCCTCCTCTCCCCTGGAGCTTCTGCTGGCTGACACATGGAAGCCGAATCACGTGACCGGACCAGAGTGGGCTGAAAGTAGGTAAGTATATACATTTATTTTACCTGGGATAATATATATTGGTGTTTGGAGGGAGGAGAGAACATTTTTGGGACTATTTAAGCTTAACTAGAATTGTACTTTAACCGCTTGCCGACCCCAGCACACAGATGTACGTCAGCAGAATGACACAGGCAGGCAAATGGGCGTATGGGTACGTCCCTTTAAATTTGCCGCCTTTCAGATGCGCGCCCACCGCGCGCTGCAGGAGCATGCCCGTGGGTCCTGGGAACATGATGTTCTCCGGTGGCCCGCGATTGCGGTGTGGAGAGTTAGAACGGGGTGAAGCCTAGGTAAACAAGGCATTTCCCTGTTCTGCCTTGTGTCATGACAGAGATCCACTGCTCCCTGTGATTGGGGAGCAGTGATCGCTGTCATGTCCTAGGTAGCGCCTCCCCCCCACAGTTAGAAGCTGTCATGTCCTAGGTAGCCCCTCCCCCCCACAGTTAGAATCACTCCCTAGGACACACTTAACCCCTTCACTGCCCCCTAGTGGTTAACCCCTTCCCTGCCATTGTCACTTACACAGTAATCAGTGCATTTTTATAGCACTGATTGCTGTATAAATGACAATGGTCCCAAAATAGCGTCAAAAGTGTCCGATGTGTCCTCCATAATGTCACAGTCATGATAAAAATCGCAGATTGCCGCCATTACTAATGAGAAAAAAACAATTAAAAAAAATGCTATAAATCTATCCCCTATTTTGTAGACACTATAACTTTTGTGCAAACCAATCACTATACGCTTATTGCGAGTTTTTTTACCAAAAATATGTAGAAGAATACATATCGGCCTAAACTGAGCAACAAAATGTGTTTTTTATATATTTTTGGGGGATATTTATTATAGCAAAAAGTAAAAAATATATTTTTTTTTCTCAAAATTTTCCATCTTTGTTTATAGCGCAAAAAAATAAAAAACGCAGAGGTGATCAAATACCACCAAAAGAAAGCTCTATTTGTGGGGAAAAAAGGACGTCAATTTTGGGTGCAACGTTGCACGACCGCGCAATTGTCAGTTAAAGCGAAGCAGTGCCGAATTGCAAAGTGCTCTCGTCAGGAAGGGGGTAAAATCTCCTGGGGCTGAAGTGGTTAATATCCTCTCAGTCATGTGACTCGGGTCCTCCTCCATCCCCATTGATGTGATCCATACAAGACTCTCTGTAGATAGACAAATTATATAGCGCCCTCGCTGGTCATTAGAACTCATAGACCAGATTCATTTTAATCCCTCCGTCAAAAGGTGAGGGAGATTTACAACTGTGTGTTGTGTTAATAAATACCAAATATATTCAGCATCAAAACCACGAGCGATTCAAAAACGAAAACAACTATAATACCTAAAGTTGTAATTATGCAACAAATAATATTTCTGTGTTTTTTGCAATAACTTTAAATATTTTATATTATATTTAATCGTACTAATAAGGTAGTGACAGGACTTTTTTTCTCAAACAATAGGTACTGGAACCTAATCACGGCCCGGCAAAACCCCTCCCCCTACACACACCCTTGAAATGTCATCAAATAGTGGGTGTGGTCAGTCAAATTTCACGAAAACAGTAGGAGGGCCTTAAAGGGGCATTAAATACCAGGATTGCATTACACACAGAGTGCAGAGCTGTCACTTGTAAACACAGAAACCAGACTTCTGTGTTTACAAGTGATTGTGGTGAGCAGGCACCAAAGGGTCTGAGCCAGAGGTGGTGGAACTGAGTTCCACCAAGTTCCCCCTGAAAAAAAGCCCTGGGTAGTGAGAAGTTCTCTATATGGAGACATATAGTGGAATATATGGCTCTGTACTGTATATAGGTAATATTTCTGTATTATTATAATATATAATAAAGCCTTCTCTTTTGAGAAACCTATCCTGCCTCCACCTAATAACTGGACTTTTATTTTCTCCTTCAGCTCACCCCCCACATTTATTAGCCTTTGTATCACTTGACCCTGCCATTTAGATTGTAAGCTCTAATGACCAGGGCACTCCGAGTCCTCTTGTATTGAATTGCATTATAACTGTACTGTCTGTCCTCATGTTGTAAAGCACTGCGCAAACTGTTGGCGCTATATACATCCTGTATAATAATAATATACAGTATGTGTGTATCAGCATCTGTTGGAGATAAAAGGCATCACAATGACTATGGAGGAAGAGGACGGACATGACGGGGAGGGGGTTACTGGGTGTAAATATAAAATAAGATCTTATTACCTCCTCTGCTGCCAATTCCAGCAATGTCTCCTCTCTACTTCCTCTCGACTCACCTCTCACCTGGAACTTCCTTTTTATACTGTAACATCACTTCCTGTCTGCATCTGACATCATTTCCTCCCCAGCTGTGATATCACGTCCTGTCTTGGTACAATCACACTCTTCCTACCTCCTAGTTCCACTTTCAAACGGAAGGTGGAGGAGCGCAAGGTCTCTAACATCCACCAGTTCCGTGATGTCGTCATGGAGGAGTGGAAGAGGACTCAGTGGCAACCTGTGAAGTTCTGGTGAACTCCATGCCCAAGAAGGTTAAGGCAGTGCTGGAAAATAATTGTGGCCACACAAAATATTGACATTTTGGGCCCAATTTGGACATTTCACTTAGGGGTGTACTCGTTTTTGTTACCAGCGGTTTAGACATTAATGGCTGTGTGTTATTTTGAGGGGACAGCAAATTTTCACTGTTATACAAGCTGTATACTCACTACTTTACATTGTAGAAAAGTGTCATTTATTCAGTGTTGTCACATGAAAAGATAGAATAAAATATTTACAAAAATGTGAGGGGTGTACTCACTTTTGTGAAATACTGTATCTGGTCTATAAACCAGAGGCTCTGGATAGACAGTTGGATAAATGGCTCTATATTTAGGGTGTATCTAGTCTATAAACCAGAGGCTCAGGATGGACAGTTATTATTATACAGGATTTAAATAGCGCTAACCGTTTGCACAGCGCTTTACAACATGAGGGCAGACAGTACAGTTACAATACAATTCAATACAAGAGGAATCAGAGGGCCCTGCTCATTAAAGCTTACAATCTAGAAGGGAGGGTCAAGTAAAACAAAAAAGTAATAACTGTGGGAGATGAGCTGATGGAGAAAATGAAAATACAGTTGTTAGGTGTGGGTAGAATAGGCTTCTCTGAAGAGGAGGGTTTTCAGGGATCTTCTAAAAGTTAATACAGTGGGAGATAATTGGACAAGTTGGGGTAAGGAGTTCCATAGGATTGGAGAGGCTCTAGAAAAGTCCTGGAGGTGAGCATGGGAGGAGGTGACAAGGGAGCTAGAGAGCAGGAGGTCTTGAGAGGAACGCAGAGAACAATTAGTTTGGTATTTTTAGACTAGGCTAGTGATGTAGCTAGGGGCTGAGTTGTGGATGGCTTTGTAAGTAGTTAGTATTTTGAATTTAATTAATTTCGTGAGTGGAAGCCAGTGGAGGGATTGACAAAGAAGAGTAGCAGACACAGAGCGATTGGTATGGTGGATGAGTCTGGCAGCATCATTCATGATGGATTGAAGGGGGGTTAGACTATGTAAAGGTAAGCCAATGAGAAGGGAGTTGCAGTAGTTGAGGCAACCAATAAACAGGGAGTGAATTAAGAGCTTTGTTGTGTCATTGGTTAGAAAGGGACATATTTTGGAGATGTTGCGGAGGTTGAGACGGCAAGATTTGGACAGTGATTGGACGTGGGGCTTAAAGGAGAGTTCAGAGTCCAGGACTACACCTAGGATCTTGGCATGCAGCGATGGGCTTATAGTTGTGCTATTGATTTTGACAGAGAGATCAGTTGGATAAATGGTTCTATATTTAGGATGTATCTAGTTTATAAACTAGAGGCTCTGGATGTACAGTTGGATAAACGGTTCTATAGTTAGGATGTATCTGGTCTATAAATCAGAGGTTTTGGATGGATAGTTGGATAAATGGCTCTATTTTTAGGGTGTATTTGGTTAATAAACCAGAGGCTCTGGAGTAAAAGTTGGATAAATGGCTCTATATTTAGGATGTATACACTTCAAATTTGTTCATCATTTTCTTGGGCGCACATTTAAGACCCAAGTTCAATATCTTAAGTTCTTTTGGATTCAATGTTACCTTGCTTAAAGCGGGGTTTCACTGTCTCCACATATTTTTTTGGGGGGGCAAAATGACAATGTTTAATATATATAAATATTGAACTTACTCGTTCCAGTTTTAGAGCTTACTGCTCTCAGTTTTCTCCAATAAAAAAAAGTTATAAAATTACCTGCTGCCGGTTTTGATCTGGCCTGTGGGCATGTGAAGCCCACAGGCATCCTCTTCCGGGATACGGTGCTGCTGATCGACCAGCATGCACCGCCCGTTCTATCCCCGATCTCGTGCATGCGCAGTAAACAGAAATCGTAGCGCCATCAACGTCTGTTGAAATCAAGCGAGATTTCACGGCGGGTCTCCGCACTGACTCCTGGGATGAATGACACAAGATCCCAGGAGACAGTGCGGCGATCATAGGAAATGACGCGGATACCCGCAAAATCCCCGCCCACAGCCGCAGGGACCGAACACAGGCCGGGCCACTTATCTTAAGGTAGGGAAAAAAACAAAACTGATGTCCATATAGCACTCGGTGCTATATTTAGAAGCCACGGAGCGAAAGTGTAAAAAATGAGTGAAGATCCGCTTTAAATTGTAGATACCAGTATTTATGTGTCCCTCATTTTTTTTTCTTGGATTGTTGACATCGCCCTGCTCGGCAACCCCTTCTTCTCTTTGAAGTGACCCCGCCTCCCTGTTCAAGTGTTGTGGGCCACTCCTCCCTCCTCTGTTGTTTATCGAATGGCTCTTTCCTCTTGGTGTCCCTCCACCCCTCTCCCTCGCTGCCCTAAAAAAGGTGAAGGGACACATAAATACTGGTATCTACAATTTAAGCGAGGTAACATTGAATCCAAAAAAGAGAAAATCCAAAAGAAGAAAATGATGAACAAATTTGAAGTGTATATTGATACACACAAATTTGTACAGACCCTCAATATGAAGAAATATTTCTTGAGTCACCCAGTAGCACCTAAAAATAGTGTTACTGTCTCTTCAGGGAAAGTTGACAGTGGCTTGAAGAATAAATCTATTTTCAATCCCCAAAACTCCAATAATCATTATATTGAAGTTTTTAAAAATCTGGTGTTGAAGGATATAGAACAATTAACTGTAAAAGAGAAAGTCAATCCAGAGTATATTAAGGAGGGCATTAAGTCATTGGAAGAAAGAAACAACATTATTATACGCCCAGCAGATAAGGGAGGAGGGGTGGTTATTATGGACAAAACATTCTACCACAAGCAGCTTACGGACTTATTGGGCGATCACTCTACTTATAAGAGGCTTGTCACGGACCCCACAGACAATTATAAGGAACAATTAAGTTTATTGGTTGAGTGGGGTTATGCAACTAATGCCCTAAATCTCAAAGAAAAGAGATATTTGGTCCCTAGTGCCTGTAGGACTCCAGTAATCTACACGTTACCTAAAATCCACAAGGGTACCCTATCGTTAATGGGATAGGATCGGTCACGGCGAGGCTTGGAGAGTACTTAGATTTATCCAGCCTAGTGTGAAGGCCACTAGGGCGTATCTTAAGGATACGACTGACCTCCTCCAATGTTTGGATGAGGTTCATTTTAAACCCTTGGTTGAAACCTATTTGGTGATGGCTGATGTGTCCTCATTGTACACGATTATCCAGCATAAGGATGCATCTCTATCGCTAAATTGGGCATTAAGTAGAAGGGATGATATCCCTGATATGCAGAAACGTTTTTTGGGACAGGCCTTGGACTTCTGCATGTCGCATAATTACTTTTGGTGGAATGGCCATTTCTTTTCACAGCAGTAGGGATGAGCCGAACACCCCCCGGTTCGGTTCGCACCAGAACTTGTGCCTGCGGCAAGCTCCGTGAGTCGGGTCGCGGGTCCCACTGACTCAATCGCCGCAGGGATACCCGCGATCGCCTCACGGGGAGGAAGAACGGGGAGATGCCGATGTAAACAGCATCTCGCCGTTCTGCCTAGTGACAGTGTCACTCGATCTCTGCTCCCTGTCATCAGAGCAGCGATCAGTGAACTGTCACACATAGCCACCCCCCCACAGTTAGAAACACACCCCTAGGACACACTTAACCCCTACACTGCCACCTAGTGGTTAACCCCTTCACTGCCAGTGACATTTTTACAGTAATCAATGCAATTTTTTAGCATTGATCGCTGTATTAATGCCAATGGTCCCAAAAATGTGTCAAAAATGTCCGATGTGTCCGCCATAATGTCGCAGTCATGATAAAAATCGCTGATCGCCGCCATTACAAAAAAAAATTATTAAAAAAAATGCCATAAAACTATCCACTATTTTGTAAACGCTACAACTTTTGCGCAAACTGATCAATAATCACTTATTGCGATTTTTTTACCAAAAATATATAGAAGAATACGTATCGGACTAAACTGAGGAAAAAAATTGTTTTTTTATATATTTTTGGGGGATATTTATTATAGCAAAAAGTAAAAAATATTGCATTTTTCAAAATTGTCGCTCTATTTTTGTTTATAGTGCAAAAAATAAAAACCGCAGGGGTGATCAAATACCACCAAAAGAAAGCTCTATTTGTGTGAAAAGAAGGACTTAAATTTTGTTTGGGAGCCACTTCGCATGACCGCGCAATTGTCAGTTAAAGCGACGCAGTGCCGAATCGCAAAAAGTGCTCTGGTCAGGAAGGGGGTAAATTCTTCCGGGTTGCCGGTCCAACAATACACATAAAAGTTCATTGATAAAAACTGCATGGGATTTCCCCACAGGGGAACCCCGAACCAAATTTAAAAAAAAAAACTGGCGTGGGGGTCCCCCTAAATTCCATACCAGGCCCTTCAGGTCTGGTATGGATATTAAGGGGAACCCCGCGCCAAAATTTAAAAAAAAAATGACGTAAGGGTCCGACTCAAAAATCATACCAGACCCTTCAGGTCTGGTATGGATTTTAAGGGGAACCCCGTGCCAAAATTTAAAAAAAAAATGACGTAGGGGTCTGACTCAAAATTCATACCAGACCCTTCAGGTCTGGTATGGATTTTAAGGGGAACCCCGTGTCAAAATTTTTTAAAAAATTGGCGTGGGGTCCCCCCAAAAATCCATACCAGACCCTTATCCGAGCACGCAACCTGGCAGGCCGCAGGAAAAGAGGGGGGACGAGAGAGTGCCCCCCCTCCTGAACCGTACCAGGCCACATGCCCTCAACATTGGGAGGGTGCTTTGGGGTAGCCCACCAAAGCACCTTGTCCCCATGTTGATGAGGACAAGGGCCTCATCCCCACAACCCTTGGCCAGTGGTTGTGGGTGTCTGCGGGCAGGGGGCTTATCGGAATCTGGAAGCTCCCTTTAACAAGGGGACCCCCAGATCCTGCCCCCCTCTGTGTGAAATGGTAAGGGGGTACAAAAGTACCTCTACCATTTCACAAAAAAACTGTCAAAATGTTAAAAATGACAAGAGACAGTTTTTGACAATTCCTTTATTTAAAGTCTTCTTTTTTCCATCTTCTATCTTCCTTCGGTTTCTTCCTCCATCTTCTTCTTCCTCCGATCCTCTGCTTCTTTCTCTGGTGTTCTCGTCCGGCATCTCCCTCCGGGGCATCTTCTTCTCTTCATCTTCTTCTCTTCATCTTCTTCTCTTCATCTTCTTTTCGGGCCGCTCCACATCTATGATTGGATGGGAGGCTCCCGCTGTGTGACGCTTCTCTCTTCATCTTTTTCTTTTCATCTTTTTCTCTTCATCTTCTTGTCTTCATCTTCTTGTCTTCATCTTCTTTTTGGGCCGCTCTGCATCCATGATTGGATGGGAGGCTCCCGCTGTGTGGCGCTTCTCGTCTTCTGATGGTTCTTAAATAACGGAGGGCGGGGTCACCCGGTGACGCATGGGGACTTCCCTGTAGCATTCCCCGTGACGTCAGAGGGGACCTCTGACGTCACGGAGAATGCCACAGGGAAGTCCTCGTCAAGTCCCAGTGCGTCAGAGGGGGCGGGGTCACCGGGAAAAGAAGATGAAGAGAAGAAGATGCCGGACGAGAACACCGGAGAAAGAAGCAGAGGATCTGAGGAAGAAGAAGATGGAGGAAGTAACCGAAGGAAGATAGAAGAAAGAAGATAGAAGATGGAAAAAAGAAGACTTTAAATAAAGGAATTGTCAAAAACTGTCCCTTGCCATTTTTAACATTTTTGAGTTTTTTGTGAAATGGTAGGGGTACTTTTGTACCCCCTTACCATTTCACACAGGGGGGGTGGGATCTGGGGGTCCAAGGGCCAAGGGTTGTGGGGATTAGGCCCTTGTCCTCATCAACATGGGGACAAGGTGCTTTGGTGGGCTACCCCAAAGCACCCTTCCAATGTTGAGGGCATGTGGCCTGGTATGGTTCAGGAGGGGGGCCACTCTCTCGTCCCCCCTCTTTTCCTGCGGCCTGCCAGGTTGCGTGCTCGGATAGGGGTCTGGTATGGATTTTTGGGGGGACCCCACCCAAATGTTTTTTTTATTTTTGCACGGGGTTTACCTTAAAATCCATACCAGACCCTTAAGGTCTGGTATGAATTTTGAGGGGGCCCCTACGTCATTTTTTTAAAATTTTGGCGTGGGGTTCCCCTTAATATCCATACCAGACCTGAAGGGCCTGGTATGGAATTTAGGGGGACCCCCACGCAAGTTTTTTTTTTTAATTTTGGTTCGGGGTTCCCCTGTGGGGAAATCCCATGCAGTTTTTATCAATGAACTTTTATGTGTATTGTCGGACCGGCAATTCATTAATAGCCGCGAGTAGTTTTAAATTACTTTTTTTCCTTTGAAATGTCATTTTGCTGTCAGACTGTTCTAAACACGGGAAACATGCGCCCCTTTACAGGCAACTATAGACACCCCCCAGGTACGAAATTTAAAGGAATATTACACTTTTATTGTTTGACTTTAAGCATTATTAAAATCACTGCTCCCGAAAAAACGGCCGTTTTATAAAACTTTTTTTTGATACATGTCCCCTGGGGCAGTACCCAGGTCCCTAAATACTTTTCATGACAATACCATGCATATACGGTAAGCCTTTAAAATTAGCACTTTTGATTTCTCCCATAGACTTTTAAAGGTTGTTCCGTGGCTTTCGAATTTGCCGCGAACACCCCAAATTGTTTGCTGTTCGGCGAACTGGCGAACAGCCGATGTTCGAGTCGAACATGAGTTTGATTCGAACTCGAAGCTCATCCCTACACAGCAGGTTGGCGTGGCTATGGGAACGAAGTATTTTCCCAGCCTTGCCAACCTGTTCATGGTGGAATGGGAGGACAGATATGTCTTCAGCAGACAATTGCTCCAACTTAGGCTCTACGGCAGGTTCATAGATGACCTCCTGTTCATTTGGGAGGGTTCTGAGGAATCTGTGGTTGAGTTTTTAAGGTATCTGAACACCAATAGAAACAATATTAAATTGGAGTTCCAGATTAGTGACAAATGCGTCAACTTTTTGGATGTGACGATTGAAAGGAGAGGTGATTCTTTAGGCACGTGTGTGTACTTCAAACCAACGGATCAAAACAGCGTCTTGTCCATCAGGAGTGGTCATCACCCTGCTTGGATTAAGAACATCCCTAAGGGACAGATGCTTAGAGTCCGTCGGAATTCCACTGAACAGGAAGAGTATTTCTCACAGGCAAATATATTGAAGGAAAGGTTCCTACAAAAGGGGTACCATGAAAACACCTTAAATGAGGTTATAGAACAAGTGGCCAATATCCCAAGGGAACAATGCTTGAAGAAAAGAGAGTGTGCCACATCTAATGAGCAACACCAGTGGGGGTTTATATCGAGTTTCCATTGTCCATATAAAGAAATTGAGATGATTTTTAAGAAATATTGGTATATTTTATGTAGAGATCGGCATCTGGGTGAGGTTATACCAGAACAACCCAAATTCATTTATAGACGAGCCCCTAGCTTTGGAGACAGGGTGGTGAAAAAGATTTTGGATCCACCTAGTCAACCCTCAATATAATTAAATTTAAATTGATTTTTTCCGTGCAGGAAGTGCGTTTGCTGCAGAACGGTGAGGACAAGTAATAGGGGTATGAAGAAGATCACTAATTATGAAAATGAAACTTTTGAAATAAGGGAATTTATTACTTGTAATTCATGGTATGTGGTGTATCTTATGTGGTGTCCCTGCGGATTATTTTGCATGGGGCGCACTAAGAGACTTCTAAAGGTGCGTACATCTGAACATATATCCAATATAAAAAATGGATTCAAATACCACAGCGTGTCCCTTCATTTCAAAGAAAACATAATCAGGACCCCAGTTTGCTGCAGTTTTGTGGGATTGATGTTGTTTATCCGGCTTGGAGGGGATCAAACCGGGTGAGGGACTTATCCCAACGGGAAACTCTGTGGATTTTCCTTTTAAAATATCTTTTTCCTAGAGGCTTGAATATAGAATTAGATCTCAATTGCTTCATCAATAATTATTGACCTTTTTTCCCATATATTAGTTAGAAATCTACTTCATGATTTTCTCCTAATAGCACATTTGACTAGGGAGTTAAGGGACAGACACTTCCAGGACATTGGACTGGTGTGCATTTCAGTTTGCAGGGGGAGCCAATCCTCTCTCCCATATGAAGGGTGTCATTTTATAGTAAGGGAAGGGGGGTGGAGAATGCCATATGGGTACCGTCATCTTTGGGATACTCATTGGAGCCCCACTACTCATGCCCCCTTACCTTTTAGGTCATTTATGTGACACTCATTTCAGGATAATTTTAATTTAAGTCATTGGGTTGTTGGGCAGATTCTGCTTGGGATTTGCCAGTATTTTAGGTTCATCTGCATTTCCAATCATTCATCTAGAGAGTGAGATAATGCTCAGTTTTAACTTACTTGATTTTATCGAATGGGGAATATATGTCTGCTTTACCTTTGATGTGTATGACAGTGTAGTATACTTTTAGTATATGACAAATGTTCAGTTCCATATCAATGGTTACTTTTTATTTAGACTGCTATTTATGTTTGTGTCTGATGCTTTGCTGCAATGTAATGGAGCATAAGGTATCAGCCTATGCTGATGATCTGCTGTTTTACCTCTCAGCACCTCAGACTTCCCTAGTGTCACTCATGCAGGAAGTAGGTAAATATGGTAGGCTAATTAATTTTAAAATCAATTATGAAAAATCAATACTTCTTCCCAGTCATGTCCCTCAAGAGATGGCAGAGATATTGAAGAGGGAATACCCCTTTGTGTGGAAGAAAGATTCACTGTTTTACTTAGGGATTCATGTCACCTCAGATCAAAAAATGTTGTATGATCTTAATTATGCTCCCCTAATAGCCGGGTTAAGGGAGGACTTAAAGAAATGGACAGGACAATATTTAACGTGGTTTGGAAGAGTGAGTGCCATTAAGATGTGTATACTACCTAGAATTATTTATATGCTACATACAGTTCCGATTAAGTTACCAGGAATCTTTTTTAAACAGATACGGAAGGCTTTTACAGCATTTGTGTGGAATAATAAAAGACCAAGGCTGACATATGACATCCTGTGTAGAAGTAAGGCTGAAGGAGGATTGGGCCTTCCTGATATATCAACATATTATAAGGCAATGTCGCTGGTCTGTGTCATGATTCCCCTAGTAAAATGTGGGTCCCATTAGAGAAAGCTATAGCGGGGAGGAACCTGGCAGGAGCTCCCTGGATTCCGAATACGGAAAGAGGACTCTCGAAATGGACATCCCTCCTGACCTGGAACGCACTGATAACATGGGATAATCTAAATAAAACAGGAGAGTATTCCCCCCGGGTGTCCCCCTTAGCTCCACTGGAGGGTTTCCCATGGTTCCCACCGGGAGAGGGAGGAGGATTCCTGGGGGCATGGGGGAGGGACGGAGATGTCACTTGTGGCAAGTTTGCCCCACGGGGGACCTTAGCAACTTATTCAGAGCTGGTTACAGCACTAGGGAATATATCTATAACAGGATGGAGATACAATCAAATGAAAAGTTTTTTCAAAAAAATGAAACCCCTTCTAAGACCATTAAATACAATAACTAGGTTTGAGATCCGGTGTGTACACCTGGGGGAAGGCAGACATATGCTGTCCCAGATGTACAGCCTGATACTTAGTACCCAAAAGAAAACAATCCCATACTTTGTCAGGGAATGGGAAAGAGAACTAAATAAAGTACTATCAGACGAACAAATTGAAAAAATGATCCAATCAACTTATTGAACATCCATAAGCTCGTATTCTCAGGAAATGGCCTATAAATTTTTGACAAGGTGGTATAGGACACCAGCAAGATTAAATAGGATATATCCAACAGCAGATGCCCGATGCTGGAGAGGGTGCGAGTAAAGGGGTACATTTCTTCACCTGTGGTGGGAATGCCCCAGGATTAAGGAATTCTGGGAAGCAGTTGCACCATGGATCAAGAGGTTAGCCCCTAGATCTATAGAGTGTACACCTTTGGACAACTGGCACAATCAAGGCCTATAGGAGGAGCATTACACCACATTTATTAAATGCAGCCAAAATATTAATTCCAAGATTTTGGAAGCAGATTACTTGCCCAACATTAGTGGATTGGAAAAGGGAGGTCAACCGGATAATGGAAGCAGAAAGATGGATTCATGTAGTTAAAGACAAAAAAGGGGAATTTGAGGACATATGGGCAGGCTGGATACAGTGTGTACAGGGGATAGATTAAGAGGGAAATATGAAACGAGAAGGTGCAGGGAGCCAGGGCCATATAAATACCTTGGATTAGTTGCATAGGGGTTTAGCCAGGGAGGAAAAGGAAGGAATTGGGGTTTTCTTATATTTTTTTATTTATTTATTTATGTATTTAATTTTTTTGTTTAAACTGCTGTCTCTCCCCCCCTCCCTGTCTATTTTACCCGTATAATGAGATACCTGATTTGGTGAAAGGTGGGAGGGAGGTGGTAAGGCGAATGTCTCTTAGTTTTCTTGTGTTTTTTTTTTTTTTTCTTTTCCTATTGTTGTTTAATGTGCTGGTTTGGAAGCGCATGGTGTAGGGAATGTCACTAAGGAAGGGGATATGAAGATTGAAACACACAATCAATGGGAATTATGCTAATCACCTAAGGTTTTTTTTTTTTTTTATAGATGTTATATTTAATATGGCCGTTAGTGGCCTCTTACACAATAGGGGGTTTGGTAACACATGAAGGTATTTTAGGATTAATTGGATCACTTTAAATAAATTACTTAATAGAAGTGAGGAACTAGGCCATGATTGGCCAATAAATATAATTATGGGATAATTAACAATAACCACAGGGTATGTACGGGTGTGGTGGGTTTTTTTTTTTCTTCTTTTTAGAAGTGAGGAACAATTATGGAATAACAAACATGGGGAATGTATGGACGGAGTCGGGGGTTTTCCCTTTTTTTTTTTTTTTTTTTGTTGGTATGTTTTAGGCTTGTTTAATGTGTTGGTTTGTAGGTGGTGGGGGTGTCAATGTGGAATTGGATACACAGACCGATACGCACAAATATTGGGAATCTCAACATATGTCGGGGGAGAGAGGGGGTTGAGACAGGCAGCGTTTTTTTCATTCCCCTTTTTTTTTTTTTTTTTTTTTTGGGAGGGGATAGGGTTAGTTGTAAGAGAACGATGTTACCAATTGGTCTCTTATTAATGTTTAATATGTCAACCCTGCGTAATTACTGTAAAATATGAAATTAAGGATGTTTAATTGTGAAAAGTATAACAGAAAATAAAAAAAATTTTTGATTATGATCAGTTCCATATCAATGGTTACTTTTTATTTAGACTGCTATTTATGTTTGTGTCTGATGCTTTGCTGCAATGTAATGTTTGCATATTGCGTGAGCGGGGACATAAAGAGTGCGCAAGAGCAATGGAGCCACGTCCACCCGTAATGAGAGCGGATCGTATAAAGGGGAGATTGCCTAGCCGTACAGCCAATACAATGATTAAGTCCTTGTGACGAAACATGTTGGGGCGTGGCTGTACGGCAATCGATTACGTGTGACGCAATACGCTGTGACGTGGTACGCCGCACCAGGAAGTGGGGGATCGGCTCCAAGGAACGGGTGAGATTGTCACCAACCAGTGCACTCCCTGGGTCCACCGTGACCGCTACATGCTGGCTTTTTCGCTTGGAGTTTTCTTGATGTGACAATGTGCTGTGATTTTTTTTTCTCTGCCTGATGTGATTTTATAAGATGTGAGTTTAATGGTGGAAGGGTTTTATAATTTTAATAAATTTCATTACGGTATTACACTATTAGAGCACTTCATTTTTACATGTGGAGAGAGCATTTTTGTTGAAAACCCTGGATGCTAGTGTTGGATTATCAGAGGTCACTATTTACCCCCGTGTGTGTGGGTTAAAGCCATTTAGCCGAACACGAGAGTGTAATGCAAAAACAGCTGGTGAGTTTACATTTATCATGTTGCAATTATTCACTTGATGTAATAATTTTATTGAGTTCAGCGCCGCTATTTGTTTCACTATTTTTGGGGTGTCAGGTTTATGGGGAATCACATTTTTGTTTATATATTCACTCACACTAAGTGGCTGCTCTGTTTATGTAAAATTTCCATGAGCGCAGTGTTGGGAATATAGGAGTGGGCAGATTTCCTGTATACCCTATTTTTTATACAGCTTGTCCATATAGACTTGATATCTGTGTGGTAAATATCTAACATTTTCCTATCCTCATTTTCACAACTCACAAATGTTTGCTTCCAGATGTAACATGCTTGAAAGGCTTCAAAGATGTGGTACAAATCTGTGTAATTTTTTTCCTTTACATTTTAAACAAATAAGACAAAGATATCATTTTTTTTTTTTTCAGACACAACATATCTGCTCAAGAAACATGCCTAGGAAATTGCAGCCTGTCCAGAAAGCCTTAATTGCTGCGGTGCAAAACCGCCAAAATTTTCCCGTCTTAGTCTAACATGTAAAACCCTTCATTTTATATCTAGCGCTATGACAGTAGTCTGTCTATATCGGTTTAGGGTGCGTGGTGAAAATCTGTTACCGTTTTCTGTTTTCAATATACATGATTGTTTCTATTCAGATGCAATGTGTTTGTTCTAACCCTCAGAAATTGCAGTGGCTTAAGAGGTTTGCTAAAAACATGTGAATTTCTTTCTGTTACATATGTGACAAAGACACAATTATTTTGTTTTCAGGTGCAATAAGCCTGTTTCATCAGTCTCTGAAACAAGACACTCATTTTTTTATTTCCAGGTGTAATATGCCCACTCAGTAACTTGAAAATTGAAGGCTGTCCATACAGCCTAAATATCTCTGGTGTAATCTGTAACGTCTTTCCATCTTCAATCTCCTATCAAATACATTTTTTTTTATTTGCAAGTGCAGTGCTTGCTCTATCCTTGAGAAATTTTAGGTTATCCAAGAAAGGCTTTTAAGGTGTGCTGTAAATCTTCAATCCTAGCAAAAGGACAACTTTTTTACATAAAATCTGGTTGCTCTCTCCCTCTGGAATAGCCAACTATTTATTAGACAAGAAGATGTGCTCCAAATGTGTACTGTGTTTCAGTCCTCAGTTATTTATTTAATCACTGCTAAAAATCTGCACGCTCCAGCTAAAATTGCATCTTAGCTAAAAAGGAGTACATACTGTCCAACAAATGAATTATGTTTTTCTTGTTTGTAGCTCTGGAAAATTACACTTTAATTTAGTTACATATAACACTGGCCAAGTGGCTTCCATTGTGGGCTTAGTAACAACACTTACTGTACATAGTGTGCATCGAGTCTGCAAAATGTTTCTGACTCTTGACTCGTAACATACACCTCATAGTTATCTAGTATAAAGGCTTGCAAAATTGGCAGAAAGTCTATACAATATTAAAGGCTGCTGTCTTTGAAATAATACTCTCTAGTTGTAATTTTAGGAACAAAGATTGAATCATCCCTCCCCCATAGATTGCTGCCCAAGGCCCAAATCAATTTGCTTCCATACTTTGCCATGTTTGGTTGTTGTCTCTGAAACACGGTAATTATATTTTTTATTATGGACTTTTTAGCTGCTTGAAAAGACCCTCTTCCTGCTGAACGATAATTTTTAATGTTTTTTTTTTTTTTAGCATTACATATCCCTCAAGCCACTACACCCTGTATTTAACAATCCCTTGCTTATTAGCCCAGAATGGCCATTACTGATATCTGAGGTTCAGCTTCAGAATTCAAACATGCTTAGCATTCGCTGAACCTGCGCTGAAACAAGCCAAAGTAGATGAGGCTCATCCCCATTTTTTTAATTATGGCAAAACAAAAGAATGAAAAACAAACTGAAATTGATGCACAAATTTATAAAGTACACACATTAGTTGTATACACATATTGTTTTTTTTAACAATGTTTTATATTGGTCATAAATGTGCACAGGACTTTATTTAATATTGGTCATATCCCTTCATAGTAAAATTACACATTTGACATCACTGTAAATTATCCTTTTATAGTTACTCCATTTGGTGGATAATATATTTTCCCATTTTTATCAAAAGATATTGGAATTTTCGCTTATCCTTGGGGATTCCGCCACATGTTTCCTGAAAGTTTTGTGTATGGAGTAGAACCCAGATCTGGATAATTAGCCCGACCTACAGTGCTGAGAATTCTACCACCAGAAATGAATGTAATAGGAAAGGATATGCAGCTCCTATCAGATTTCTTCTGGAGTTTTACACTACAATGCAGAAAAGTCCTCAGCGTGGCACCCTGGTAGGGACATTTCTTTATCATTAGTCTCTACATCCCCACCACACATTGTTCCCTCAGCATTGTCCACCTCGCTAAACACTCTCTGCACCCCTTTGTTGGATCTCTTTTCTCGATGTCTGTACTACATTCTCTGGGAACTCTCTTCATCTACGCTAACAGAGTTTGGGAATATGTTCCCACTAGGGGCAGATGGCTGAGCAGGACTTAGTTGTAACATCTGGACAGTCGGTGGCAAAAGCCACAGAGCAGACACAGAAAGCTCAGTGAACCTGCTTGATTAGTGATGGTGAGAGCCCTGAGAAGGGCCAAGGTGCAGAGTCTAAGGTACTGCGTAGTCTTCTCCAGAGCTCCTAGACATGGAGCTGTTACACTGTGGGCATTTCCCAGGTTATTTATCACTGGTTATTTTATAGTGCTGACAATTGCTTTACATATAAACTGCTTTATATATATACATTGTACATTGACATCAGTCCCTGCTTTCAAAACTATGGTCCCTAACACACATTCATACATATATACTAGGACCAATTTACCTACCAGCATGTCTTTGGAGTGTGGGAGGAAACCGGAATACCCAGAGGAAACCCACACAGGCAAAGGGAGAACATGCAAACTCTGTGCAGGTAGTGCCGTGGTGGTTGGGATTTGAACCAACGACATAGGCGGAAGTGCGAATCACTAAGGGAACTAAGAGTAGGTATGCTGAATGAAGATCTTAGTGGCTCTGGGAAGCAGAAATCACCGGTCAGTGGGTAACACAGTCTAAGCAGCCAGGAGTGTACAGAAGCACTGGGGATGGGTGGAGGAGCACAGAATCACTGGGGAACACTTTAAGCAGGTTGAAGCCAAGGGTGATTGGGATCACTAAAGCAAAATGTGAACAGGGAGTGCATGGGTGTTGCTGGTAGGTAAACGCACATGTGCTGGCGTTCAGGTACTGTCAGAACACAGAGAACACACTAGAAATACAAAGAAAATAAACAAGTTCCTTGGAGTGCTGGGGCGGTGGATACACAAAGAAGTAAGTAACACAGTAGGAGTTCACAGAGGCACAGAGGAGGAATACAGACTGGGAGTGCACAGGTGCTGGTAAGAAGATGCCAAATGGAACTCACAGGGAAACACACTGGAGCAGAGAAGAAGGTAACTGGTTGAAGTGCGGAGGGAGAAACAGTGGTGATGCAAGAATGGATGCTGGTAGGAACGCATGGTCACTGTAGTGAGATACAGACTGAGGAACAAGACAATCACAGGAGCCCTCTCTGTGATTTCCTGCAGTACCTGAGGAAGCAGGAAACAGATGGCTGGAACACACCGAGAATGGCTCGAAGCTGGACCATGAATAGGTTAGTGTGACACAACACAAGATCTTCTACAAAAGCTCCACCTGCCCCCATCAATTCTATGATCTCTTTCAGCTCTCCTCCCACCATCCATACTACATTCTCCAACAGCTCTCCTCCATCATGCACACTACATTCTCCGACAGCTCTCCTCCACCATCCACACTACATTCACCAACAGCTCTCCTCCACCATCCACACTACATTCTCCGACAGCTCTCCTCCACCATCCACACTACATTCTCCGACAGCTCTCCTCCCACCATCCACACTACATTCTCCTCCTACCATCCACACTACATTTTCCAACAGCTCTTCTCTACCGTCCACACTACATTCTCCGACAGCTCTTCTCCACCATCCACACTACATTCTCCGACAGCTCTCCCCCCCATCCACACTACATTCTCCGATAGCTCTCCTCCACCATCCACACTACATTCTCTGACAGATCTCCTTCACCATCCACACTACATTCTCCGACAGATCTCTTCCTCCATCCACACTACATTTTCCGACAGCTCTCCTCCCACCATCCACACTACATTTTCCGACAGCTCTTCTCCACCATCCACACTACATTCTCCGACAGCTCTCCCCCCCATCCACACTACATTCTCCGATAGCTCTCCTCCACCATCCACACTACATTCTCTGACAGATCTCCTTCACCATCCACACTACATTCTCCGACAGATCTCTTCCTCCATCCACACTACATTTTCCGACAGCTCTCCTCCCACCATCCACACTACATTTTCCGACAGCTCTCCTCCCACCATCCACACTACATTCTCCCACAGCTCTCCTCCACCATCCACACTAAATTCTCCGACAGATCTCCTCCCACCATCCACACTACATTCTCCGACAGCTCTCCCCCCACCATCCACACTACATTCTCCGACAGCTCTCCCCCTACCATCCACACTACATTCTCCGACAGCTCTCCTCCACCATCCACACTACATTCTCCGACAGATCTCCTCCACCATCCACACTACATTCTCAGACAGCTCTCCTCCACCATCCACACTACATTCTCCGACAGATCTCCTCCACCATCCACACTACATTCTACGACAGCTCTCCTCCACCATCCACACTACATTCTCCGACAGCTCTCCTCCCACCATCCACACTACATTCTCCGACAGCTCTCCTCCATCCACACTACATTCTCCGACAGCTCTACTCCACCATCCACACTACATTCTCCGACAGATCTCCTCCACCATCCACACTACATTCTCCGACAGATCTCCTCCACCATCCACACTACATTCTCCGACAGCTCTCCTCCATCATCCACACTACATTCTCCGACAGATCTCCTCCACCATCCACACTACATTCTCAGACAGCTCTCCTCCACCATCCACACTACATTCTCCGACAGCTCTCCTCCCACCATTCACACTACATTCTCCGACAGCTCTCCTCCACCATCCACACTACATTCTCCGACAGCTCTCCTCCACCATCCACACTACATTCTCCGACAGCTCTCCTCCACCATCCACACTACATTCTCCGACAGCTCTCCTCCACTATCCATACTACATTCTCCTCCACCATCCACACTACATTCTCAGACAGCTCTCCTCCACCATCCACACTACATTCTCCGACAGATCTCCTCCACCATCCACACTACATTCTCAGACAGCTCTCCTCCACCATCCACACTACATTCTCAGACAGCTCTCCTCCACCATCCACACTACATTCTCCGACAGCTCTCCTCCATCATCCACACTACATTCTCCGACAGCTCTCCTCTTACCATCCACACTACATTCTCCGACAGCTCTCCTCCACCATCCACAATACATTCTCCGACAGATCTCCTCCACCATCCACACTACATTCTCCGACAGCTCTCCTCCACCATCCACACTACATTCTCTGACAGCTCTCCCCCCACCATACACACTACATTCTCCGACAGATCTCCTCCACCATCCACACTACATTCTCTGACAGTGAGCATAGGGATGCTCACTGGTGTGAATTCTCTGATGTTTAACAAGGACTCCTTTATGAGTGAAAGATTTCCCGCACTCTGAACATGAATAAGGACGCTCACCGGTGTGAATTCTCTGATGTGTATCAAAATGATCTTTCCTAACAAAAGATTTGCCACACTCTGAACATGAATAAGGACGCTCACCCGTATGAAATCTTTGGTGTTGCACAAAGTTTCCTTTCTGAGTGAAAGATTTCCCGCACTCTGAACACGAATAAGGACGCTCACCTGTGTGAATCCTCTGATGTGTAAGAAGGTTATTTTTTTTAAGGAAACATTTCCCGCACTCTGAACATAAAAAAGGACGCTCACCCGTGTGAATTCTCTGATGTTTGACAAGGTCTCCTTTGTAAGTGAAAGATTTCCCGCACTCTGAACATGAATAAGGACGGTCATCCGTGTGAATTTTCTGATGTTCAACAAGATGTTTTTTATGAGTGAAAGATTTCCCGCACTCTGAACATGAAAAAGGACGCCCACCCGTGTGAGTTCTCTGATGATCAACAAGTTGTTTTTTAAGAGTGAATGATTTCCCGCACTCTGAACATGAATAAGGACGCTCACCCGTGTGAACTCTCTGATGAGTAACAAGATTAGGTTTCTTAAGGAAAGATTTCCCGCACTCTGAACAAGAATAAGGACGTTCACCTGTGTGAATTCTCTGGTGTTCAACAATTGCTCCTTTCCGAGTGAAAGATTTCCCACACTCTGAGCATGTATAGGGACGCTCACCTGTGTGATATTTCTGATGTCGCAAAAGGGTATTTTTGTGAGTGAACGATTTCCCGCACTCTGAACATGAAAAGGGACGCTCACCTGTGTGAATTCTAAGATGTTTGACAAGGTCTCCTTTGTAAGTGAAAGATTTCCCGCACTCTGAACATGAATAAGGACGGTCATCCGTATGAATTTTCTGATGTTCAACAAGATGTTTTTTATGAGTGAAAGATTTCCCGCACTCTGAACATGAAAAGGGACGCTCACCTGCGTGAATTCTAAGATGTTTGACAAGGTCTCTTTTGTAATTGAAAGATTTCCCGCACTCTGAACATGAATGAGGACGCTCACCCGTGTGAATTCTCTGGTGCTGAAGAAGTTGTCTTTTCTTAGTGAATGATTTCCCGCACTCTGAACATGAGAATATATTGTCAACTCGGTGATCTCCTTCATGGGGTGAGGAAGATTCCTCGGGATTAGAAGGATCTGTTGATCGATCTGCAGTGTGAGATCTTACATGGATATTTACAATCATAGTATGTGATTCATGAGAAGATTCCCCCTGATCAGAGGGATCCATTGATGTCTCCGGACAGGAAGGTCTGTGATGTATATTTTGTGTATTTGGATTTCCTCCTGGAGGATCCTGTGTGATGACATTATCTTCTGACTTACAATCAGCAGATAATAGAAGATGTCTCTCCGAGGAATTCCTGACATCACATCCATCTGTTGGTAAGAAGTAAAAAATATAATAAATCTCAGTAGATGACAAATAACTGGAGTTTTAGCTCCTCCTCCCCGTCGGTGGAATAAGTGGAAATGCCGATCTCACAGCTGGGCTCCTGTTCTCCCTCCAAAATCAATCAGAAAAATCTTCACACCGAGTCCATATATGATCTGCTAATTCTATATTAATCAATATCTATGACTAAGTCTTCAGTAGCAAAAATGCATTTGTGGTTTGTTACTACATCGGATTGCCTGGATTTTAAATTATAAAGAATTTGCAGATCCTGTATGGAAAAGGGGGGTGGGATAATATAAATGCACTCAGCTCTACTCTCCTAATTCACGGTTAGACTACGAGGTGCGGTCTCCTCCAACATACAGTATCTCACAAAAGTGAGTACACCCCTCACATTTTTGTAAATATTTTCTTCTATCTTTTCATGTGACAACACTGAAGAAATGACCCTTTGCTATAATGTAAAGTAGTGAGTGTACAGCTTGTATAACAGTGTAAATTTTCTGTCCCCTCAAAATAACTCAACACACAGCCATTCATGTCTAAACCGCTGGCAACAAAAGTGAGTACACCCCTAAGTGAAAATGTCCAAATTGGGCCCAAAGTGTCAATATTTTGTGTGGCTACCATTATTTTCCAGCACTGCCTTTTCCCCCTTTTCGGGATGGAGCTCACCAGAGCTTCACAGGTTGCCACTGGAGTCCTCTTCCGCTCCTCCATGATGACATCATGGAGCTGGTGAATGTTAGAGACCTTGCGCTCCTCCACCTTCCGTTTGAGGATGCCCCATAGATGCTCAATAGGGTTTAAGCCTGGAGACATGCTTGGCCAGTCCATTACCTTTACCCTCAGCTTCTTTAGCAAGGCAGCGGTCGTCTTGGAGGTGTGTTCGGGGTCGTTATCATGATGGAATACTGCCCTGCGCCCCAGTCTCCGAAGGGAGGGGGTCATGCTCTGCTTCAGTATGTCACAGTACATGTTGGCATTCAGGATAAGTCACTAATACAACAGTTGGAGTAAGAATACCTTGCAAAATCACACATTAAACCTTTATTAGGCAAACACATATTAAATCTTTTAGCACTGGCCTACAGGACAATGGGAAGATCTGATAATTATCTAACATTTTTCCTGATGAATTTCTGAAAATGAGACTGTGAGCGGTTTCTTCCATAGTGTCTGTTACTTACTTGTGTTGGTAGTTGGAGAAATTTCTTCCTGTTCACTTTTCATAATCATCCCAACCTCTTCCGTGCACAGCTGATCACCCCCCACATACGTCTCTACTTCTTCCTCTTTAACCTCAGCTTTTATATTAATCCATTCTTTACCCTAAACCCCAAAATAATAGAAAACATCTATTAAAGTAAACTCAAGGTAGATAAAAAGCACAGATGACAGCAGCTCTGCATTGCCTACTACATCTTTAAATGTGTTTTTTTTTTATAATTGTAGGAGCTAGAAACCTCAGATGTAGAAGTAAGCATTAGAACAAGAAACTACATAGAAGGTCATCTCACAGCTTAGAATACATATTTAGGTCTGCATGCCAAGTTCTACCTACCTGATTATGGGAAGGGATGGTGTGATTTTCCTGTGTGGAACACAGAGGAGGAGGAGGACATCTCTCACCCTAAACCCCAAATATGATAAAATACATTTATAAAATGGAGCAAGAGATTACATAGAAAAATATAATCTCATAGCTTAAAATACTTTTGAGTTCTAATTGCTCAGTCCCATCTACCTGAGGGATGGGGTGATCCTCCTGTGTGGAATCCTGGGAATACAGAGAACCACCCTCCTCCATAGACTGCTGATCCCCAAACACCTCTTCTTTCTCCTCTTTACTCTCAACTTTGATGTCTTTCAGTTCTTCACCCTAAACCCCAAAGATGATAGAACATAATCATAAGAAGGAGCAAAAGATTACATAGCAGAATGTCATCTTATAGTTTAGGATACATTTCTAGGTCGACATGTTTAGTCCCATCTCTACCTGATGATGGTGAGGGATGGTGTGATCCTCCTGTGTGGAATCCTGGGAATACAGAGGACCACCCTCCTCCATAGACTGCTGATCCCCAAACACCTCTTCTTTCTCCTCTTTACCCTCAACTTTGATGTCTTTCAGTTGTTCACCCTAAACCCCAAGGATGATAGAAGAGAATCATAAGAAAGAGCAAAAGATTACATAGCAGAATGTCATCTTAAGGTTTAGGATACATTTCTAGGTGGACAGGTTCAGTTCCATCTACCTGATGATGGTGAGGGATGGTGTGATCTTCCTGTGTGGAATCCCGGGAATACAGAGGATCACCCTCCTCTATAGACTGCTGATCCCCCAACACCTCTTCTCTTTCCACTTTAACCTCAACTTTGATGTCTTTCAGTTCTTTACCCTAAAATGCAAATATGATAGAATAAATTTGTAAAAGGAAACAAGAGAATTCTACAAAGTTTTGAGTTCTAGTTGCTCAGTCTCACCTACCTGATGATGATGAGGGATGGTGTGACCTTCCTGTGTGGAATCCCAGGAATACAGAGGACGGAAACATCTCTCTGGTGGGTTCCTATTACTGGATCCATCTGTAGGAAACACACACACTGACTGAATACATTGTTTCTATGTGTTTATCAGATGATGGGGGATCTAGGTGGACCCTCCGTACTGCTCTCTCCTTTACAATAAAGTCTCCTCTTACCCGGTGATGTGAGGGGTGGCTGATTCTCCATCATGACGTCCTTGTGTCGTTCTAAATACTCCCACTCCTCCATGGAGAAATAGACAGTGACATCCTGACACCTTATCGGAACCTGACACACACAATGATACAGTCACCATCCAGACACATCCCTTGTCTGCTACTGGATATTGTCCCAGAATTCCCAACACCGCTCACCTCTCCTGTCAGCAGATCAATGATCTTGTTGGTGACTTCTAGAGTCTTCTTCTAACTGTTTCGCTTCGGGTTCATATAATGAGGTGAAGGCACTGTAATGGTTAAATGGTCACCAGACTTCACCAAAGGAAAATTTTGTATTGAAAGAACAACACTAATGTCATGTGATCTCCCAGAATCCTCCTCATCTCTCCGATCCAGTCTGTGTTTTATTAATAGAGATAAGAGTGATGTCATGTGACCTCCCAGAATCCTCCTCACCTCTTCAATTAGCAGGTAGATGATCTCCAGGTTGAGGTTTAAAGTATAATTCCAGCTAAAGCCTAACTAGTATTAAAAATATTCCCTCCCTCTCCTAACACCTATACTAACTAACCTGTGTAAAAAAAAAAAGAAGATGTATATACTTATACTTACCTATTTTCAGGCCGCTTCAGTCTGGTCACATGATCCCATTTATCATGCAGTGCCGGCTGCAGGGGAATAAAGAGAGTGCCCAACAACGGCTGTAAAAGCCGGGAGCAATGAAATGGTACAGCCACTGTCAGTGGTCCCTCCTCTCCCCTGGAGCTTCTGCTGGCTGACACATGGAAGCCGAATCACGTGACCGGACCAGAGTGGGCTGAAAGTAGGTAAGTATATACATTTATTTTACCTGGGATAATATATATTGGTGTTTGGAGGGAGGAGAGAACATTTTTGGGACTATTTAAGCTTAACTAGAATTGTACTTTAACCGCTTGCCGACCCCAGCACACAGATGTACGTCAGCAGAATGACACAGGCAGGCAAATGGGCGTATGGGTACGTCCCTTTAAATTTGCCGCCTTTCAGATGCGCGCCCACCGCGCGCTGCAGGAGCATGCCCGTGGGTCCTGGGAACATGATGTTCTCCGGTGGCCCGCGATTGCGGTGTGGAGAGTTAGAACGGGGTGAAGCCTAGGTAAACAAGGCATTTCCCTGTTCTGCCTTGTGTCATGACAGAGATCCACTGCTCCCTGTGATTGGGGAGCAGTGATCGCTGTCATGTCCTAGGTAGCGCCTCCCCCCCACAGTTAGAAGCTGTCATGTCCTAGGTAGCCCCTCCCCCCCACAGTTAGAATCACTCCCTAGGACACACTTAACCCCTTCACTGCCCCCTAGTGGTTAACCCCTTCCCTGCCATTGTCATTTACACAGTAATCAGTGCATTTTTATAGCACTGATCGCTGTATAAATGACAATGGTCCCAAAATAGCGTCAAAAGTGTCCGATGTGTCCTCCATAATGTCACAGTCATGATAAAAATCGCAGATTGCCGCCATTACTAATGAGAAAAAAACAATTTAAAAAAATGCTATAAATCTATCCCCTATTTTGTAGACACTATAACTTTTGTGCAAACCAATCACTATACGCTTATTGCGAGTTTTTTTACCAAAAATATGTAGAAGAATACATATCGGCCTAAACTGAGCAACAAAATGTGTTTTTTATATATTTTTGGGGGATATTTATTATAGCAAAAAGTAAAAAATATATTTTTTTTTCTCAAAATTTTCCATCTTTGTTTATAGCGCAAAAAAATAAAAAACGCAGAGGTGATCAAATACCACCAAAAGAAAGCTCTATTTGTGGGGAAAAAAGGACGTCAATTTTGGGTGCAACGTTGCACGACCGCGCAATTGTCAGTTAAAGCGAAGCAGTGCCGAATTGCAAAGTGCTCTCGTCAGGAAGGGGGTAAAATCTCCTGGGGCTGAAGTGGTTAATATCCTCTCAGTCATGTGACTCGGGTCCTCCTCCATTCCCATTGATGTGATCCATACAAGACTCTCTGTAGATAGACAAATCATATAGCGCCCTCGCTGGTCATTAGAACTCATAGACCAGATTCATTTTAATCCCTCCGTCAAAAGGTGAGGGAGATTTACAACTGTGTGTTGTGTTAATAAATACCAAATATATTCAGCATCAAAACCACGAGCGATTCAAAAACGAAAACAACTATAATACCTAAAGTTGTAATTATGCAACAAATAATATTTCTGTGTTTTTTGCAATAACTCTTTAAATATTTTATATTATATTTAATCGTACTAATAAGGTAGTGACAGGACTTTTTTTCTCAAACAATAGGTACTGGAACCTAATCACGGCCCGGCAAAACCCCTCCCCCTACACACACCCTTGAAATGTCATCAAATAGTGGGTGTGGTCAGTCAAATTTCACGAAAACAGTAGGAGGGCCTTAAAGGGGCATTAAATACCAGGATTGCATTACACACAGAGTGCAGAGCTGTCACTTGTAAACACAGAAACCAGACTTCTGTGTTTACAAGTGATTGTGGTAAGCAGGCACCAAAGGGTCTGAGCCAGAGGTGGTGGAACTGAGTTCCACCAAGTTCCCCCTGAAAAAAAGCCCTGGGTAGTGAGAAGTTCTCTATATGGAGACATATAGTGGAATATATGGCTCTGTACTGTATATAGGTAATATTTCTGTATTATTATAATATATAATAAAGCCTTCTCTTTTGAGAAACCTATCCTGCCTCCACCTAATAACTGGACTTTTATTTTCTCCTTCAGCTCACCCCCCACATTTATTAGCCTTTGTATCACTTGACCCTGCCATTTAGATTGTAAGCTCTAATGACCAGGGCACTCCGAGTCCTCTTGTATTGAATTGCATTATAACTGTACTGTCTGTCCTCATGTTGTAAAGCACTGCGCAAACTGTTGGCGCTATATACATCCTGTATAATAATAATATACAGTATGTGTGTATCAGCATCTGTTGGAGATAAAAGGCATCACAATGACTATGGAGGAAGAGGACGGACATGACGGGGAGGGGGTTACTGGGTGTAAATATAAAATAAGATCTTATTACCTCCTCTGCTGCCAATTCCAGCAATGTCTCCTCTCTACTTCCTCTCGACTCACCTCTCACCTGGAACTTCCTTTTTATACTGTAACATCACTTCCTGTCTGCATCTGACATCATTTCCTCCCCAGCTGTGATATCACGTCCTGTCTTGGTACAATCACACTCTTCCTACCTCCTAGTTCCACTTTCAAACGGAAGGTGGAGGAGCGCAAGGTCTCTAACATCCACCAGTTCCGTGATGTCGTCATGGAGGAGTGGAAGAGGACTCAGTGGCAACCTGTGAAGTTCTGGTGAACTCCATGCCCAAGAAGGTTAAGGCAGTGCTGGAAAATAATTGTGGCCACACAAAATATTGACATTTTGGGCCCAATTTGGACATTTCACTTAGGGGTGTACTCGTTTTTGTTACCAGCGGTTTAGACATTAATGGCTGTGTGTTATTTTGAGGGGACAGCAAATTTTCACTGTTATACAAGCTGTATACTCACTACTTTACATTGTAGAAAAGTGTCATTTATTCAGTGTTGTCACATGAAAAGATAGAATAAAATATTTACAAAAATGTGAGGGGTGTACTCACTTTTGTGAAATACTGTATCTGGTCTATAAACCAGAGGCTCTGGATAGACAGTTGGATAAATGGCTCTATATTTAGGGTGTATCTAGTCTATAAACCAGAGGCTCAGGATGGACAGTTATTATTATACAGGATTTAAATAGCGCTAACCGTTTGCACAGCGCTTTACAACATGAGGGCAGACAGTACAGTTACAATACAATTCAATACAAGAGGAATCAGAGGGCCCTGCTCATTAAAGCTTACAATCTAGAAGGGAGGGTCAAGTAAAACAAAAAGGTAATAACTGTGGGAGATGAGCTGATGGAGAAAATGAAAATACAGTTGTTAGGTGTGGGTAGAATAGGCTTCTCTGAAGAGGAGGGTTTTCAGGGATCTTCTAAAAGTTAATACAGTGGGAGATAATTGGACAAGTTGGGGTAAGGAGTTCCATAGGATTGGAGAGGCTCTAGAAAAGTCCTGGAGGTGAGCATGGGAGGAGGTGACAAGGGAGCTAGAGAGCAGGAGGTCTTGAGAGGAACGCAGAGAACAATTAGTTTGGTATTTTTAGACTAGGCTAGTGATGTAGCTAGGGGCTGAGTTGTGGATGGCTTTGTAAGTAGTTAGTATTTTGAATTTAATTAATTTCGTGAGTGGAAGCCAGTGGAGGGATTGACAAAGAAGAGTAGCAGACACAGAGCGATTGGTATGGTGGATGAGTCTGGCAGCATCATTCATGATGGATTGAAGGGGGGTTAGACTATGTAAAGGTAAGCCAATGAGAAGGGAGTTGCAGTAGTTGAGGCTACCAATAAACAGGGAGTGAATTAAGAGCTTTGTTGTGTCATTGGTTAGAAAGGGACATATTTTGTAGATGTTGCGGAGGTTGAGATGGCAAGATTTGGACAGTGATTGGACGTGGGGCTTAAAGGAGAGTTCAGAGTCCAGGACTACACCTAGGATCTTGGCATGCAGCGATGGGCTTATAGTTGTGCTATTGATTTTGACAGAGAGATCAGTTGGATAAATGGTTCTATATTTAGGATGTATCTAGTTTATAAACTAGAGGCTCTGGATGTACAGTTGGATAAACGGTTCTATAGTTAGGATGTATCTGGTCTATAAATCAGAGGTTTTGGATGGATAGTTGGATAAATGGCTCTATTTTTAGGGTGTATTTGGTTAATAAACCAGAGGCTCTGGAGTAAAAGTTGGATAAATGGCTCTATATTTAGGATGTATACACTTCAAATTTGTTCATCATTTTCTTGGGCGCACATTTAAGACCCAAGTTCAATATCTTAAGTTCTTTTGGATTCAATGTTACCTTGCTTAAAGCGGGGTTTCACTGTCTCCACATATTTTTTTTGGGGGGCAAAATGACAATGTTTAATATATATAAATATTGAACTTACTCGTTCCAGTTTTAGAGCTTACTGCTCTCAGTTTTCTCCAATAAAAAAAAGTTATAAAATTACCTGCTGCCGGTTTTGATCTGGCCTGTGGGCATGTGAAGCCCACAGGCATCCTCTTCCGGGATACGGTGCTGCTGATCGACCAGCATGCACCGCCTGTTCTATCCCCGATCTCGTGCATGCGCAGTAAACAGAAATCGTAGCGCCATCAACGTCTGTTGAAATCAAGCGAGATTTCACGGCGGGTCTCCGCACTGACTCCTGGGATGAATGACACGAGATCCCAGGAGACAGTGCGGCGATCATAGGAAATGACGCGGATACCCGCAAAATCCCCGCCCACAGCCGCAGGGACCGAACACAGGCCGGGCCACTTATCCTAAGGTAGGGAAAAAAACAAAACTGATGTCCATATAGCACTCGGTGCTATATTTAGAAGCCACGGAGCGAAAGTGTAAAAAATGAGTGAAGATCCGCTTTAAATTGTAGATACCAGTATTTATGTGTCCCTCATTTTTTTTTCTTGGATTGTTGACATCGCCCTGCTCGGCAACCCCTTCTTCTCTTTGAAGTGACCCCGCCTCCCTGTTCAAGTGTTGTGGGCAACTCCTCCCTCCTCTGTTGTTTATCGAATGGCTCTTTCCTCTCGGTGTCCCTCCACCCCTCTCCCTCGCTGCCCTAAAAAAGGTGAAGGGACACATAAATACTGGTATCTACAATTTAAGCGAGGTAACATTGAATCCAAAAAAGAGAAAATCCAAAAGAAGAAAATGATGAACAAATTTGAAGTGTATATTGATACACACAAATTTGTACAGACCCTCAATATGAAGAAATATTTCTTGAGTCACCCAGTAGCACCTAAAAATAGTGTTACTGTCTCTTCAGGGAAAGTTGACAGTGGCTTGAAGAATAAATCTATTTTCAATCCCCAAAACTCCAATAATCATTATATTGAAGTTTTTAAAAATCTGGTGTTGAAGGATATAGAACAATTAACTGTAAAAGAGAAAGTCAATCCAGAGTATATTAAGGAGGGCATTAAGTCATTGGAAGAAAGAAACAACATTATTATACGCCCAGCAGATAAGGGAGGAGGGGTGGTTATTATGGACAAAACATTCTACCACAAGCAGCTTACGGACTTATTGGGCGATCACTCTACTTATAAGAGGCTTGTCACGGACCCCACAGACAATTATAAGGAACAATTAAGTTTATTGGTTGAGTGGGGTTATGCAACTAATGCCCTAAATCTCAAAGAAAAGAGATATTTGGTCCCTAGTGCCTGTAGGACTCCAGTAATCTACACGTTACCTAAAATCCACAAGGGTACCCTATCGTTAATGGGATAGGATCGGTCACGGCGAGGCTTGGAGAGTACTTAGATTTATCCAGCCTAGTCTGAAGGCCACTAGGGCGTATCTTAAGGATACGACTGACCTCCTCCAATGTTTGGATGAGGTTCATTTTAAACCCTTGGTTGAAACCTATTTGGTGATGGCTGATGTGTCCTCATTGTACACGATTATCCAGCATAAGGATGCATCTCTATCGCTAAATTGGGCATTAAGTAGAAGGGATGATATCCCTGATATGCAGAAACGTTTTTTGGGACAGGCCTTGGACTTCTGCATGTCGCATAATTACTTTTGGTGGAATGGCCATTTCTTTTCACAGCAGTAGGGATGAGCCGAACACCCCCCGGTTCGGTTCGCACCAGAACTTGTGCCTGCGGCAAGCTCCGTGAGTCGGGTCGCGGGTCCCACTGACTCAATCGCCGCAGGGATACCCGCGATCGCCTCACGGGGAGGAAGAACGGGGAGATGCCGATGTAAACAGCATCTCGCCGTTCTGCCTAGTGACAGTGTCACTCAATCTCTGCTCCCTGTCATCAGAGCAGCGATCAGTGAACTGTCACACATAGCCACCCCCCCACAGTTAGAAACACACCCCTAGGACACACTTAACCCCTACACTGCCACCTAGTGGTTAACCCCTTCACTGCCAGTGACATTTTTACAGTAATCAATGCAATTTTTTAGCATTGATCGCTGTATTAATGCCAATGGTCCCAAAAATGTGTCAAAAATGTCCGATGTGTCCGCCATAATGTCGCAGTCATGATAAAAATCGCTGATCGCCGCCATTACAAAAAAAAATTATTAAAAAAAATGCCATAAAACTATCCACTATTTTGTAAACGCTACAACTTTTGCGCAAACTGATCAATAATCACTTATTGCGATTTTTTTACCAAAAATATATAGAAGAATACGTATCGGACTAAACTGAGGAAAAAAATTGTTTTTTTATATATTTTTGGGGGATATTTATTATAGCAAAAAGTAAAAAATATTGCATTTTTCAAAATTGTCGCTCTATTTTTGTTTATAGTGCAAAAAATAAAAACCGCAGGGGTGATCAAATACCACCAAAAGAAAGCTCTATTTGTGTGAAAAGAAGGACGTAAATTTTGTTTGGGAGCCACGTCGCATGACCGCGCAATTGTCAGTTAAAGCGACGCAGTGCCGAATCGCAAAAAGTGCTCTGGTCAGGAAGGGGGTAAATTCTTCCGGGTTGCCGGTCCAACAATACACATAAAAGTTCATTGATAAAAACTGCATGGGATTTCCCCACAGGGGAACCCCGAACCAAATTTAAAAAAAAAAACTGGCGTGGGGGTCCCCCTAAATTCCATACCAGGCCCTTCAGGTCTGGTATGGATATTAAGGGGAACCCCGCGCCAAAATTTAAAAAAAAAATGACGTAAGGGTCCGACTCAAAAATCATACCAGACCCTTCAGGTCTGGTATGGATTTTAAGGGGAACCCCGTGCCAAAATTTAAAAAAAAAATGACGTAGGGGTCTGACTCAAAATTCATACCAGACCCTTCAGGTCTGGTATGGATTTTAAGGGGAACCCCGTGTCAAAATTTTTTAAAAAATTGGCGTGGGGTCCCCCCAAAAATCCATACCAGACCCTTATCCGAGCACGCAACCTGGCAGGCCGCAGGAAAAGAGGGGGGACGAGAGAGTGCCCCCCCTCCTGAACCGTACCAGGCCACATGCCCTCAACATTGGGAGGGTGCTTTGGGGTAGCCCACCAAAGCACCTTGTCCCCATGTTGATGAGGACAAGGGCCTCATCCCCACAACCCTTGGCCAGTGGTTGTGGGTGTCCGCGGGCAGGGGGCTTATCGGAATCTGGAAGCTCCCTTTAACAAGGGGACCCCCAGATCCTGCCCCCCTCTGTGTGAAATGGTAAGGGGGTACAAAAGTACCTCTACCATTTCACAAAAAAACTGTCAAAATGTTAAAAATGACAAGAGACAGTTTTTGACAATTCCTTTATTTAAAGTCTTCTTTTTTCCATCTTCTATCTTCCTTCGGTTTCTTCCTCCATCTTCTTCTTCCTCCGATCCTCTGCTTCTTTCTCTGGTGTTCTCGTCCGGCATCTCCCTCCGGGGCATCTTCTTCTCTTCATCTTCTTCTCTTCATCTTCTTCTCTTCATCTTCTTTTCGGGCCGCTCCACATCTATGATTGGATGGGAGGCTCCCGCTGTGTGACGCTTCTCTCTTCATCTTTTTCTTTTCATCTTTTTCTCTTCATCTTCTTGTCTTCATCTTCTTGTCTTCATCTTCTTTTTGGGCCGCTCTGCATCCATGATTGGATGGGAGGCTCCCGCTGTGTGGCGCTTCTCGTCTTCTGATGGTTCTTAAATAACGGAGGGCGGGGTCACCCGGTGACGCATGGGGACTTCCCTGTAGCATTCCCCGTGACGTCAGAGGGGACCTCTGACGTCACGGAGAATGCCACAGGGAAGTCCTCGTCAAGTCCCAGTGCGTCAGAGGGGGCGGGGTCACCGGGAAAAGAAGATGAAGAGAAGAAGATGCCGGACGAGAACACCGGAGAAAGAAGCAGAGGATCTGAGGAAGAAAAAGATGGAGGAAGTAACCGAAGGAAGATAGAAGAAAGAAGATAGAAGATGGAAAAAAGAAGACTTTAAATAAAGGAATTGTCAAAAACTGTCCCTTGCCATTTTTAACATTTTTGAGTTTTTTGTGAAATGGTAGGGGTACTTTTGTACCCCCTTACCATTTCACACAGGGGGGGTGGGATCTGGGGGTCCAAGGGCCAAGGGTTGTGGGGATTAGGCCCTTGTCCTCATCAACATGGGGACAAGGTGCTTTGGTGGGCTACCCCAAAGCACCCTTCCAATGTTGAGGGCATGTGGCCTGGTATGGTTCAGGAGGGGGGCCACTCTCTCGTCCCCCCTCTTTTCCTGCGGCCTGCCAGGTTGCGTGCTCGGATAGGGGTCTGGTATGGATTTTTGGGGGGACCCCACCCAAATTTTTTTTTAATTTTTGCACGGGGTTTCCCTTAAAATCCATACCAGACCCTTAAGGTCTGGTATGAATTTTGAGGGGGGCCCCTACGTCATTTTTTTTAAATTTTGGCGTGGGGTTCCCCTTAATATCCATACCAGACCTGAAGGGCCTGGTATGGAATTTAGGGGGACCCCCACGCAAGTTTTTTTTTTTAATTTTGGTTCGGGGTTCCCCTGTGGGGAAATCCCATGCAGTTTTTATCAATGAACTTTTATGTGTATTGTCGGACCGGCAATTCATTAATAGCCGCGAGTAGTTTTAAATTACTTTTTTTCCTTTGAAATGTCATTTTGCTGTCAGACTGTTCTAAACACGGGAAACATGCGCCCCTTTACAGGCAACTATAGACACCCCCCAGGTACGAAATTTAAAGGAATATTACACTTTTATTGTTTGACTTTAAGCATTATTAAAATCACTGCTCCCGAAAAAACGGCCGTTTTATAAAACTTTTTTTTGATACATGTCCCCTGGGGCAGTACCCAGGTCCCTAAATACTTTTCATGACAATACCATGCATATACGGTAAGCCTTTAAAATTAGCACTTTTGATTTCTCCCATAGACTTTTAAAGGGTGTTCCGTGGCTTTCGAATTTGCCGCGAACACCCCAAATTGTTTGCTGTTCGGCGAACTGGCGAACAGCCGATGTTCGAGTCGAACATGAGTTTGACTCGAACTCGAAGCTCATCCCTACACAGCAGGTTGGCGTGGCTATGGGAACGAAGTATTTTCCCAGCCTTGCCAACCTGTTCATGGTGGAATGGGAGGACAGATATGTCTTCAGCAGAAAATTGCTCCAACTTAGGCTCTACGGCAGGTTCATAGATGACCTCCTGTTCATTTGGGAGGGTTCTGAGGAATCTGTGGTTGAGTTTTTAAGGTATCTGAACACCAATAGAAACAATATTAAATTGGAGTTCCAGATTAGTGACAAATGCGTCAACTTTTTGGATGTGACGATTGAAAGGAGAGGTGATTCTTTAGGCACGTGTGTGTACTTCAAACCAACGGATCAAAACAGCGTCTTGTCCATCAGGAGTGGTCATCACCCTGCTTGGATTAAGAACATCCCTAAGGGACAGATGCTTAGAGTCCGTCGGAATTCCACTGAACAGGAAGAGTATTTCTCACAGGCAAATATATTGAAGGAAAGGTTCCTACAAAAGGGGTACCATGAAAACACCTTAAATGAGGTTATAGAACAAGTGGCCAATATCCCAAGGGAACAATGCTTGAAGAAAAGAGAGTGTGCCACATCTAATGAGCAACACCAGTGGGGGTTTATATCGAGTTTCCATTGTCCATATAAAGAAATTGAGATGATTTTTAAGAAATATTGGTATATTTTATGTAGAGATCGGCATCTGGGTGAGGTTATACCAGAACAACCCAAATTCATTTATAGACGAGCCCCTAGCTTTGGAGACAGGGTGGTGAAAAAGATTTTGGATCCACCTAGTCAACCCTCAATAAAATTAAATTTAAATTGATTTTTTCCGTGCAGGAAGTGCGTTTGCTGCAGAACGGTGAGGACAAGTAATAGGGGTATGAAGAAGATCACTAATTATGAAAATGAAACTTTTGAAATAAGGGAATTTATTACTTGTAATTCATGGTATGTGGTGTATCTTATGTGGTGTCCCTGCGGATTATTTTGCATGGGGCGCACTAAGAGACTTCTAAAGGTGCGTACATCTGAACATATATCCAATATAAAAAATGGATTCAAATACCACAGCGTGTCCCTTCATTTCAAAGAAAGCATAATCAGGACCCCAGTTTGCTGCAGTTTTGTGGGATTGATGTTGTTTATCCGGCTTGGAGGGGATCAAACCGGGTGAGGGACTTATCCCAACGGGAAACTCTGTGGATTTTCCTTTTAAAATATCTTTTTCCTAGAGGCTTGAATATAGAATTAGATCTCAATTGCTTCATCAATAATTATTGACCTTTTTTCCCATATATTAGTTAGAAATCTACTTCATGATTTTCTCCTAATAGCACATTTGACTAGGGAGTTAAGGGACAGACACTTCCAGGACATTGGACTGGTGTGCATTTCAGTTTGCAGGGGGAGCCAATCCTCTCTCCCATATGAAGGGTGTCATTTTATAGTAAGGGAAGGGGGGTGGAGAATGCCATATGGGTACCGTCATCTTTGGGATACTCATTGGAGCCCCACTACTCATGCCCCCTTACCTTTTAGGTCATTTATGTGACACTCATTTCAGGATAATTTTAATTTAAGTCATTGGGTTGTTGGGCAGATTCTGCTTGGGATTTGCCAGTATTTTAGGTTCATCTGCATTTCCAATCATTCATCTAGAGAGTGAGATAATGCTCAGTTTTAACTTACTTGATTTTATCGAATGGGGAATATATGTCTGCTTTACCTTTGATGTGTATGACAGTGTAGTATACTTTTAGTATATGACAAATGTTCAGTTCCATATCAATGGTTACTTTTTATTTAGACTGCTATTTATGTTTGTGTCTGATGCTTTGCTGCAATGTAATGGAGCATAAGGTATCAGCCTATGCTGATGATCTGCTGTTTTACCTCTCAGCACCTCAGACTTCCCTAGTGTCACTCATGCAGGAAGTAGGTAAATATGGTAGGCTAATTAATTTTAAAATCAATTATGAAAAATCAATACTTCTTCCCAGTCATGTCCCTCAAGAGATGGCAGAGATATTGAAGAGGGAATACCCCTTTGTGTGGAAGAAAGATTCACTGTTTTACTTAGGGATTCATGTCACCTCAGATCAAAAAATGTTGTATGATCTTAATTATGCTCCCCTAATAGCCGGGTTAAGGGAGGACTTAAAGAAATGGACAGGACAATATTTAACATGGTTTGGAAGAATGAGTGCCATTAAGATGTGTATACTACCTAGAATTATTTATATGCTACATACAGTTCCGATTAAGTTACCAGGAATCTTTTTTAAACAGATACGGAAGGCTTTTACAGCATTTGTGTGGAATAATAAAAGACCAAGGCTGACATATGACATCCTGTGTAGAAGTAAGGCTGAAGGAGGATTGGGCCTTCCTGATATATCAACATATTATAAGGCAATGTCGCTGGTCCGTGTCATGATTCCCCTAGTAAAATGTGGGTCCCATTAGAGAAAGCTATAGCGGGGAGGAACCTGGCAGGAGTTCCCTGGATTCCGAATACGGAAAGAGGACTCTCGAAATGGACATCCCTCCTGACCTGGAACGCACTGATAACATGGGATAATCTAAATAAAACAGGAGAGTATTCCCCCCGGGTGTCCCCCTTAGCTCCACTGGAGGGTTTCCCATGGTTCCCACCGGGAGAGGGAGGAGGATTCCTGGGGGCATGGGGGAGGGACGGAGATGTCACTTGTGGCAAGTTTGCCCCACGGGGGACCTTAGCAACTTATTCAGAGCTGGTTACAGCACTAGGGAATATATCTATAACAGGATGGAGATACAATCAAATGAAAAGTTTTTTCAAAAAAATGAAACCCCTTCTAAGACCATTAAATACAATAACTAGGTTTGAGATCCGGTGTGTACACCTGGGGGAAGGCAGACATATGCTGTCCCAGATGTACAGCCTGATACTTAGTACCCAAAAGAAAACAATCCCATACTTTGTCAGGGAATGGGAAAGAGAACTAAATAAAGTACTATCAGACGAACAAATTGAAAAAATGATCCAATCAACTTATTGAACATCCATAAGCTCGTATTCTCAGGAAATGGCCTATAAATTTTTGACAAAGTGGTATAGGACACCAGCAAGATTAAATAGGATATATCCAATAGCAGATGCCCGATGCTGGAGAGGGTGCGAGTAAAGGGGTACATTTCTTCACCTGTGGTGGGAATGCCCCAGGATTAAGGAATTCTGGGAAGCAGTTGCACCATGGATCAAGAGGTTAGCCCCTAGATCTATAGAGTGTACACCTTTGGACAACTGGCACAATCAAGGCCTATAGGAGGAGCATTACACCACATTTATTAAATGCAGCCAAAATATTAATTCCAAGATTTTGGAAGCAGATTACTTGCCCAACATTAGTGGATTGGAAAAGGGAGGTCAACCGGATAATGGAAGCGGAAAGATGGATTCATGTAGTTAAAGACAAAAAAGGGGAATTTGAGGACATATGGGCAGGCTGGATACAGTGTGTACAGGGGATAGATTAAGGGGGAAATATGAAACGAGAAGGTGCAGGGAGCCAGGGCCATATAAATACCTTGGATTAGTTGCATAGGGGTTTAGCCAGGGAGGAAAAGGAAGGAATTGGGGTTTTCTTATATTTTTTTATTTATTTATTTATGTATTTAATTTTTTTGTTTAAACTGCTGTCTCTCCCCCCCTCCCTGTCTATTTTACCCGTATAATGAGATACCTGATTTGGTGAAAGGTGGGAGGGAGGTGGTAAGGCGAATGTCTCTTAGTTTTCTTGTGTTTTTTTTTTTTTTTCTTTTCTTATTGTTGTTTAATGTGCTGGTTTGGAAGCGCATGGTGTAGGGAATGTCACTAAGGAAGGGGATATGAAGATTGAAACACACAATCAATGGGAATTATGCTAATCACCTAAGGTTTTTTTTTTTTATATAGATGTTATATTTAATATGGCCGTTAGTGGCCTCTTACACAATAGGGGGTTTGGTAACACATGAAGGTATTTTAGGATTAATTGGATCACTTTAAATAAATTACTTAATAGAAGTGAGGAACTAGGCCATGATTGGCCAATAAATATAATTATGGGATAATTAACAATAACCACAGGGTATGTACGGGTGTGGTGGGTTTTTTTTTTTCTTCTTTTTAGAAGTGAGGAACAATTATGGAATAACAAACATGGGGAATGTATGGACGGAGTCGGGGGTTTTCCCTTTTTTTTTTTTTTTTTTGTTGGTATGTTTTAGGCTTGTTTAATGTGTTGGTTTGTAGGTGGTGGGGGTGTCAATGTGGAATTGGATACACAGACCGATACGCACAAATATTGGGAATCTCAACATATGTCGGGGGAAAGAGGGGGTTGAGACAGGCAGCGTTTTTTTCATTCCCCTTTTTTTTTTTCTTTTTTTTTTTTGGGAGGGGATAGGGTTAGTTGTAAGAGAACGATGTTACCAATTGGTCTCTTATTAATGTTTAATATGTCAACCCTGCGTAATTACTGTAAAATATGAAATTAAGGATGTTTAATTGTGAAAAGTATAACAGAAAATAAAAAAAATTTTTGATTATGATCAGTTCCATATCAATGGTTACTTTTTATTTAGACTGCTATTTATGTTTGTGTCTGATGCTTTGCTGCAATGTAATGTTTGCATATTGCGTGAGCGGGGACATAAAGAGTGCGCAAGAGCAATGGAGCCACGTCCACCCGTAATGAGAGCGGATCGTATAAAGGGGAGATTGCCTAGCCGTACAGCCAATACAATGATTAAGTCCTTGTGACGAAACATGTTGGGGCGTGGCTGTACGGCAATCGATTACGTGTGACGCAATACGCTGTGACGTGGTACGCCGCACCAGGAAGTGGGGGATCGGCTCCAAGGAACGGGTGAGATTGTCACCAACCAGCGCACTCCCTGGGTCCGCCGTGACCGCTACATGCTGGCTTTTTCGCTTGGAGTTTTCTTGATGTGACAATGTGCTGTGATTTTTTTTTTCTCTGCCTGATGTGATTTTATAAGATGTGAGTTTAATGGTGGAAGGGTTTTATAATTTTAATAAATTTCATTACGGTATTACACTATTAGAGCACTTCATTTTTACATGTGGAGAGAGCATTTTTGTTGAAAACCCTGGATGCTAGTGTTGGATTATCAGAGGTCACTATTTACCCCCATGTGTGTGGGTTAAAGCCATTTAGCCGAACACGAGAGTGTAATGCAAAAACAGCTGGTGAGTTTGTCTTCTTAAGGGGAGTGAAATCACGGACACGGAGGTGTGGTGGAAGATCTATTTAACTGAAGGTCTTCATTATATCACGTCACGGACTTCACACAGCAATATTTTCTTTATACCATTTTTGGATCTTTTTTATGGGCTTGGTCCATCCATTACACTTTTTGGTTGTTCATTTGAAGGATTTTATATATATTTTTCTTTTTGGATCACTCATTCACATATTTGATCAGTTTTTTATTCTATTATCAGGACACTGTTTTTTCATTATCTGGTGCACTGTGTTTTAGGTTCATATCACCTACTTTTCACCGGTTTATACCACTTACATTTATCATGTTGCAATTATTCACTTGATGTAATAATTTTATTGAGTTCAGCGCCGCTATTTGTTTCACTATTTTTGGGGTGTCAGGTTTATGGTGAATCACATTTTTGTTTATATATTCACTCACACTAAGTGGCTGCTCTGTTTATGTAAAATTTCCATGAGCGCAGTGTTGGGAATATAGGAGTGGGCAGATTTCCTGTATACCCTATTTTTTATACAGCTAGTCCATATAGACTTGATATCTGTGTGGTAAATATCTAACATTTTCCTATCCTCATTTTCACAACTCACAAATGTTTGCTTCCAGATGTAACATGCTTGAAAGGCTTCAAAGATGTGGTACAAATCTGTGTAATTTTTTTCCTTTACATTTTAAACAAATAAGACAAAGACATCAATTTCTTTTTTTTTCAGACACAACACATCTGCTCAAGAAACATGCCTAGGAAATTGCAGCCTGTCCAGAAAGCCTTAATTGCTGCGGTGCAAAACCGCAAAAATTTTCCCGTCTTAGTCTAACATGTAAAACCCTTCATTTTATATCTAGCGCTATGACAGTAGTCTGTCTATATCGGTTTAGGGTGCGTGGTGAAAATCTGTTACCGTTTTCTGTTTTCAGTCTCCAAAAATATACATGATTGTTTCAGATGCAATGTGTTTGTTCTAACCCTCAGAAATTGCAGTGGCTTAAGAGGTTTGCTAAAAACATGTGAATTTCTTTCTGTTACATATGTGACAAAGACACAATTATTTTGTTTTCAGGTGCAATAAGCCTGTTCAAAACTGTAATATTTTGGTCTCAGTCTCTGAAACAAGACACTCATTTTTTTATTTCCAGGTGTAATATGCCCACTCAGTAACTTGAAAATTGAAGGCTGTCCATACAGCCTAAATATCTCTGGTGTAATCTGTAACGTCTTTCCATCTTCAATCTCCTATCAAATACATTTTTTTATTTGCAGGTGCAGTGCTTGCTCTCTCCTTGAGAAATTTTAGGTTATCCAAGAAAGGCTTTTAAGGTGTGCTGTATATCTTCAATCCTAGCAAAAGGACAACTTTTTTACATAAAATCTGGTTGCTCTCTCCCTCTGGAATAGCCAACTATTTATTAGACAAGAAGATGTGCTCCAAATGTGTACTGTGTTTCAGTCCTCAGTTATTTATTTAATCACTGCTAAAAATCTGCACGCTCCAGCTAAAATTGCATCTTAGCTAAAAAGGAGTACATACTGCCCAACAAATGAATTATGTTTTTCTTGTTTGTAGCTCTGGAAAATTACACTTTAATTTAGTTACATATAACACTGGCCAAGTGGCTTCCATTGTGGGCTTAGTAACAACACTTACTGTACATAGTGTGCATCGAGTCTGCAAAATGTTTCTGACTCTTGACTCGTAACATACACCTCATAGGCTTGCAAAATTGGCAGAAAGTCTATACAATATTAAAGGCTGCTGTCTTTGAAATAATACTCTCTAGTTGTAATTTTAGGAACAAAGATTGAATCATCCCTCCCCCATAGATTGCTGCCCAAGGCCCAAATCAATTTGCTTCCATACTTTGCCATGTTTGGTTGTTGTCTCTGAAACACGGCAATTATATTTTTTATTATGGACTTTTTAGCTGCTTGAAAAGACCCTCTTCCTGCTGAACGATAATTGTTAATGTTTTTTTTTTTTTTTAGCATTACATATCCCTCAAGCCACTACACCCTGTGTTTAACAATCCCTTGCTTATTAGCCCAGAATGGCCATTACTGATATCTGAGGTTCAGTTTCAGAATTCAAACATGCTTAGCATTCGCTGAACCTGCGCTGAAACAAGCCAAAGTAGATGAGGCTCATCCCCATTTTTTTAATTATGGCAAAACAAAAGAATGAAAAACAAACTGAAATTGATGCACAAATTTATAAAGTACACACATTAGTTGTATACACATATGTTTTTTTTTAACAGTGTTTTATATTGGTCATAAATGTGCACAGGACTTTATTTAATATTGGTCATATCCCTTAATAGTAATATTACACATTTGACATCACTGTAAATTATCCTTTTATAGTTACTCCATTTGGTGGATAATATATTTTCCCATTTTTATCAAAAGATATTGGAATTTTCGCTTATCCTTGGGGATTCCGCCACATGTTTCCTGAAAGTGTTGTGTATGGCGTAGAACCCAGATCTGGATAATTAGCCCGACCTACAGTGCTGAGAATTCTACCACCAGAAATGAATGTAATAGGAAAGGATATGCAGCTCCTATCAGATCTCTTCTGGAGTTTTACACTACAATGCAGAAAAGTCCTCAGCGTGGCACCCTGGTAGGGACATTTCTTTATCATTAGTCTCTAAATCCCCACCACACATTGTTCCCTCAGCATTGTCCACCTCGCTAAACACTCTCTGCACCCCTTTGTTGGATCTCTTTTCTCGATGTCTGTACTACATTCTCTGGGAACTCTCTTCATCTACGCCAGTGGTTCTCAACTCCAGTCCTTGGGACCCACCAACAGGACAGATTTTAAGTATTACCTTGGGGAGTTGCAGACTAGAATACTGCAATCACTGAGCAGTAAGTGATATCACCTGTGATGTATTACAGCTATCTTGCAAACTTGGCCTGTTGGTGGGTCCTGAGGACTGGAGTTGAGAACCACTGATCTACGCTAACAGAGTTTGGGAATATGTTCCCACTAGGGGCAGATGGCTGAGCAGGACTTAGTTGTAACATCTGGACAGTCGGTGGCAAAAGCCACAGAGCAGACACAGAAAGCTCAGTGAACCTGCTTGATTAGTGATGGTGAGAGCCCTGAGAAGGGCCAAGGTGCAGAGTCTAAGGTACTGCTTAGTCTTCTCCAGAGCTCCTAGACATGGAGCTGTTACACTGTGGGCATTTCCCAGGTTATTTATCACTGGTTATTTTATAGTGCTGACAATTGCTTTACATATAAACTGCTTTACATATATACATTGTACATTGACATCAGTCCCTGCTTTCAAAACTATGGTCCCTAACACATATTCATACATACATACTAGGACCAGTTTACCTACCAGCATGTCTTTGGAGTGTGGGAGGAAACCGGAATACCCAGAGGAAACCTACACAGGCAAAGGGAGAACATGCAAACTCTGTGCAGGTAGTGCCGTGGTGGTTGGGATTTGAACCAACGACCTAGGCGGAAGTGCGAATCACTAAAGGGAACTAAGAGTAGGTATGCTGAATGAAGATCTTAGTGGCTCTGGGAAGCAGAAATCACCGGTCAGTGGGTAACACAGTCTAAGCAGCCAGGAGTGCACAGAAGCACTGGGGATGGGTGGAGGAGCACAGAATCACTGGGGAACACTTTAAGCAGGTTGAAGCCAAGGGTGATTGGGATCACTAAAGCAAAATGTGAACAGGGAGTGCATGGGTGTTGCTGGTAGGTAAACGCACATGTGCTGGCGTTCAGGTACTGTCAGAACACAGAGAACACACTGGAAACACAAAAAAAATAAACAAGTTCCTTGGAGTGCTGGGGCGGTGGATACACAAAGAAGTAAGTAACACAGTAGGAATTCACAGAGGCACAGAGGAGGAATACAGACTGGGAGTGAACAGGTGCTGGTAAGAAGATGCCAAATGGAACTCACAGGGAAACACACTGGAGCAGAGAAGAAGGTAACTGGTTGAAGTGCGGAGGGAGAAACAGTGGTGATGCAAGAATGGATGCTGGTAGGAACGCATGGTCACTGTAGTGATATACAGACTGAGGAACAAGACAATCACAGGAGCCCTCTCTGTGATTTCCTGCAGTGCCTGAGGAAGCAGGAAACAGATGGCTGGAACACACCGAGAATGGCTCGAAGCTGGACCATAAATAGGTTAGTGTGACACAACACAAGATCTTCTACAAAAGCTCCACCTGCCCCCATCAATTCTATGATCTCTTTCAGCTCTCCTCCCACCATCCATACTACATTCTCCAACAGCTCTCCTCCATCATGTACACTACATTCTCCGACAGCTCTCCTCCACCATCCACACTACATTCTCCGACAGCTCATCTCCACCATCTACGCTACATTCTCCGACAGCTCTCCTCCACCATCCACACTACATTCTCCGACAGCTCTCCTCCACCATCCACACTACATTCTCCGACAGCTCTCCTCCCACCATCCACACTACATTCTCCAACAGCTCTCCTCCATCATGTACACTACATTCTCCGACAGCTCTCCTCCACCATCCACACTACATTCTCCGACAGCTCATCTCCACCATCTACGCTACATTCTCCGACAGCTCTCCTCCCACCATCCACACTACATTCTCCAACAGCTCTCCTCCACCGTCCACACTACATTCTCCGACAGCTCTCCTCCCACCATCCACACTACATTCTCCGACAGCTCTCCTCCCACCATCCACACTACATTCTCCTCCCATCATCCACACTACATTTTCCAACAGCTCTTCTCTACCGTCCACACTACATTCTCCGACAGCTCTCCTCCACCATCCACAGTACATTCTCTGACAGATCTCCTTCACCATCCACATTACATTCTCCAACAGCTCTCCTCCCACCATCCACACTACATTCTCCGACAGCTCTCCTCCACCATCCACACTACATTCTCCAACAGCTCTCCTCCCACCATCCACACTACATTCTCCGACAGATCTCCTCCACCATCCACACTACATTCTCCGACAGATCTCCTCCACCATCCACACTACATTCTCCAACAGCTCTCCTCCCACCATCCACACTACATTCTCCGACAGATCTCCTCCACCATCCACACTACATTCTCCGACAGCTCTCCTCCACCATCCACACTACATTCTCCAACAGCTCTCCTCCCACCATCCACACTACATTCTCCGACAGCTCTCCTCCACCATCCACACTACATTCTCCAACAGCTCTCCTCCCACCATCCACACTACATTCTCCAACAGCTCTCCTCCCACCATCCACACTACATTCTCCGACAGATCTCCTCCACCATCCACACTACATTCTCCGACAGCTCTCCTCCACCATCCACACTACATTCTCCAACAGCTCTCCTCCCACCATCCACACTACATTCTCCGACAGATCTCCTCCACCATCCACACTACATTCTCCGACAGATCTCCTCCACCATCCACACTACATTCTCCGACAGCTCTCCTCCACCATCCACACTACATTCTCCGACAGATCTCCCCCCACCATCCACACTACATTCTCCGACAGATCTCCCCCCACCATCCACACTACATTCTCCGACAGCTCTCCTCCACCATCCACACTACATTCTCCGACAGCTCTCCTCCACCATCCACACTACATTCTCCGACAGTTCTCCTCCCACCATCCACACTACATTCTCTGACAGTGAGCATAGGGATGCTCACTGGTGTGAATTCTCTGATGTTTAACAAGGACTCCTTTATGAGTGAAAGATTTCCCGCACTCTGAACATGAATAAGGACGCTCACCGGTGTGAATTCTCTGATGTGTATCAAAATGATCTTTCCTAACAAAAGATTTGCCACACTTTGAACATGAATAAGGACGCTCACCCGTATGAAATCTTTGGTGTTGCACAAAGTTTCCTTTCTGAGTGAAAGATTTCCCGCACTCTAAACACGAATAAGGACGCTCACCTGTGTGAATCCTCTGATGAGTAAGAAGGTTATTTTTTTTAAGGAAACATTTCCCGCACTCTGAACATAAAAAAGGACGCTCACCCGTGTGAATTCTCTGATGTTTGACAAGGTCTCCTTTGTAAGTGAAAGATTTCCCGCACTCTGAACATGAATAAGGACGGTCATCCGTGTGAATTTTCTGATGTTCAACAAGATGTTTTTTATGAGTGAAAGATTTATCGCACTCTGAACATGAAAAAGGACGCCCACCCGTGTGAGTTCTCTGATGATCAACAAGTTGTTTTTTAAGAGTGAATGATTTCCCGCACTCTGAACATGAATAAGGACGCTCACCCGTGTGAACTCTCTGATGAGTAACAAGATTATGTTTCTTAAGGAAAGATTTCCCGCACTCTGAACAAGAATAAGGACGTTCACCTGTGTGAATTCTCTGGTGTTCAACAATTGCTCCTTTCCGAGTGAAAGATTTCCCACACTCTGAGCATGTATAGGGACGCTCACCTGTGTGATATTTCTGATGTCGCAAAAGGGTATTTTTGTGAGTGAAAGATTTCCCGCACTCTGAACATGAAAAGGGACGCTCACCTGTGTGAATTCTAAGATGTTTGACAAGGTCTCCTTTGTAAGTGAAAGATTTCCCGCACTCTGAACATGAATAAGGACGGTCATCCGTGTGAATTTTCTGATGTTCAACAAGATGTTTTTTATGAGTGAAAGATTTCCCGCACTCTGAACATGAAAAGGGACGCTCACCTGTGTGAATTCTAAGATGTTTGACAAGGTCTCTTTTGTAAGTGAAAGATTTCCCGCACTCTGAACATGAATGAGGACGCTCACCCGTGTGAATTCTCTGGTGCTGAAGAAGTTGTCTTTTCTTAGTGAATGATTTCCCGCACTCTGAACATGAGAATATATTGTCAACTCGGTGATCTCCTTCATGGGGTGAGGAAGATTCCTCGGGATTAGAAGGATCTGTTGATCGATCTGCAGTGTGAGATCTTACATGGATATTTACAATCATAGTATGTGATTGATAAGAAGATTCCCCCTGATCAGAGGGATCCATTGATGTCTCCGGACAGGAAGGTCTGTGATGTATATTTTGTGTATTTGGATTTCCTCCTGGAGGATCCTGTGTGATGACATTATCTTCTGACTTACAATCAGCAGATAATAGAAGATGTCTCTCCGAGGAATTCCTGACATCACATCCATCTGTTGGAAAGAGTAAAAAATATAATAAATCTCAGTAGATGACAAATAACTGGAGTTTTAGCTCCTCCTCCCCATCGGTGGAATAAGTGGAAATGCTGATCTCACAGCTGGGCTCCTGCTCTACCTCCAAAATCAATCAGAAAAATCTTCACACCGAGTCCATATATGATCTGCTAATTCTATAATAATCAATATCTATGACTAAGTCTTCAGTAGCAAAAATGCATTTGTGGTTTGTTACTACATCGGATTGCCTGGATTTTAACCCCTTCCCGCCGACCGTACGCACATATGCGTACTCGGCTTGCCGGGGTTATACCGGGATGATGCTCGCAGCTGCAGGCATCATCCCGGTACCGTTGTTTACAGCGGGCGATCGGCTACCCGTGTATAACAACCGATGCGGCTAAAAGCCGCTCGGTTGTTATACCGGGGGAGCGGGAGGGGACATCCCCCCCTCCCGCCGCCTCCCGCCGCTGTTACCGGGCCTCCCGTGCGATCGGGAAGCTCGGTATCCAATCGGGTACTTTCAGGGGTTGGGGGCGGGCTGGAACGAAGCTGTGGGCGGCTTCGTTCCAGCCTTCTTGTTGTAAACGCGGAAGCGACATCATGACGTCACTTCCCGTTTACTTGGCTGCCAATGGCGCCGAATTTAAAAAAGTACACAGTATTCAGAATCGCCGTTTTCAGCGATCTGAATACTTTGAAGTGTAAAGGAGAGCGATCTCTCCATAAAGAGTACCTGTCACCACCTATTACTGTCACAAGGGATGTTTACATTCCTTTTGACAGCAATAAAAGTAAAAAATAAAAAATAAAAAAAAATTTTAAAACACAATTTATAAAGTAAAAAAAAAAAAAAATAAATAAAAAAAAAAAAAAAAAATTTTTTTAAAGTGCCCCTGTCCCTGCGAACTCGCGCAGCGAAGAAAACGCATACGGAAGTCGCGCCCGCATATGTAAACGGTGTTCAAATCACACATGTGAGGTATCGCCGCGATCATCAGAGCGAGAGCAATAATTCTAGCCCTAGATCTCCTCTGTAACTCTAACCTGGTAACCGTAAAAATTTTTTAAAGCGTCGCCTATGGAAATTCATAGGTACCGTAGTTTGTCGCCATTCCACGAGTGCGCGCAATTATAAAGGGTGACATGTTTGGTATCTATTTACTCGGCGTAACATCATCTTTCACATTATACAAAAAAATTGGGGTAACTTTACTGTTTGGATTTTTTAAAATTCATGAAAGTGTCCCTTTTCCAAAAATTTGCGTTTAAAACACCGCTGCACAAATATCGTGTGATAAAAAATATTGCAACAGTCGCCATTTTATTCTCTAGATTCTCTGCTAAAAAAATATATATAATGTTTGGGGGCTCTAAGTAATTTTCTAGCAAAAAATATGGATTTTAACTTGTAAACACCAAATTTCAAAAATAGGCTTAGTCATGAAAGGGTTAAATTATAAAGAATTTGCAGATCCTGTATGGAAAAGGGGGGTGGGATAATATAAATGCACTCACAAAAGTAACAAATGACAGGCCGGTTGGAGTAAATTAAATTGAATCAGGGAGCTGGCGACCTCTAATGGTACACATCAAGCCTTGGCTTGGCCGGAGAAGTAACATCAGGCGGAGGAGTTCGGCCGTACTTTCGGTTTTCGGATGCCATTCACAGAATTCTACAGTTGTATAAGCACACAGCTCTACTCTCCTAATACACGGTTAGACTACGAGGTGCGGTCTCCTCCAACATACAGTATCTCACAAAAGTGGGCACACCCCTCACATTTTTGTAAATATTTTATTCTATCTTTTCATGTGACAACACTGAAGAAATGACCCTTTGCTACAATGTAAAGTAGTGAGTGTACAGCTTGTATAACAGTGTAAATTCGCTGTCCCCTCAAAATAACTCAACACACAGCCATTAATGTCTAAACCGCTGGCAACAAAAGTGAGTACACCCCTAAGTGAAAATGTCCAAATTGGGCCCAAAGTGTCAATATTTTGTGTGGCTACTATTATTTTCCAGCACTGCCTTTTCCCCCTTTTCGGGATGGAGCTCACCAGAGCTTCACAGGTTGCCACTGGAGTCCTCTTCCGCTCCTCCATGATGACATCACGGAGCTGGTGAATGTTAGAGACCTTGCGCTCCTCCACCTTCCGTTTGAGGATGCCCCATAGATGCTTAATAGGGTTTAAGCCTGGAGACATGCTTGGCCAGTCCATTACCTTTACCCTCAGCTTCTTTAGCAAGGCAGCGGTCATCTTGGAGGTGTGTTCGGGGTCGTTATCATGATGGAATACTGCCCTGCGCCCCAGTCTCCGAAGGGAGGGGATCATGCTCTGCTTCAGTATGTCACAGTACATGTTGGCATTCAGGATAAGTCACTAATACAACAGTTGGAGTAAGAATACCTTGCAAAATCACACATTAAACCTTTATTAGGCAAACACATAATAAATCTTTTAGCACTGGCCTACAGGACAATGGGAAGATCTGATAATTATCTAACATTTTTCCTGATGAATTTCTGAAAATGAGACTGTGAGCTGTTTCTTCCATAGTGTCTGTTACTTACTTGTGTCGGTAGTTGCAGAAATTTCTTCCCGTTCACTTTTCATAATCATCCCAACCTCTTCCGTGCACAGCTGATCACCCCCCACATACGTCTCTACTTCTTCCTCTTTAACCTCAGCTTTTATATTAATCCATTCTTTACCCTAAACGCCAAAATAATAGAAAACATCTATTAAAGTAAACTCAAGGTAGATAAAAAGCACAGATGACAGCAGCTCTGCATTGCCTACTACATCTTTAAATGTGTTTTTTTTTATAATTGTAGGAGCTAGAAACCTCAGATGTAGAAGTAAGCATTAGAACAAGAAACTACATAGAAGGTCATCTCACAGATTAGAATACATATTTAGGTCTGACCATGGGAAGGGATGGTGTGATTTTCCTGTGTGGAACACAGAGGAGGAGGAGGACATCTCTCACCCTAAACCCCAAATATGATAAAATACATTTATAAAATGGAGCAAGAGATTACATAGAAAAATATAATCTCATAGCTTAAAATACTTTTGAGTTCTAATTGCTCAGTCCCATGTACCTGAGGGATGGGGTGATCCTCCTGTGTGGAATCCTGGGAATACAGAGAACCTCCCTCCTCCATAGACTGCTGATCCCCAAACACCTCTTCTTCCTCCTCTTTACTCTCAACTTTGATGTCTTTCAGTTCTTCACCCTAAACCCCAAAGATGATAGAACATAATCATAAGAAGGAGCAAAAGATTACATAGCAGAATGTCATCTTATTGTTTAGGATACATTTCTAGGTCGACATGTTTAGTCCCATCTCTACCTGATGATGGTGAGGGATGGTGTGATCCTCCTGTGTGGAATCCTGGGAATACAGAGGACCACCCTCCTCCATAGACTGCTGATCCCCAAACACCTCTTCTTTCTCCTCTTTACTCTCAACTTTGATGTCTTTCAGTTGTTCACCCTAAACCCCAAAGATGATAGAAGAGAATCATAAGAAAGAGCAAAAGATTACATAGCAGAATGTCATCTTAAGGTTTAGGATACATTTCTAGGTGGACAGGTTCAGTTCCATCTACCTGATGATGGTGAGGGATGGTGTGATCTTCCTGTGTGGAATCCCGGGAATACAGAGGATCACCCTCCTCTATAGACTGCTGATCCCCCAACACCTCTTCTCTTTCCACTTTAACTTCAACTTTGATGTCTTTCAGTTCTTTACCCTAAAATGCAAATATGATAGAATTAATTTGTAAAAGGAAACAAGAGAATTCTACAAAGTTTTTGAGTTCTAGTTGCTCAGTCCCACCTACCTGATGATGATGAGGGATGGTGTGACCTTCCTGTGTGGAATCCCAGGAATACAGAGGACGGGGACATCTCTCTGGTGGGTTCCCATTACTGGATCCATCTGTAGGAAACACACACACTGACTGAATACATTGTTTCTATGTGTTTATCAGATGATGGGGAATCTAGGTGGACCCTCCGTACTGCTCTCTCCTTTACAATAAAGTCTCCTCTTACCCGGTGATGTGAGGGGCGGCTGATTCTCCATCATGACATCCTTGTAGAGATCCTTGTGTCCTTCTAAATACTCCCACTCCTCCATGGAGAAATAGACAGTGACATCCTGACACCTTATAGGAACCTGACACACACAATGATACAGTCACCATCCAGACACATCCCTTGTCTGTTACTGGATAATGTCCCAGAATTCCCAGCACTGCTCACCTCTCCTGTCAGCAGATCAATGATCTTGTTGGTGACTTCTAGAGTCTTCTTCTAACTGTTTCGCTTCGGGTTCATATAATGAGGTGAAGGCACTGTAATGGTTAAATGGTCACCAGACTTCACCAAAGGAAAATTTTGTATTGAAAGAACAACACTAATGTCATGTGATCTCCCAGAATCCTCCTCATCTCTCCGATCCAGTCTGTGTTTTATTAATAGAGATAAGAGTGATGTCATGTGACCTCCCAGAATCCTCCTCACCTCTTCGGTTAGCAGGTAGATGATCTCCAGGTTGAGGTTTAAAGGAGAATTTCAGCTAAAGCCTAACTAGTATTAAAAATATTCCCTCCCCCTCCTAACACCTATACTAACTAACCTGTGTAAAAAAAAAAAAAAAAAGATGTATATACTTATACTTACCTATTTTCAGGCTGCTTCAGTCCGGTCACATGATCCCATTTATCATGCAGTGTCGGCTGCAGGGGAATAAAGAGAGTGCCCAACAACGGCTGTGAAAGCCGGGAGCAATGACATGGTGCAGCCACAGTCAGTGGTCCCTCCTCTCCCCTGGAGCTTCTGCTGGCTGACACATGGAAGCCGAATCACGTGACCGGACCAGAGTGGGCTGAAAGTAGGTAAGTATATACATTTATTTTACCTGGGATAATATATATTGGTGTTTGGAGGGAGGAGAGAACATTTTTGGGACTATTTAAGCTTAACTAGAATTGTACTTTAACCGCTTGCGGACCGCGGCACACAGATGTACGTCAGCAGAATGGCACAGGCAGGCAAATGGGCGTACAGGTACGTCCCTTTAAATTTTTATATTTAATGGTATTAATAAGGTAGTGAGAAGTTCTCTATATGGCGACATATAGTGGAATATATGACTCTGTACAGTATATACAAAGCCTTCTCTTTCGAGAAACCTATCCTGCCTCCACCTAATAACTGGACTTTTATTTTCTCCTTCAGCTCATCCCCCACATTTATTACCCTTTGTATCACTTGACTCTGCCATTTAGATTGTAAGCTCTAATGACCAGGGCACTCCGAGTCCTCTTGTATTGAATTGCATTGTAACTGTACTGTCTGCCCTCATGTTGTAAAGCGCTGCGCAAACTGTTGGCGCTATATACATCCTGTATAATAATAATATACAGTAGGTGTGTATCAGCATCTGTTGGAGATAAAAGACGTCACAATGGCTATGGAGGAAGAGGACGGACATGACGGGGGGTTACTGGGTGTAAATATAAAATAAAATCTTATTACCTCCTCTGCTGCTAATTCCAGCAATGTCTCCTCTCTACTTCCTCCCGACTCGCCTCTCACCTGGAACTTCCTTTTTATATTGTAACATCACTTCCTGTCTGCATCTGACATCACTTCCTCCCCAGCTGTGATATCACTTCCTGTCTTGGTACAATCACACTTTTCCTGCCTCCTAGTTCCACTTTCAAACAGAAGGTGGAGGAGCGCAAGGTCTCTAACATCCACCAGCTCCGTGATGTCATCATGGAGCAGTGGCGGAATTACCAGGGTCGCAACAGTCGCACTTGCGACGGGGCCCAGTGTTCTGACGAGAACTGTCCTCCTATCGGATAGTGTCCGCCCCCAACCAGCGCAGGCGCAGCGCTTGCGCAGTACGGAGGAGAAGGAGATGCCGAAAGTGTCCGAAGTTGATCAGCTGACCATCAGCTGTACACGGCGCTTGGGCACTTATTAGTGATGGCTTCGTAATAGGGCCCCTCGCGGGCTCGCTTCGCTCGCCACTCTTCGGGCACAGCCTCGCTGCGCGCGGCATCTATTTATTCTAACTCTATGTCCACTTGGATAGTAGGGAATGAACCTGGACACAGGGTGAGAATAAAAGCGCAGGCGCCGTGTACAGCTGATGATCAGCTGTTGAACTTCGGAGACTTTTGGCGTCTCGTTTGTCCTCCGTACTGCGCCTGCGCAGTACCGGGCAGACACTATCCGATGGGGGACAGTATTCGACAAGACACTGGCGTTCCTCCACTGTGGGGGGGCCCAGCGGGGTTGCTTTTTACAGGGCCCTGAGCGGAGAGCGTGTCTCTCATCTAACAGCAGCACAGAGACACCGGCATCGATAGTTTGTTTTATTTCCCTCTCCGTGCGTCCTCTCTCGAACGGGATGAGAGAGGACACACAGCTGATCTGCTCCCCCCTCCCCTGTGCTCTGCAGGAAATGTGAACTCCTTAGCTTCATATTTGACTGCCCGCGGAGCACACAGGAGAGGGGAGAAGGGGGAGCAGATCAGCTGTGTGTCCTCTGTCATCCCGTGCGAGAGAGGATGCACGGGGAGGGAAATAAACCAAACTATCTATGCCAGTGTCTCTGTGCTGCTGTTAGATGAGAGACAGCACAGGTGTTGCCAGGGGGGGGCTGGGGGTGCGGGCCGCATCGGGTGACACCCGCCAGAGGGGTGACACCTGTGGGCACCGCTCGCTAACACTGCACGCCGCACAGTACTCACCCCTACACAGCGCTGCGCACAGCGGACTGAAGCCGCCTCTCCATCCTCTCTGTTTACAAAGGAGGAGTCCGAGGGACACATGCCGCTGTGCCTAACCCGCGCTGTTCTGAGGTCTGTAAAGTTTTTATCCAAATAGACGTGTGCTGGGGGGAACGCTATGGGAGGGCGTCTGCACTGATGGAGGGATGGTGGTCTGCACTGAGGGGGGTCTGCATTGATGGAGGGAGGGGGTTTTGGGAGGATGTCCATGGACACCCTCCCAAAATTGGAAGCCCAGGGCTTGGATGGAAGGGGGGGCCCATCATTGTTTCTTGCACCGGGGCCCTGAAGGTTTTAGTTACGCCTCTGTCATGGAGGCTCCAGTGGCAACCTGTGAAGCTCTGGTGAACTCCATGCCCAAGAGGGTTAAGGCAGTGCTGGAAAATAATTGTGGCCACACAAAATATTGACACTTTGGGCCCAATTTGGACATTTTCACTTAGGGGTGTACTCACTTTTGTTACCAGCGGTTTAGACATTATTGGCTGTGTGTTGAGTTATTTTGAGGGGACAGAAAATTTACACTGTTATGCAAGCTGTACACTCACTACTTTACATTGTAGCAAAGTGTAATTTCTTCAGTGTTGTCACATGAAAAGATATAATAAAAATGTGAGGCGTGTACTCACTTTTGTGAAATACTGTATCTGGTCTATAAACCAGAGGCTCTGGATAGACAGTTGGATAAATGGCTCTATATTTAGGGTGTATCTAGTCTATAAACCAGAGGCTCAGGATGGACAGTTATTATTATACAGGATTTATATAGCGCCAACAGTTTGCACAGCGCTTTACAACATGAGGGCAGACAGTACAGTTACAATACAATTCAATACAGGAGGAATCAGAGGGCCCTGCTCGTTAAAGCTTACAATCTAGAAGGGAGGGTCAAGTGAAACAAAAAGGTAATAACTGTGGGAGATGAGCTGATGGAGAAAATGAAAATACAGTTGTTAGGTGTGGGTAGAATAGGCTTCTCTGAAGAGGAGGGTTTTCCGGGATCTTCTAAAAGCTAATAGAGTGGGAGATAATTGGACAAGTTGGGGTAAGGAGTTCCATAGGATTTGAGAGGCTCTAGAAAAGTCCTGGAGGCGAGCATGGGAGGAGGTGACGAGGGAGCTAGAGAGCAGGAGGTCTTGAGAGGAACGAAGAGAACAATTAGGTTGGAATTTTTAGACTAGGCTAGTGATGTAGCTAGGAGCTGAGTTGTGGATGGCTTTGTAAGTAGTTGTTAGTATTTTGAATTTAATTAATTTTGTGAGTGGAAGCCAGTGGAGGGATTGACAAAGAAGAGTAGCAGACACAGAGCGATTGGTAAGGTGGATGAGTCTGGAAGCAGCATTCATGATGGATTGAAGGGGGGTTAGACTATGTAAAGGTAAGCCAATGAGAAGGGAGTTGCAGTAGTTGAGGCAAGAGATAACCAGGGAGTGAATTAAAAGCTTTGTTGTGTCATTGGTTAGAAAGGGACATATTTTGGAGATGTTGCGGAGGTTGAGACGGCAAGATTTGGACAGTGATTGGACGTGGGGCTTAAAGTGTAAGTAAACCCTCCTATCGTTTTCAGCCAAGGAAGCTGCCATCTTTGCCTCGGTTTAATCTACAACTGCCATGATGCGACACATGTGATCAGTTATGACACCAGCCATTGGATGGTTTGACAGTTTAGTTGGGAGCACAACCAATGGGAGTGTTACATTTTCGGCAAGTGCCGGAAATTAAACTGTTTTATGGATGGGTTTACTTCCACTTTAAAGGAGAGTTCGGAGTCCAGGACTACACCTAGGACCTTGGCATGCAGCGATGGGCTTAAAGTTCTGCTATTGATTTTGACAGAGAGATCAGTTGGATAAATAACTCTATATTTAGGGTGTATCTTTATAAACCAGAGGCTCTGGATGTACAGTTGGATAAACGGTTCTATATTTAGGATGTATCTGGTGTATAAATCAGAGGTTTTGGATGGACAGTTGGATAAATGGCTCTATATTTAGGGCGTATCTGGTTTATAAACCAGAGGCTCTGGAATAAAAGTTGGATAAGTGGCTCTATATTTAGGATGTATCTGGTTTATATCTGTATCTGTTTAATTTTTAAATTTTACACAAAAAATATACTTTTTGTGTTCCAGATGCATCATGCATTCTCAATCACTCAGAAATTGCAGCTTGTCCATATAGACTTGATATCTGTGTGGTAGATATCTAACATTTTCCTATCCTCATTTTCACAACTCACAAATGTTTGCTTCCAGATGTAACATGCTTGCTCTCTCCCTCAGAAATTGTGGCCTATCCGATAAAGGCTTCAAAGATGTGGTGCAAATCTGTGTAATTTTTTTCCTTCCTTTTTTACATTTTAAACAAATAGACATAATTTTCTTTTTTTCAGACACAACACATCTGCTCAAGAAACATGCCTAGGAAATTGCAGCCTGTTCAGAAAGCCTTAATTGCTGCGGTGCAAAACCGTGAAAATTTTCCCGTCTTAGTCTAACATGTAAAACCCTTCATTTTATATCTAGAGATATGACAGTAGTCTGTCTATACCGGTTTAGAATCTGTGGTGAAAATCTGTTACCGTTTTCTGTTTTCAGTCTCCAAAAATATACATGATTGTTTCTATTCAGATGCAATGTGTTTGTTCTTTTTTTTTAATCAAAAAAGGTTTTATTGAACATTTGTATAATTTCCAACAACGACCAATGCACAAGTTACAAATACAGGTTCTTTTTGTTCATTAGCAAATATACAGATTTGTTACAATTGGTCTTATAACCGAACGCATTACTCCATACAACTGTAGTTCCCCTCTCCCATGTTCCACCACCACAACCTGTTTCGTTCATATTATATATGCTGTCTTACATCCCCATATCATATCTAATGAGACTACAGGAGTCTGGACATCACAAGTTCTCTTGGGTTTAAACCTGGTGTGTCTAACCATCGTGACCATATACGTTCAAATCTACCCGGGCATCCCCTATGTTGGTATATGTATTTTTCCATAATGAGGGTTTTTCCCATGTGTGCTATCCAGGAATTGCTAGTAGGTGACAAGGTGGATTTCCAACCCATTAGGATGAGCTTCCTGGCCTGGAATAGTGCCCTGGAGAATGCGACTCTGGTTAATTCCTCAGGGATCACCTCCTCCAGAACTCCCAATATACAACACAAAGGATCTGTAGGAACTTTTGTCTGAAATACCCCATTGAGTGTACCAACTACCTCATTCCAGTACCGATGGAGCTTTGGGGAGCGTCATAGGAGGTTAATAAGGTCCCACACAAAGGATCCGCCACCCTGCACATCCTGTGCAATTTTTTCGGGGTATAGTGCACTCTCAGTATTATGTACAATTGGGAGACATTTTGTGCGAAATTAAGGGAACTTGTGGATATGGATTGTAGGGCTTCTTCCCATTGTTCCCCTGTAATTTGACTAAGGTCCCTTTCCAAAACAGACACTGCCTTACATGGATAGGCCCGCAAGTGTCTTGCTAGTATCATCTGATAGCATTGGGATATAATCCCTTAGTTACATTGCTGGTCATGGAGCAGCACATGGAACACCGGAGTGGGCGACAATGTCCACTCCCCAGCATCCCCCTGCGCAGCAACTGCATGCCTCAACTGAAGGTATGAGTAAAGCATGGTATCTGGTAGGTTAAATTTAGCTTGTAGTTCTATGAAGGTGAGCAATTTACCATCCTTAAATTTGTGGGAAAGCAACTTCACACCTTGAGCACGCTATCTAGGCCCTTGTAATTTTCCCAACTCAATATACGTGCGATTACCCCATATTGGGCTGAAATCCATAAATCCTTGCACCCCCTGGAGTTGTCTGACCTTATTCCATATTTTCTGTACTAGTGACAACGTTGGGGTCTGTTTGTTGGACTTCGCAAACAATTGTGCCTCTAGGCCCATAGGAATGGTCTCCGCTCCAGAGGCAGTCAGCATTAGCTGCGCCGCTGAGCCCATCGGGTCTTGAGACATTGAGCCAACCAGTTGTTACAACTGGGCCACTATATAATACAACCAGTGGTTGGGGATCGCCAGCCCTCCGTTGTCTTTAGATTGCTGCAACTGCTCCAGCCTAATTTTAGGAAGCTTGGTATTCCATAACAATCGACGAAAGAGGGTGTTTACTATTCTGAAAATTTTTAAATGTATTACTACCGGTGTATTGTGTAAGACGTATAACAACTGGGGCATTGAAATCATTTTAATTAAGTTGGCCTTGCCTGCCAGCGACATCTTTAAGTTGTTTCATGTATTTATTTTGTCTCGAAAGTGAGACAGTAATGGATATATGTTTAGGGAGCAGTAGTCTCCAAGCCTGGGCGCAATTTGTACGCCCAGATACTTGAAACTAATGACCAGAGGGATGGGACAATGGTCGGGAAGTACAACCTCCCGGTCCTCATCCAGCATCATCAGAGCTGACTTGGACCAGTTTATGGTCAACCCGGAGTAGTGACCAAACTGTTTTATTATGGACATCACCCCTGATAGAGTAACATGTCGTCTGCATATAACATGATTTTTTCGTGCAGGGTTCCATATTGGAACCCCTTGATCTGTGTACTGTCTCTTATCATGGCTGCCAGTGGCTCTATTGCAATTGCGAAGAGCAAAGGGGACAGTGGGCAACCTTGCCTTGTCCCACTGCCCAAGGCAAAGGCTTGTGATACTCTATCTGCCATTCTGATGTTGGCCTGAGGGGATGCATACAGCAACTTAACCCATGCTACAAATCGGTCCCCGAAACCAAATTTATCTAGCACTGCCCATAAGTATCTCCAGCTGATGCTATCAAATGCTTTATTGGCATCAAGAGACAACAGAGCCCTTTGACCCCCGTTATCTGCTTGTGTTTGCATATTTAAGAACAATCTCCTCAGGTTTGTAGCCGTGGATTTTTGTGGCATAAAGCCAGCCTGATCTTGGTGTATAATGGAGGAGATAATCCCGTTGACCCGAAGCGCCAGGACCTTGGCAAGGATCTTTACATCACTTTGAAGTAATGAAATAGGCCTATAGGAGCCAGGGTCAACCGGATCATTCCCCGGCTTAAGAAGTAAAATTACATTTGCTCTTGCCATAGAGTCAGGGAGCTTACCTGCTTCCAGGCAGGCATTAAAAATCTTTAACAGTTCTGGAAGTATCTGTTCCCCATAATGATTAAATACCTCCATAGGGAGGCCATCTTCTCCCGGTGCCTTACAGGTAGGAAAAGAGCAGGCCGTCATCTGAAGCTCCTCCAGGGTTATCGGAGCATCCAATTGTTGTTTAATGTGTTTGTTCTAACCCTCAGAAATTGCAATGGCACTACATTCTCCGAAAGCTTTCCTCCCACCATCCACACTACATTCTCCGAAGCTCTCCTCCACCATCCACACTACATTCTCCGACAGCTCTCCTCCACCATCCACACTACATTCTCCGACAGCTCTCCTCCCACCATCCACACTACATTCTCCGGCAGCTCTCCTCCACCATCCACACTACATTCTCCGACAGCTCTCCTCCACCATCCACACTACATTCTCCGACAGCTCTCCTCCACCATCCACACTACATTCTCCGACATATCTCCTCCACCATCCACACTACATTCTCCGACAGATCTCCTCCACCATCCACACTACATTCTCCGACAGCTCTCCTCCACCATTCACACTACATTCTCCGACAGATCTCCTCCCACCATCCAAACTACATTCTCCGACAGATCTCCTCCACCATCCACACTACATTCCTCAACAGCTCTCCTCCATCATCCACACTACATTCTCAGACAGATCTCCTCCACCAGCCACACTACATTCTCTGACAGTGAGCATAGGGATGCTCACTGGTGTGAATTCTCTGATGTTTAACAAGGACTCCTTTATGAGTGAAAGATTTCCCGCACTCCAAACATGAGTAAGGACGCTCACCTGTGTGAATTCTATGATGTGTATCAAAATGATCTTTCTTAAGGAAAGATTTCCCGCACTCTGAACATGAATAAGGACGCTCACTTGTGTGAATCTTCTGATGAGTAAGAAGAGTATTTTTCCTATGAAAAGATTTCCCAGATTTTTTTGATTTTTTTTTAAAGTTATTTTTATTGTAATTTCAGGGTAAATACAAAACAATACAGAGCCTATTGGGCTATTGGGCATACCCAGGCTCGGTCACTACAACTACAAAACTAAGAAAAGAAAAGAGGAAAAAAAAACATTATATATAAAGATATATAAAAAACTACCTAAACCACTGTACGCTCAGCCACCTGTGGCATTTTACTCAGAAGTAAAATGAGACTGTGAGCTGTTTTTTTCCCATAGTGTCTGTTACTTACTTGTGTCGACAGTTGGAGAAATTTCTTTCTGTTCACTTTTCATAGTCATCCCGACATCTTCCGTGCACAGCTGATCACCCCCCACATATGTCTCTACTTCTTCCTCTTTAACCTCAGCTTTTATATTAATTCGTTCTTCGCCCTAAACCCCAAAATAATGGAAAACATCTATTAAAGTAAACTCAAGGTGAATAAAAAACATTGTAATTATAATTGTAGGAGCTAGAAACCTCAGATGTAGAAGTAAGCATTAGAACAAGAAATTACATAGAAGGTCATCTCACAGCTTAGAATACATATTTAGGTTTGCATGCCAAGTTCTACCTACCTGATGATGGTGAGGGATGATGTGATCCTCCTGTATGGAATCCCAGGAATACAGAGGAGGGGGACATTCCTCACCCTAAACCTCAAAGATGATAAAATACAATCTATAAAATGGAGCAAGAGATTAAATAGAAAAATATAATCTCCTATCTTAGAATACTTTTGAGTTCTAATTGCTCAGTCCCATCTACCTGATGATGGTGAGGGATGGGGTGATCCTCCTGTGTGGAATCCTGGGAATATAGAGGACCTCCCGCCTCCATAGACTGCTGATCCCCAAACACCTCTTCTCTCTCAACTTTGATGTCTTTCAGTTCTTCACCCTAAGCCCCAAAGAAGATAGAACAGAATCATAAGAAGGAGCAAAAGATTACATAGCAGAATGTCATCTTATAGTTTAGGATACATTTCTAGGTGGACACGTTCAGTCCCATCTACCTGATGATGGTGAGGGATGGTGTGATCTTCCTGTGTGGAATCCTGAGAATACAGAGGACCTCCCCCCTCCATAGACTTCTGATCCCCAAACATCTCTTCTTTTTCTACTTTAACCTCAACTTTGATGTCTTTCAGTTCTTTGCCCTAAAGTGCAAATATGATAGAAATAATTTGTAAAAGAAAACAAGAGAATTCTACAAAGTTTTTGAGTTCTAGTTGCTCATTCCCATATACCTGATGATGGTGAGGGATGGTGTGATCTTCCTGTGTAGAATCCTAGGAATACAGAGGATGGGGACATCTCTCTGGTGGGTTCCCATTACTGGATCCATCTGTAGGAAACACACACACTGACTGAATACATTGTTTCTATGTGTTCATCGGATGATGGGGGATCTAGGTGGACCCTCCACACTGCTCTCCCCTTTAAACCCCTTTCACACTGGGGCACTTTGCAGGCGCTACAGAGCTAAAAATAGCGCCTGCAAAGTGCCCTAAAAAAGAGCTGCTCCTGTCTCTCCAATGTGAAATCCCCGAGGGCTTTCACACTGGAACGGTGCGCTGACAGGACGTTAAAAAAAGTCCTGCTAGCAGCAACTTTGGAACGGTGAAGGAGCGGTGTGTATACCGATCCCGCTCATTGAAATGAATGTGGCAGCGCAGCTATACCACCGGCATAGCGCTGCTGCAGCAGCGCCTTTGCGGTGGTTTTAACCCTTTCTCGACCGCTAGCGGGGGGTAAAAGCGCCCCGCTATCGGCCAAATAGCGCCGCGAAATTGGCGGTAAAGCGTTGCTAAAAATAGCGACGCTTTACCACCGACGCACCCACCGCCCCAGTGTCAAAGGGGCCTTACAATAAAGTCTCCTCTTACCCGGTAATGTGAGGGGCGGCCAATTCTCCATCATGACGTCCTTGTAGAGATCGTTGTGTCCTTCTAAATACTCCAAACAAGATATTTGGGGGGCGCACCCTAAAAGATGCATTAAAGTCGGTCCAGCCATAAGACCATACAGCAGAGCAAAATATTACAGCGCACACACATGCAAAAAAGACATTTACCTCCAGCAAGGCTAGTTTAAAACACCTAGACAATTTCAAAAAACATTATCAAAAAATATGGGGATTTGGTCACACCATATTGCTATATGGTGCTAAGCCCACTTACTGTGACAAAGTACCCCATGATTAGTGGGTCCTACACTACCCATAGACTGGGAGATCCTGCTTCTCTGAACCATGGGAGCAATACACTCCTCTATATGGGAGAACTTTGAGGTCTCCACCCATGACACAGGTGGACACTAATGAGAGGTACTTATTGAGGGAGTGGGGTGCTCCTCACCCAAAAGGATTTGGTCAAAATCCATACAATAGACAAACAAGATATTTGGGGGGCACACCCTAAAAGATGCAATAAAGATGGTGCAGCCATAAGACCATACAGCAGAGCAAAATATTACAGCACACACATGCAAAAAAGAAAACATTTACCTCCAGCAAGGCTAGTTTAAAACACCTAGACAATTTCAAAAAATATTATCAAAAAATATGGGGATTTGGTCACACCATATTGCTTCTCTGAACCATGAGAGCAATACACTCTTCTATATGGGAGAACTTTGAGGTCTCCACCCATGACACAAGTGGACACTAATGACAGGTACTTAATGAGCGTGTGCCCTCCAAATATCTTGTTTGTCTATTTTATGGATTCAGACCAAATCCTTTTGGGTGAGGAGCACCCCACTCCCTCATTAAGTACCTCTCATTAGTGTCCACTTGTGTCATGGGTGGAGACCTCAAAGTTCTCCCATATAGAAGAGTGTATTGCTCTCATGGTTCAAAGAAGCAGGATCTCCTGATCTATGGATAGTGTAGGACCCACTAATCATGGGGTACTTTGTCGCAGTAAGTGGGCTTGGCGCCATAGACCAATATGGTGTGACCAAATCCCCATATTTTTTTATTATGTTTTTTGAAATTGTCTAGGTGTTTTAAACTAGCCTTGCTGGAGGTAAATTTCTTTCCTGACAGGCTCCATGGCAGCATACGTGTGGGTAGGCTCCGCCTCCATAACTACCCAATAGGACCCCCTCTCCCATAAATCTTTGTTCTAGGCTGCTATCCATGTTCCTTTTTTGTCCTCCTCCGTAGGACCAGGTGTTGGTTCTCCTACCTGAAGATAAACCTCCCTACGATCGATGATGCCGAGTGCCAAAGATTCCTCCGATAGGCCTTGACTGTTAAGCAGGGTATGGAGTGTATAGCAGAGTAGCGCTGAAGATTGGATCGGTTCATCTATGTGCGCACGGTCTGTTTGCCTAATGTTTCAGGCGACCATTATCTGCTGTCAAGTCCGGTGTGTGTGTGTATGGATGGCGTTCCTCGGCCCAGGTGATCGTAGGTGGAGGGGTAATTTTTTACATTCGGTCACATATGGCAGCAGTGTTTATGTGTTACCATACCTCTGTGTGTTTTTTTCCTGCTTCCTGGTGTCCTAGATTCGCGCTGACGCTCTCTGCGTTCCAGCAGCCGCTCTCTCTGTGACTTCCGGGTACCGGCGTGCGTTCTGCGCATGCGCGGACCCAATACGAAGTCGAGGCTTGGTTCGCGCATGCGCGCGAGCGTCTCACGTCGGCGATGACGTCATGGGCGCCACTTTTAAAAGCTGTGGAAAGCTTTCAGGGCCCTGGGAATGATCGTGGGGGATACGGCGACTTCCCGGGGCTACTATCTTGGCGGTTCAAGGTAAGACAATCTCTATTGTCTGGGGGTGGAGGTCTGTTGTCAGTCAGCTGAACCTGTGAATCTGTCTCTGCAGCTTCCTATTGTATTGACACTATGGACTCCTCACTGCCCCGTGGGCAGCCTGCTTGTAGCAGGTATGTTTGCAGTTTTGCTTTTCTGCCTGTACAAGGATTGAGAGTAGGATTTTTAGGACACCAGCTGATTTCTTTCTCTATCTTCTCTGTGTTTCTTTCCTCACAGCCCTCCTAGGTCTGATCCACACCGTAGTTCCCATAAAGGAAGTGGATCATCAAAATCACACCAACGGCAATCTTCCTCCAGGTCTAGCCATCATAGATCTCCTTCCAGATCTGAACAGCGCAATAAAAATCCTTCTCACCCCCCTTCATCTCTCTCTAGAGAGAGTTCAGGAAAATCATGCTGGGGATGTAGGATGCCTGTTCCAACAGACAAATCTCTCTGTGATCACTGCTTCTCTAAAGCTGCAGATGAGAGGGATGGTGCAGACCAGCGTTTGGAATCTATGGTGAGGCGGGTTGTGAAAGAATCTCTACAGGAGAGAGAGGCCCAGCAGCCCTGTGATTCCCCACCAGACGCATTATGCCCTCCAGTGGGTGAAGGTTCTGTGCATGAGACATGGGAATCTTCCCAGCCAAGTCACCCTTCTGCTCCTGTTTCAGACAGCGAATCGGATCTGGAAGATCCTGGCGTGGGGTTTGAGTACGCTTTAGTTCCTTCTTTGGTGAAGGCAGTAAAAGAGGCCCTGAAGTGGGAAGATCCAGTTACTTCCCCCCCAAAACAGAGGAAGTTTTTCAAGCAGCTCAATAAGGAGCGACAGTATTTTCCTTTTCTCTCTGAGCTGGGTGAGGTCATTTCTGAGGAATGGAGCAAAATGAACAAGAAAAGTTCCATGCAGTCAAAGGTCTTGAAACTATATCCTTTTAAGGAAGAGGAAGTAAAGCACCTTGAATCAGCCCCATTAGTGGATGCAGCTTTAATGAGACTAGCAAGATATGTAACGCTTCCCTTGGAAGACACTGTATCTTTTAAAGATCCTTTGGAAAGGCAAATTGATTTGGATTTAAAGAGGATCTACCTGACGTCAGGAATGGCATGTAAGCCAGTACTTGCGATAGCTGCAGTCTCCAAAGCTTTGGAATCTTGGTCTGTGGATGAGTTCTTAAGAGGTATCTCTACTGAAACAGCTAAGGATTCTCCTATCCAAGAGATCAGGCTGGCATCAGCCTTTCTTCGGGAGGCATCTATTGATGTCATCCGCCTGATGTCCCGGGTTATGTTGGCAGCTGTTTCAGCTCGTCGTGCCCTATGGCTCCCTCCGTGGTTGGCGGATCCAGCTTCCAAGCAAGCTTGGTGCCGAATTCCGTTTGAAGGTTCTTCATTGTTCGGCAATAAGCTCGATAGTGCCATAACCCGGGCCACAGGTGGAAAGTCTGGTTTCCTCCCTCAAGACAGACGCCTACAAAATCAGAAACGCAGTTTTCCTAGAAGACAAAACTCTGATCGCGATAGGGATGCGCGCAGCTACAGACCTGGTCGGGAGTTCTCAAGATCCTGGAAATCCAGGCAGTCTTCTTTCAAGAAACCCACAAAAGGGGGTTCCTCTGGCAACCAGGACGCCACAAAGTCCTTTTGAGATTGGGCCCGCTCAGGCATGCCAGGTGGGGGCTCGTCTTCGCCACTTCGGGCATATCTGGGCGGCCTCAATCCGAGATTACTGGACCATCAAGACGGTCTCCTCCGGTCACAAGTGGGTCTTCAACAATACCCCAAGACTCAGATTTGTTCCCACATCTCTTCCAGGTTCAGAAGAGAAAAAGCAGGTCCTATTAACCTACGTGAGCTGTTTATTGGATCAAGGCACAGCCGTCCCTGTTCCAGAAAATGAACAAGGCAAAGGCATGTATTCTCCTCTGTTCATGATACAGAAGAAAAACGGTACATGGAGGCCAGTAATAGATTTAACACATCTCAATTCCTTTATCCGAAAAGAAAAGTTCAAAATGAAGTCTTTAATTACGATCCAACAATCAATACATCTGATAGATTGGATGATTTCAATCGATCTGAAAGATGCATACTTTCACGTGCCAGTGGCAACAGAGTTCCAACAATTCCTCCGCTTTGCGGTAGGCAATCAGCATCTGCAGTTCACATGTCTACCCTTCGGCCTAACAACGTCACCTCGGGTCTTCTCAAAGGTCCTGTTGTCGGTTGTGGCTCTACTTCGTATCAAGGGGGTTCGTCTCCATCACTATTTAGACGACCTACTTCTCCTAGCTCAGAATGAAGATCAACTGTTAGAGCACAGGAGCTTAGTCATCTCCACCCTGCAGGAATTCGGGTGGCTTCTGAATCTAGAGAAGAGCCATTTAGAGCCAACACAATCTCTGGTGTTTCTAGGGGCTCACTTCAACACATTGGAAGGCACCATCTCCGTTCCAGAGGAGAAGATTGGAGTGATTTGAGACAGAATACACGCAGCCCTTGCGTCGTCTCACCTCTCCGCTCTCCAATGCCTGAAAGTAATTGGCACAATGACAGCTACCATTCCTATGGTGAAGTGGGCCCAATGGCATACACGACCCTTCCAAAAAGGGTTCCTTCAGCAATGGGATTCTTCCAGCCTAGTCAAGCGCATACACCTTACGTCATCCATGAGGATGTCTCTCCTTTGGTGGCTTCAAGGGAAGAATCTGCGCAATCACCATTCAATCATGCCCATCTCATGGGTCACGTTAACTTCGGATGCCAGCAATCAAGGTTGGGGCGCTCACTGCCTTTCAGAAGTGGCGCAAGGCCAATGGGGTTTCCCTGCTCGAGGGATTGTCTCCAACATTCTGGAGCTGAGGGCCGCCTTTCAGGCACTCCTTTCATTTCGCCATCTAATAGACGGTTCATCTGTGATGCTAAGGTTGGACAATACAACCGCGGTGGCTTACATAAAGAAGCAAGGTGGAACTCGCAGCTGGTCTCTGCTACAGGAAGTGGAGCCAATAATGAGCTGGGCTCAGAAGTATTTGTCCAACATCTCGGCAGTTTACATTCCGGGGATCCAGAATGTACAGGCGGACTTCCTCTCGAGAGTGCAAATGGACAACAACGAGTGGTCTCTCCACAGTAAGGTGTTCGAGTGGCTTCTGACCCTGGGAGTACTTCCAGAGGTCGATCTATTTGCTTCTCCATGCAATCACAAAATGCCCAGATATTATTCGAGGTTCAGAGACCCTCAGGCTTACGGGATAGATGCTCTCTCAGATCATTGGAAGTTTCAGAAGGCTTATGCCTTCCCTCCGGTACCGGTGATTCTTCAATTCCTCCGGAGGCTCAGAACAGAGAAGGTGGAGATCATTGCAGCGATTCCTTTCTGGCCCAACAGGCCATGGTTTCCTCTGTTATCGCTCCTGAGTTACCAAGACCCAGTTCCCCTTCCTCTCAGGCCGGATCTACTGTCGCAAGGCTCGACGTTACACCCATGCCCATCTTGCCTACACCTCAGGGTGTGGTTCTTGAGAGGGAAAGGCTTGAATCTCTAGGCTGTCCGGAAGAAGCTATTCCAACTCTTCTTAGTGCCCGGAGGGGAAGTACGAACAGAGTATACGAACGAATATGGTCTAAATTCTCTGATCATATGTCTTCCCGGTCAAATCCGTTTAATTCTCCAGCAGTACAGGACATTCTAAGTTTTCTCCAATCAGGGCTGGACCTATCTTTAGCAGTCAGCTCACTAAGAGTGCAAGTTTCAGCCATCTCGGCCTTCACAGGAGTATCTTGGGCTAATCACACATTAGTCCGTCAATTCTTTAAAGGAGCTATCAGGCTTAAACCTCAAAGAAGACCTAGGTTCCCCAAATGGGACCTTCCTATTGTCTTGGATTTTCTCTCCAATCTCGGATCAGATCCTGACAAACCTCTTTCCATGAGAGATCTCATGCTCAAGACCACCTTCTTAGTAGCTGTGACATCGGCTAAAAGAGTGTCAGAGATTAGAAATCTAGGCTCAGAAGAACCTTTCCTAACCTTCTTTCCAGATAGGGTAGTGTTGATTCCCATGCTTGGGTCAAACCCTAAAGTGACCTCAGTCTTTCATGAAAATCAAGAGATTGTACATCCTACTTTCAGAACAACGGACGATCAGGATGTTCATCCACTTGACGTAGGCCACACTCTAAAGCAATATCTGGAGGTCACGGCTCCATTCAGACAAACAGAATTCCTCTTCGTTCTTCTCCATGGTAAAAACAAAGGAATGCGAGCTTCGGTCAGATCAATTTCTTCTTGGATTGTGCAGACCATTCAGAGGGCATACAAGGCAAAGGGCTTGGCTCCTCCAGAGGCAGTGAAAGCTCATTCGACCAGGAGTATCTCGACCTCGTGGGCAGCTTCCCGGCATGTCGCGCCTGAAATCATCTGTAGAGCGGCTTCCTGGTCTTCTATTAACACATTTGTTTCTCATTATTGTGTTGAGCCTGCTGCTCTGTCATATATTAATTTTGGTTTACAAGTATTGTCGGTTGACAATGTAAAATAAATTTGGTTTCTTTGCTCAAACATTTTTGCCCGCCCGTGTGTATTTTTGGGCGAGTTATTTCCCACACGTATGCTGCCATGGAGCCTGTCAGGAAAACGGAAAATGTATATCAAATACTTACCGTAATTTTCCTTTCCTGATAGGCTCCATGGCAGCAGGAGTCCCTCCCAAAATGTCTGGAGTAGGCTAGTTACGGAACATGGATAGCAGCCTAGAGCAAAGATTTATGGGAGAGGGGGTCCTATTGGGTAGTTATGGAGGTGGAGCCTACCCACACGTATGCTGCCATGGAGCCTATCAGGAAAGGAAAATTACGGTAAGTATTTGATACAAATTTTCCGTTTTTTTGCATGTGTGCGCTGTAATATTTTGCTCTTCTAAATACTCCCACTCCTCCATGGAAAAATAGACAGTGACATCCTGACACCTTATAGGAACCTGACACACACAATGATACAGTCACCATCCAGACACATCCCTTGTCTGTTACTGGATATTGTCCCAGAATTCCCGGCACCGCTCACCTCTCCTGTCAGCAGCTCAACGATCTTGTTGGTGACTTCTAGAATCTTCTTCTAACTGTTTCGCTTCGGGTTCAGAGAATGAGGTGAAGGCACTGTAATGGTTAAATGATCACCAGGCTTCACTAAACAAAATTTTTGCATTGAAAGAACAATGTCATGTGATCTCCCAGAATCCTCCTCACCTCTCCGGCCAGGTCTGTGTTTTAGTTTTAGATATATGAGTGATGCCATGTGATCTCCCAGAGATAAGAGTGATGTCATGTGACCCTCCAGAATCCTCCTCACCTCTTCAGTTAGCAGGTAGATGATCTCCAGGTTGAGGTTTAAAGTAGAATTCCAGCTAAAGCCTAACTAGTATTAAAAATATTCCCTCCCCCCTCCTAACACCTATACTAACTAACCTGTGTAAAAAAAAAAAGAAGATGTATATACTTATACTTACCTATTTTCAGGCCGCTTCAGTCCGGTCACATGACCCCATTTATCATGCAGTGTCGGCTGCAGGGGAATAGAGAGAGCGCCCAACAACGACTGTGAAAGCCGGGAGCCATGACATGGTGCAGTCACTATCGGTGGTCCCTCCTCTCCCCTGCAGCTTCTGCTGGCTGACACATGGAAGCGGAATCACGTGACTGGACCAGAGTGGGCTGAAACATTTGTTTTACCTGGGATAATTTATATTGGTGTTTGGAGGGAGGAGAGAACATTTTTAGGACTATTTAAGCTTAATTAGAATTGTACTTTAATATCCTCTCAGTCATGTGACTCGGGTCCTCCTCCATCCCCATTGATGTGATCCATACAAGACTCTGATCTCTGTAGATAGACAAATCATATAGCGCTCTCACTGGTCATTAGAACTCATAGACCAGTAGAGATTCATTTTAACCCCTCAGTCCAACAGTGAGGGAGATTTACAACTGTGTATTGTGTTAATAAATACCAAAAGTATTCAGCATCAAAACCACGAGCGATTCAAAAACAAAAACAACTATAATACCTAAAATTGTAATTATGCAACAAATTTTATTTCTGTGTGTTTTTCAATAACACTTTAAATATTTTATATTATATTTAATTGTATTAATAAGGTAGTGAGAAGTTCTCTATATGGAGACATATAGTGGAATATATGGCTCTGTACAGTATATAGGTAATATTTCTGTATTATTATAATATATAATAAAGCCTTCTCTTTTGAGAAACCTATCTTGCCACCACCTAATAACTGGACTTTTATTTTCTCCTTCAGCTCACCCCCCACATTTATTACCCTTTGTATCACTTGACCCTGCCATTTAGATTGTAAGCTCTAATGACCAGGGCACTCCGAGTCCTCTTGTATTCAATTGTATTGTAACTGTACTGTCTGCCCTCATGTTGTAAAGCGCTGCGCAAACTGTTGGCGCTATATACATCCTGTATAATAATTATGGTTGCCACCTCATCCCTTTAAACCCGAACACATATGAATTACGCAGGTTCTGTGGCTGGTTAAGGTGGTAATTAAACTCACTTGGTGCCTTATCTGCATTTAATTAGCCTCAGAACCTGTGTAATTAATATGTGTTCGGGTTTAAAGGGATGAGGTGGCAACTCTAATAATATACAGTATGTGTGTATCAGCATCTTCTGGAGATAAAAGACATCACAGTGACTATGGAGGAAGAGGACGGACATGACGGGGGTTACTGGGTGTAAATATAAAGTAATATCTTATTACCTCCTCTGCTGCCAGTTCCAGCAATGTCTCCTCTCTACGTCCTCCTGACTCAACTCTCACCTGGAACTTCCTTTTTATACTGCAACATCACTTCCTGTCTGCATCTGACATCACTTCCTCCCCAGCTGCGATATCACTTCCTGTCTTGGTACAATCACACTCTTCCTCCCTCCTAGTTCCACTCAATATAATTGGAAAAGATCGGCTGAAATATTGTGACCAACCATTCACCTAAGCAATTAGTCTGTGTAGAGCAATATCTCTGATATCCATTACTTTTTGGTTATTCGTTATTTTTAATTTCCCTTCCCAAAATTATTTCCATACTCATAGTTTATACTGTAAGAAGCAAAGTTAAAGTGGTGACCTTACAGTCCTACAGCTTGAACCCAACCGGGGTAGGCTGGACTAGGCCATCAAAGTTTATATCAGTACTATACTTCATGCCTTCTCAGTTTTTGTATTAAAAATGTTGTATAATATACGCAGCAACTTCAAATGATTTGTATTTGTTTGATAAAATAAATAAAAATTATTGTTAAAAAAAAAATGGAAAAGATCTCCACCTTCAGAGTAATGTCATGTCACTATGTGAATATTATAAGATAACACTGCAATGGTTAAAAAAATAACCACCAGATCCCATAATCATCTTAAAAAATTGCTGGTAAAAGCACAGAAAAATTAAGTATGGTAATTGCTTACTTTGCCTTAATTTTCCTCAGTAGCATTGTGTGTTTATATGTCTGTAAGAAGTTTATAAACCAGAGGCTCTGGATGTACAGTTGGATAAACGGTTCTATATTTAGGATGTATCTCGTCTATAAACCAGAGGTTTTGGATGGACAGTTGGATAAATGGCTCTATATTTAGAGCGTAACTGGTCTCTAAACCAGAGGCTCTGGAGTAAAATTTGGATAAATGGCTCTATATTTAGGATGCATCTGGTTTATAAACCAGAGGCTCTGGATGGACAGTTGGATAAATGACTCTTTATTTAAGATGTATCTGGTTTATATTTAGATCTGTTTAATCTTTAAATTTGAAATTTTACACAAAAAAATGACTTTTTGTGTTCCAGATGCATCATGCATTCTCAATCACTCAGAAATTGCAGCTTGTCCATATTGGCTTGATATCTGTGTGGTAAATATCTAACATTTTCCTATCCTCACAATTGTTTGCTTCCAGATGTAACGTGCTTGCTCTCTCCCTCAGAAATTGTGTCCTATCCAATAAAGCAGGGGTGCCCAACCTTTTGAGGAGCGAGGGCCACTTTATCGACTTGGTAACCGGTCGCGGGCCACAATGAGCGTAAAGGGGGGATGGCAGGTCTGTGTCCACTCTGCATATGTAGAGCAGACACGGATGCAACCCGCTCTACCCTAAGGGCCCTCCGATCCACCCAGACAGAAGGGGAAAGATCCCCTTCTGTTTCTTTTTAAGGGGATCGGATTGCAGATAGGCGGGTGTAAACGGACACGAGTCCGGTTACATCTGCTGCTCTATAGAGGTGAATGCAGAGTCCGTTTTAGTCCACCTGAAAAACAGACAGGTGGACCCGTCTGGACCGATCATGTTAAAGGGGCCTAAGGCTGCTTTCACACTGATGCACAGCGGTTTACCTGCTCCTCAACTGACCTCAATCTTCACTTCTTCCTCAGGATTCCTGCACCTGGCTGGTACTGCCGGTGGGTACTGCTGACAGGTGCTGGTACTGCTGGCTGGTACTGGTAATGGTACTGCTGGTGGGTACTGGTACTGCTGGATGGTACTGATGACTGGTACTGCTGGCGGGTACTGGTACTGCTGGCTGATACTGGTACTGCTGGTGGGTACTGCTGGTTTATACTGCTGGCTGGTACGGATGGTGGGTACTGGTACAGCTGGCGGGTACTGGTACTGATGACTGGTACTACTGGCTGGTACTGCTCGTTGGTACTGTTTGTGTTGGTTGGTAATGGTACTGCTGACTGGTACTGGTGGCTGATACTGATGGCTGCGGTCCCAGATCGCAGGTTCCTGTGTCCCAACCCGCCATCCCCAAGCATAATTATGACAGAAACATGCAGCTGCAGTAGAGAGCAGAGCCGATGCTTCCTGTCACAGGCGGAGTACATTTAGTATCACTCCGTCTGTGAAGGAGCCGGCGCTATACAGGAAGTATTGGCTCTGCTTCCTCTAGCGACGGCTCCGTTCTTCGCACTAATGCTCAGAGATGGCAGGTCGGGAACCAGCGATCTGGGCTTGCCGACCTGCCATCTCAGAGCAAGACATGGAGGGCCACATCGGAGGGGCCAGCGGTTGGGCACCCCTGCAATAAAGGCTTCAAAGATGTGGTGCAAATCTGTGTCATCTTTTTTTCCTTTACATTTTAAACAAATAGACATGATTTCCTTTTAATTTTACAGACAGAACACGTCTGCTCAAGAAATATGCCTAGGAAATTGCAGCCTGTCCAGAAAGCCTTAATTGCTGCGGTGCAAAACCGTGAAAATTTTCCCGTCTTAGTCTAACATGTAAAACCCCTAATTTTATATTTACAGATGAAATATGCCTGCTCAGTGACTCAGAAACTGCAGTCTGTCTATACAGGTTTAGGATCTGTGGTGCAAATCTGCTACAGATTTCTGTTTTCAGTCTACAAAAATATACATAATTGTTTCTATTCAGATGCAATGTGCTTGTTCTAACCCTCAGAAATTGCAGTGGCTTAACCACTTAAGGACCAGGCCTCTTTTTTAGATGTGTTGTTTACAAGTTAAAAACAGTTTTTTTTGCTAGAAAATTACTTAGAACCCCCAAATATTATATACCATTTTTTTTCTAACACTCTAGAGAATAAAATGGCAGTCGTTGCAATACTTTCTGTCACACCGTATTTGTGCAGCGGTCTTACAAGCACACTTTTTTGGAAAAAATACACTTTTCTGGAAAAAATACACTTTTTTGAATTAAAAAATAAGACAACATTAAAGTTATCCCAATTTTTTTATATTGTGAAAGATAATGTTATGCCGAGTAAATTTATACCCAACATCGCGTTGCACTTCGAAATTGCACCCGCTTGTGGAATTGCGACAAACTTTTACCCTTAAAAATCTCCATAGACGATGTGTGGTTTGAATACCGTTTTCATATGCGGGCGCTACTCACGTATGCGTTAGCTTCTGCACGCGAGCTCGGCGGGACGGGGCACGTTTAAAAATGTTTTTTTTATATTTATTTTACCTTTTATTTTTTATTTTTACACTGTTTTAAAAAAAAGTGACACTTTTATTCCTATTACAAGGAATGTAACTATCCCTTGTAATAGAAAAAAGCATGACAGGACCTCTTAAATATGAGATCTGGGGTCAAAAAGACCTCAGATCTCATATTTACACTAAAATGCAATAAAAAAAATTGTCATTTAAAAAAATTATTTAAAATAAAAGGCCCTTTAAGTGCTATGGGCAGAAGTGACATTTTGACGTCGCTTCCGCCCTGCAGTGTCTGGCTGTGCATGGAGGCGAGTGAGGGGAAGACGGCCCCCACCCGTCTCCATGCACAGCCAGGACCGGATTGCCTCCGCTGCTGCCGATGGCTCCGGTTAACGGCGGAGCGCGGCAGGAGGGGGTCCCTCTCCCGCCACCGATAAAAGTGATCGCACGGCGAATCCGCCGCAGATACCACTTTTATCTTGTAGTCGACCGCCGGCTGAACATGAGGATACCGGGGTTATGGAGCTAGCTGCTGCCATAACAATGATATCCATCCTCAAAGTGAGGATGTATATCGGCGCTCGTCAAGTGGTTAAGAGGTTTGCTAAAAACGTGAATTTTTTTTCTGTTACATTTGTGAAAAAGACACAATTATTTTGTTTTCACGTGCAATAAGCCTGTTCAGAACTGTAATATTTTGGTCTTATCAGTCTCTGAAACACGACACTCATTTTTTTATTTCCAGGTGTGATATGCCTACTAACTTTGAAATTGAAGGCTGTCCATACAGCCTAAATATCTCTGGTGTAATCTGTAACGTCTTTCCATCTTCAATCTCCTATCAAATAAGAAAACTGTATTTGCAAGTGGAGTGCTTGCTCTCTCCTTGGGAAATTTTAGGTTATCCAAGAAAGGCTTTGAAGGTGTGCTGTATATCTTCAATCCTAGCAAAAGGACAATTTTTTTACATAAAATCTGCCTGCTCTCTCCCTCTGGAATAGCAAACTATCTAATAGACAAGAAGATGTACTCCAAATGTGTACTATATTTCAGTCTTCATTTATTTATTTAATCACCATTAAATATCTGCACGCTCCCTCTATCTGAAATTGCATCTTAGCCAAAAAAGGAGTACATACTGCCCAACAAATTAATTATGTTTTTCTTGTTTGTAGCTCTGGAAAATTACACTTTAATTTAGTTACATATAACACTGGCCAAGTGGCTTTCATTGTGGGCTTAGTAACAACACCTACTGTACATAGTGTGCATCGAGTCTGCAAAATGTTTCTGACTCTTGACTCTGACATGATAAATAGATTTTTTTTTCAGAGTAATATACACCTCATAGTTATCTAGTATAAATGCTTTCAAAATTGGCAGAAAATCTATACAATATTAAAGGCTGCTGTCTTTAAAATAATACTCTCTAGTTGTAATTTTAGGAACAAAGATGGAATCATCCCTCCCCCATAGATTGCTGCCCAAGGCCCAAATCAATTTGCTTCCATACTGTGCCATGTTTGGCTGTTGTCTCTGAAACACAGTAATTATATTTTTTATGAACTTTTTAGCTGCTTGAAAAGACCCTCTTCCTGCTGAATGATAATTTTTAATGTTTTTTTTTTAGCATTACTACATATCCCTCAAGCCACAACCCTGTGTTTAACAATCCCTTGCTTATTAGCCCAGAATGGCCATTACTGATATCCGAGGTTCAGCTTCAGAATTCAAACATGCTTAGCATTCGCTGAATTAAACCAAAGAAAATTAGGCTCATCCCTATTTATAATTATGGCAAAACAAAAGAATGAAAAACAAACTGAAATCGATGCACAAATGTAAAAAGTACACACATTAGTTGTATAAACATATGTGTTTTTTTTAAACAATGTTTTAAACTGATCATAAATGTACACGGGACTTTATTTAATATCGGTCATATCCCTTCATAGTCATTTTACACATTTGACATCACTGTAAATTATCCTTTTATAGTTACTCACTTACTTATTTGGTGGATAATATATTTTCCCATTTTTATCAAAAGATATTGGAAATTTCGCTTATTCTTGGGGATTCCGCCACGTGTTTCCTGAAAGTGTTGTGTATAGAGTAGAACTCAGATCTGGATAATTAGCCTGACCTACAGTGCTGAGAATTCTATCAGGAATGAATGTAATAGGAAAGGATATGGAGCTCTTATCAGATCCAGTCTCTTCTGAAGTTTTACACTACAATGCAGAAAAATCCTCAGCGTGGTACCTTGGTAGGGACATTTCTTTATCATTAGTGTCTACATCCCCACCACACGTTGTTCCCTCAGCATTGTCCAACTCACTAAACACTCTCTGCACCCCTTTGTTGGATCTCTTTTCTTGATGTCTGTACTACATTCTCTGGGAACTTTCCTCATCCACGCTAACAGAGTTTGGGAATATGTTCCCACTAGGGGCAGATGGCTGAGCAGGACTGGACAGTCGGTGGCAAAAGCCACAGAGCAGACACAGAAAGCTCAGTGAACCTGCTTGATTAGTGATGGTGAGAGCCCTGAGAAGGCCGCCAAGGTGCAGAGTCTAAGGTAACACATAGTCTTCTCCAGAGCTCCTAGACATGGAGATGTTACACTGTGGGCATTTCCAAGGTAATTTATTTATCACTGGTTGTTTTATAGTGCTGACAATTGCTTTATATATATACATTGTACATTGACATCAGTCCCTGCTCTTAAAACTATGGTCCCTAACACACATTCATACACACATACTAGGACCAAATTACCTACCAGCATGTCTTTGGAGTGTAGGAGGAAACCGGAATACACAGAGGAAACCCACACAGGCAAAGGGAGAACATGCAAACTGTGCAGGTAGTGCCGTTGTAGTTGGGATTCGAACCAACGACCCAGGCGGAAGTGCGAATCACTTAGGTTGTGGTTCTCTGAATCACCCAAGAATGCAGCTACAGGGAACTAAGAGTAGGTATGCTGAATGGAGATCTTAGTGGCTCTGGGAAGCAGGACTCACCAGTCAGTGGGTAACACAGTCTAAGCAGCCAGGAGTGTGCAGAAGCACTGGGGATGGGTGGAGGAGCACAGAATCACTGGGGAACACTTTAAGCAGGTTAAAGCCAAGGGTAATTGGGATCACTAAAGCAAAATGTGAACAAAGGAGTGCATGGGTGTTGCTGGTACATAAACGCACGTGTGCTGGCATTGAGGTACTCTCAGGACACAAAGAACACACTGGAAACACAAAGAAAATAAACAAGTTTCTTGGAGTGCTGGAGTGGTGGCTACACAAAGAAGTAACACAGTAGGAGTTCACAGGAACACACAGAGGAGAAATACAGACTGGGAGTGCACAGTTTCTGAAGATGCCAAATGGAACTCACAGGGAAACCACTGGAGCAGAGAAGAAGGTAACTGGCTGAAGTGCAGAGGGAGAAACAGTGGAGGTGCAAGAATGGATGCTGGTAGGAATGCACAGGGTCACTGGAGTGAGATACAGACAGAGGAATAAGACAATCACAGAAGCAGGCTCAGGGTCTCAGGCTGGAGTACACAGGAATCACAAGGCTGGGATAACTGAGGAGATTGGGAACACAGGGGGTCTGGCAGAGAGCATGTGGACATGTTGCTCAAAAAGCTCTTTAAGACAGTGCCCTCTCTGTGATTTCCTGCAGTGCCTGAGAAAGCAGGAAACAGATGGCTGGACACAGACCAGGAATGGCTCAGACAGCTCTCCTCCACCATCCACACTACATTCTACGACAGCTCTCCTCCACCATCCACACTACATTCTCCGACAGCTCTCCACCACTGTCTACACTACATTCTCCTTCAGCTCCCCTCCCACCGTCCACACTACATTCTCCGACAGCTCTCCTCCCACCATCCACACTACATTCTCCGACAGATCTCCTCCACCATCCACACTACATTCTCCGACAGATCTCATCCACCATCCACACTACATTCTCCGCCAGATCTCCTCCACCAACCACACTACATTCTCCGACAGCTCTCCTCCACACTACATTCTCCGACAGCTCTCCTCCCACCATCCACACTACATTCTCCGACAGATCTCCTCCACCATCCACACTACATTCTCCGACAGATCTCATCCACCATCCACACTACATTCTCCGCCAGATCTCCTCCACCAACCACACTACATTCTCAAACAGCTCTTCCCCACCATTCACACTACATTCTCCGACAGATCTCCTCCACCATCCACACTACATTCTCCGACAGATCTCCTCCACCATCCACACTACATTCTCCAACGGCTCTCCTCCACCATCCACACTACATTCTCCGACAGTTCTCCCCCCACCATCCACACTACATTCTCCGACAGATCTCCTCCACCATCCACACTACATTCTCCGACAGTTCTCCCCCCACCATCCACACTACATTCTCCGACAGACCTCCTCCACCATCCACACTACATTCTCTGACAGCTCTCCTCCACCATTCACACTACATTCTCTGACAGATCTCCTCCACTATCCACACTACATTGTATTTTCTGGTGTTTAACAAGATTGTCTTTAATTAAGAAAACTTTCCCGCACTCTGAACATGAATAGGACTCTCACCCTTGTGAATTCTCTTGTGGTTATCAAGGTTTCTTTTCTGGGTGAAAGATTTTCCACACTGCGAACATGAATAAGGACGCTCACCCGTGTGAGTTCTCTGATGTTTAACAAGGTATTCTTTATGATTGAACGATTTCCCACACTCTGAACATGAATAAGGATTTTCACCGGTGTGAATTCTCTGATGTATAACAAGTCCTCCTTTACGAGTGAAATATTTCCCGCACTCTGAACAGGAATAGGGATACACACCCGTGTGACTTCTCTGATGTTTAACAAGGTCTCCTTTACAAATAAAAGATTTCCCGCACTCCGAACATGAATAAGGACGCTCACCCGTGTGAATTCTCTGGTGTTTAATAAGGTCTCCTTTATAAGTGAAAGATTTCCCACACTCTGAACAAAGATAAGGACGGTTACCCGTGTGAATTCTCTGATGCAGAACAAGGTCTCCTTTCTGAATGAAAGATTTCCCGCACTCCGAACATGAATAAGGACGCTCACCTGTGTGAATTCTCTGATGTTTAACAAGGCCTCTTTTGTGAGCGAAAGATTTCCCGCACTCTGAACATGTATAAGGACGCTCACCTGTGTGAATTCTCTTATGTTTAACAAGGTCTCCTCTATGACTGAAAGTTTTCCCACACTCTGAACATGAATAAGGACGCTCACCTGTGTGAGTTCTCTGATGTTCAACAAGGCCTCTTTTCCGAGTGAAAGTTTTGTTGCACTCTGAACATGTATAAGGACGTTCACCTGTGTGAATTCTCTGATGTCTAACAAGACGATCTTTCCTAAGAAAAGAATTCCCGCACTCTGAACATGAATAAGGACGCTCACCCATGTGAAATCTTTGGTGCTGTACAAGGTTTCCTTTCTGAGTGAAAGATTTCCCACACTCCGAACATGAATAAGGACGCTCACCAATGTGAATTCTCTGATGTTTATCAAGGTTCTCTTTATGATTGAAAGATTTCCCGCACTCTGAACATGAATAAGGACGCTCACCCGTGTGAACTCTCTGATGTTTAAGAAGGCCAGCTTTCTGAGTGAAAGATTTCCCGCACTCTGAACATGAATAAGGACGTTCACCTGTGTGAACTCTCTGATGCCTAACAAGGCCTCCTTTTCCAATAAAAGACTTCCCGCACTCTGAACAGGAATAAGGACGCTCCCCTGTGTGTACTCTTTGATGCTTAACAAGCTCTCCTTTATGAGTGAAGGATTTCCCGCACTCTGAACAGGAATAAGGACGCTCCCCTGTGTGTACTCTTTGATGCTTAACAAGCTCTCCTTTATGAGTGAAGGATTTCCCGCACTCTGAACAGGAATAAGGACGCTCCCCTGTGTGTACTCTTTGATGTTTAACAAGCTCTACTTTATGAGTGAAGGATTTCCCGCACTCTGAACAGGAATGAGGACGCTCATCATTGTGAATTCTCTGATGTGTAACAAGGTCTCCTCTATGAGTGAAAGATTTCCTGCACACTGAACATGTATAGAGACGCTCACCTATGTGAATTTTCTGGTGCCTAACAAGATTATCTTTCTTATGAAAAGATTTCCCGCACTCTGAACAGGGATAGGGACGCTCACCCGTGTGAAATTTCTGATGTTGCATAAGGTTTCCTTTCTGAGTGAAAGATTTCCCACACTCTGAACATGAAAAGGGACGCTCACCCGTGTGAACTCTCAGGTGCTGAATAAAATTTCCTTTCTTATTGAAAGATTTCCCGCACTCTGAACATGAGAATAGATTGTCACCTCGGTGATCTCCTTTATGGGGTGAGGAAGATTCCTCGGGATTAGAAGGATCTGTTGATCGATCTGCAGTGTGAGATCTTACATGGATATTTACAATCATAGTATGTGATTGATGAGAAGATTCCCCCTGATCAGAGGGATCCATTGATGTCTCCGGACAGGAAGGTCTGTGATGTATATTTTGTGTATTTGGATTTCCTCCTGGAGGATCCTGTGTGATGACATTATCTTCTGACTTACAATCAGCAGATAATAGAAGATGTCTCTCCGAGGAATTCCTGACATCACATCCATCTGTTGGAAAGAAGTAAAACAAATATAATAAATCTCAGTAGATGACAAATAAGTTTTAGCTCCTCCTCCCCATCGGTGGAATAAGTGGAAATGCCGATCTCACAGCTGGGCTCCTGTTCTCCCTCCAAAATCAATCAGAAAAGTCTTCACACTGAGTCTATATATGATCTGCTAATTCTTTAATAATCAATAGCTATGACTAAGTCTTCAGTAGCTAAAATGCATTTGTGGTTTGTCATTACATCAGATTGCCTGGATTTTAAATGATAAAAAATTTGCAGATCCTGTATGGAAAAGGGGGGTGGGACAATATAAATGCATCCACAAAAGTACCAGGAGTAACTTAAATTGAATCAGGGAGCTGGCGCCCCTTAACGGTACACATCCAGCCTTGGCTTGGCTGGAGAAGTAACGTCAGGCGGAGGAGTTCCCCCAGGATTGCGGCTGTACTTTCAGTTCAGCGGATTCTTCAGTTGTATTAGCACACAGGTCTACTCTCCTCATACATGGACAGACCCCGGGGTCCAGTCTCCTCCTACATATATCCCTTTAAAAGCAGGAAGTGACACATGCAGGGGAAGGCACAGAAACAGGAAGTGACACGTGCAGGGGAGAGCACAGAAGCAGGAAGTGACACGTGCAGGGGAAAGGCACAGAAGCAGGAAGTGACACGTGCAGGGGAAAGGCACAGAAGCAGGAAGTGACACGTGCAGGGGAAAGGCACAGAAGCAGGAAGTGACACGTGCAGGGGAAAGGCACAGAAGCAGGAAGTGACACTTGCAGGGAAAGGCACAGAAGCGGGAAGTGACACGTGCAGGGAAAGGCACAGAAGCGGGAAGTGACACGTGCAGGGAAAGGCACAGAAGCGGGAAGTGACACGTGCAGGGAAAGGCACAGAAGCGGGAAGTGACACGTGCAGGGAAAGGCACAGAAGCAGGAAGTGACACGTGCAGGGAAAGGCACAGAAGCAGGAAGTGACACGTGCAGGGAAAGGCACAGAAGCAGGAAGTGACACGTGCAGGGGAAGGCACAGAAGCAGGAAGGGACACGTGCAGGGGAAGGCACAGAAGCAGGAAGGGACACGTGCAGGGGAAGGCACAGAAGCAGGAAGGAACACGTGCAGGGGAAGGCACAGAAGCAGGAAGGGACATGTGCAGGGGAAGGCACAGAAGCAGAAGGGACACGTGCAGGGGAAGGCACAGAAGCAGGAAGGGACACGTGCAGGGGAAGGCACAGAAGCAGGAAGGGACACGTGCAGGGGAAGGCACAGAAGCAGGAAGTGACACATGCAGGGAAAGGCACAGAAGCAGGAAGTGACACATGCAGGGAAAGGCACAGAAGCAGGAAGTGACACATGCAGGGGAAGGCACAGAAACAGGAAGGGACACATGCAGGGGAGGGCACAGAAGCAGGAAGTGACACATGCAGGGGAGGGCACAGAAGCAGGAAGTGACACATGCAGGGGAGGGCACAGAAGCAGGAAGTGACACATGCAGGGGAAGGCACAGAAGTAGGTAGTAACAACTTTTTGAGATGGGAATGAGGGACACCTATTAGCAAAAGTATGTAGGCATAGAACATACCCCCCCTGCCACACCCCCCAAAGGAGAATTATACAAGAAAAATTATTAGTTAAGCACTTCAGCTCTGGAAGGTTTTACCTTCTTAATGACCAGGCCATTTTTTGTGATACGGCACTGAGTTACTTTAACCACCCTCTGCGCTATAGCCGAAAGACGGCTACAGCGCCGGCCTTAATTGCTGGGAGGGCTTCCATGTATGTCCTTTTGAGCATGCGTTGTCTGTGCGCCCTACACAGCATGCTCTGTGATCACTGAGTCAATGAGACTCAGCTGATCACAGACCCCTTACCATCACGTGATGTAAACAGAGGATCGGTAATCGGCTTTTTTTTTCCCCTCATGCTGATAGCATGAGGAAAAAAAAAAGAAAAAGCCGATCGCCACCTTCTGTCAGAGGGACATCAGTCCCGAACAGGGAGAGGCACTTAAAGCGGAGTTCCACCCAAAAATGGAACTTCCACTCATTTGTCTCCTCTCTCCGGTGCCACATTTGGCACCTTTCGGGGGGGAGCGGATACCTGTCCCCACTTCCGGGAGTCCTGACCGCGGCACATTACATCAGTGCTCAACTTCCTCCTCCTTTCCCTGCCGCCGGGCCAGTAGGAATGCAGCGAGTGCCTCACGTATGCGCAGTAGGGACCTGGCATGAAGCCGTAATGCTTCACTACCGGGTTCCCTTACTGGCAATGGAGGCAGCAACATCAGCTGCAGTGCCGACATCGCGGACTCCAGGACAGGTAAGTGTCCTATTATTAAAAGTCAGCAGTAAGGATGAGCTCGGGCGTGTTCGCACAGCCCACGTGCAGAGTCTGCCAGGAAGTCTCACTGCGCTGATCACAGGCAGTGAGACATTTCCCGATCTCTGCAGCCACACATCGGGAAAATGTCTCACTGCCTGTGATTAGCTCAGCACCGTGCCAACTTCCTGGCGGGCTCTGCACGTGGGCTGTGCGAACACGCCGGAGCTTATCCTTAGTCAGCAGCTGCAGTATGTGTAGCTGCTGGTTTTTAACTTTTGCAGCAGTGGGCGGACCTCTGCTTTAAGAACAAAACTACAGACCCTACTTTGATTGTAATCCGGGGACTGTCTGTATTTTTCCCTTAAAAACTACAATTATAGTTACATAGTTAGTAAGGTTGAATAAAGACACCAGTCCATCCAGTTCAACCTGAGTGAGTGTGGGTGCGTGTCTACAATTATCCCTATCTATTTAAAGGTACCCATATTGTGCCATCAATTTATGAAGCACTCTACACATACATTGCACATTTACATTGGTCTCTACCCTCAAGGAGCCCACAATCCAAGGTCCCCAACTCACATTCATATACTAGGGCCAATTTTGGACAGAAGCCAATTAACCTACCAGCATGTTTTTGGAGTGTGGGAGGAAACCGGAGCACCCGGAGGAAACCCACGCAGGCACAGGGAGAACATGCAAACTCCAGGCAGGTAGTGTCGTGGTTGGGATTCGAACCAGCGACCCTTTTTACTGCTAGGCGAGAGTGCTAACCACTACACCACTGTGCTACCCACAAATCCAATCCTTAAACTCAGAAGTAAAATGAGACTGTGAGCTGTTTCTTCCATAGTGTCTGTTACTTACTTGTGTCGATAGGTAGAGAAATGTCTTCCTGTTCACTTTTCTTAAGCATCCCGACCTCCTCCATGGACCACTGATCACCCCCCACATACAACTCTACTTCTTCCTCTTTAACCTCAGATTTTATATTAATCCGTTCTTCACCCTAAACCCCAAAATAATAGAAAACATCAAAGACAACTCAAGGTGGATAAAAAAAAACCAAAAAAAAAAAACCACAGATGACAGCAGCTCTGCATTCCCTACTACATCATTTTTTTAAATAGGAGCTAGAAACCTCAAATGTAGAAGTAAGCATTAGAAGAAGAAACGACACAGAAGAATGTTGTCTCATGGCTTAGAATACATATTTAGGTCTACATGCACAGTCCCACCTACCTGACCCTGGCGAGGGATGGTGTGATCTTCCTGTATGGAATCCTGGGAATACAGAGGGTAGGGACATCTCTCACCCTAAACCCCAAAGATGATAAAATGGAGCAAGAGATTACCTAGGGAAATATCACCTCATAGCTTTTAGTACTTTTGAGTTCTAACTGCTCAGTCCCACCTACCTGATGATGGTGAGGGATGGTGTGATCCTCCTGTGTGGAATTTTGGGAATACAGAGGACCTCCCTCCTCCATAGACTGCTGATCTCCACTCACCAATCTCTCTTCTTCTTCCTCTTTAACATCAACTTTCATGTCTTTCAGTTCTTCACTCTAAACTCCAAAATGATAGAACAGAATCATAAAAAAAGGAGTAAGAGATTACATAAAAAGATATACATACAGTATATGTCATCTTATAGTTTAGCATACATTTCTAGGTGGACATTCTCAGTTCGTTCTCTACCTGATGATGTTGAGGGATGGTGAGATCTTCCTGTGTGGAATCCCCGGAATACAGAGGACTTCCCTCTTCCATAGACTGCTGTTTCCCAAACATCTCTTCTGTTTCCACTTTAACCTCAACTTTGATGTCTTTCAGTTTTTCACCCTAAAGCACAAATATGAAAGAACTGATTTGTAAAAGGAAACAAGAGATGAAATCGAAGAGTAGAATTCTACAACATTTTGAGTTCTAGCTGTTCAGTCACACCTACCTGATGATGGTGAGGGATGGTGTGATCTTCTTGCGTGGAATCCTGGGAATACAGAGGACGGGGACATCTCTCTGGTGGGTTCCCATTACTGGATCCATCTGTAGGAAACACACACACTGACTGAATACATTGTTTCTATGTGTTTATCAGATGATGGGGGATCTAGGTGGACCCTCCGTACTGCTCTCTCCTTTACAATAAAGTCTCCTCTTACCCGGTGATGTGAGGGGCGGCTGATTCTCCATCATGATGTCCTTGTAGAGATCCTTTTTTTTTTAATTCAGATTCTTTTTATTGGTAAGAAAAGAAAAAACATTTTCATTTAAAAATAAACACATCTTAAGATATTGAAGAGGACACAGGGTTATCCAGTCGTATAGCCAGCCGGCCATACGATTTTTGCATTATTACTGTATATAGAACAACAGTCCATACAAAATAAAATGAGATATTATAAAAACACATCATTTGTCGTTTGTAAGTTACTATATATTGCGCATGCCCTCTATGTATCCTATGCCCCAGCTCCACTTCCAGTCCTCAACTGGACCACCTGGTGCGGCAGGGGTGCCACACACCCCTAAACATTGGGGCAGGGATCACAGTGTTCATATATTAACTATCTCTTAAAAACAAAACACTATATTCAACCACTGCGGAGCAAGATACTACTACATCAACTATATTGCTTCAGATCAGTTTACATATAGAGTCCTAGTGCATCAGTTCAATCATCTACCCATCCTGCTTATCTGGCTAGTGAACCTTGCGGGTAGACGGATGGCTAAGTCCTTCCACCAAGAATTCTAGTCTGGACTAATTGCAGGGAGGGCTAAACTTGGAACTTCCAGCCAGGCCTCCCATTTTCAAACTTCATTGGACTACCTCAGTGTTTGACCTTATAGAGATCCTTGTGTCCTTCTAAATACTCCCACTCCTCCATGGAGAAATAGACAGTGACATCCTGACACCTTATAGGAACCTGACACACACAATGATACAGTCACCATCCAGACACATCCCTTGTCTGTTACTGGATAATGTCCCAGAATTCCCAGCACCGCTCACCTCTCCTGTCAGCAGATCAATGATCTTGTTGCTGACTTCTAGAGTCTTCTTCTAACTGTTTAGCTTCGGGTTCATATAATGAGGTGAAGGCACTGTAATGGTTAAATGGTCACCAGACTTCACCAAAGGAAAATTTTGTATTGAAAGAACAACACTAATGTCATCTTCTTGTCATTCTTTCTCCTGGGTTTCAGGAAATGAGGTGAAGGCACTGTAACAGTTAAATTATTTACACTTCATTATTTAGACTTCACTGGAGGGAAATTTTTTTTTGAAAGAACAACACTAATGTCATGTGACCTCTCCGGTCAGGTCTGCGTTTTATTAATAGAGATAAGAGTGATGTCATGTGACCTCCCAGAATCCTCCTCACCTCTCCAGTCAGGTCTGTGTTATTTTAATAGTAGGGCTGTTACTGATTAAAATTTTCGTGTTCGATTAATCTTTTTTTTTTAAATCGATTGATCGACTAATTTAGATTAATTATAACGCACATACAGATTCAACTACTTTTAGCTGATTTAGCACCGTTGTTATGGCAATGGCCGAAGCCGGACATAGCGGGGCATGGCTAGGACGTCACACGTCATAAACTCAGCCTCACCGTGCCCATAATCTCAGCCTTACCATGCCCATAATCTCACACTTACCGTGACCATAATGCAGTCTCACCGTGCCCATAATCGCAGCCTCACCGTGCCCATGATGCAGCCTCACCGTGCCCATGATGCAGCCTCACCGTGCCCATGATGCAGCCTCACCGTGCCCATGATGCAGCCTCACCGTGCCCAGGATGCAGCCTCACCGTGCCCATGATGCAGTCTCACCGTGCCCATGATGCAGTCTCACCGTGCCCATGATGCAGCCTCACCGTGCCCATGATGCAGTCTCACCGTGCCCATGATGCAGTCTCACCGTGCCCATGATGCAGTCTCACCGTGCCCATGATGCAGTCTCACCGTACCTATATTCGCAGCCTCACTGTAGTCAGTGCCTGGATTACACAGTCTGCGGGCATTGCCCGCTTTGTGTCTCGGAGCTGAGTGTGAAAACTTTGGCCGTGCTGTGAGAAAAGTCCCGCCCTTCTCCTAGATCAGCTCGTGCGATAGACAGAACTGCTTGCGACCGAAAAGGGGTTAAATCTGCCCGCAAAATGCCACCACAGCAGCGTTTTGCCGGCAGTATGACTTGATTTCAATGGGAAGGAGCAGTGGAGGAGCGGTGAACTCATAGAAGCTGCTGGCAGGACTTTTTCTGACGCCCTGCCAGCGCAATGCTCCAGTGTGAAAGCCCTCGGGCTTTCACACTGGAGTGAATGGAGCAGCTGTTTTAAGGCGGTTTGCAGGCGCTATTTTTAACGCTATAGCGCAGTGATGGCGAACCTTGGCACCCCAGATGTTTTGGAACTACATTTCCCATGATGATCAACTACACTGCAGAGTGCTTGAGCATCATGGGAAATGTAGTTCCAAAATATCTGGGGTGCCAAGGTTCGCCATCACTGTTATAGCGCTTGCAAAACGCCCCAGTGTGAAAAGGGGTCTTAAAGTAGAATTCCAGCTGAAGTCTAACTAATCTTAAAAATGCTGCCTCCATCCTCTTAACACCTATACTAACTAACCTGTGTGACGCGATCATCTAAAGAATCCAGTGACGGCTGCAGGGGAATAGAGAGAGCGCCAACAACGGTTGTAAAAGCTGGGAGCCATGACATGGTGCAGCCACAGTCAGCGGCCTCTCCTCTCCCTTGCAGCTTCCGCTGGCTGACATATGGAAGCTGAATCACGTGACCGGACCAGAGTGGGCTGAAAGTAGGTAAGAATATACATTTGTTTTACCTGGGATCGTTTATATAGGTGTAAGGAGGGGGGTAGGGAGCATTTTTAAGACTATTTAGGCTTAGCTAGAATTTTACTTTAATATCCACTCAGTCATGTGACTCAGGTCCTCCTCCATCCTCACTAATGAGATCATGTGATCCATACAAAACTCTGATCTCTGTAGATAGATCCTATAGCGCCCTTGCTGGTCATTAGAACTCAGAGACCAGTAGAGATTCAATTTAAGCCCTCTGTCCAACAGTGAGGGAGCTTTACAACTGAGTCTGTGCTGTGTTAATAAATACCAAATATATTCAACATAAAAACCACAAGCGATTCAAAAACGAATGTCTAAAATTGTAAATATTCAACAAATAGTCTTTATGTGTGTGTTTTCTAATAATCCTCTAAATATTTTATATTATATTTAAAGAGTAAGTTCACTTTATGACGGCTTTCACACCGAGCTGCGGGGGGAGTTGGCGGTAAAGCGGTGCTATTTTTAGCGGGCGAAAAGGGGTTAAATCCGCCCACAAAATGCCGCCTGAAGGGGCGTTTTTCCAGCGATATCGCAGCGCTGCCCCATTGATTTCAATGGGGAGCAGCGGCGGGTTCACCGCTCCTTCACTGCTCCAAAGAAGCTGTTGGCAGGACTTTTTGTGACGCCCTGCCAGTGCACCGCTCCAGTGTGAAAGCCCTCGGGCTTTCACACTGGAGTGAATGGAGCCGCTTTTTTCAGGCGGTATGCAGGCGCTATTTTTAGCGCTGTAGCGCCTGAAAAATGCTGGCAATTTGAAGGGGGTCTTACTGAAAACTCTGGAAGGTGAACTTACACTGGACCACCTCCCCATCCCCCCCGGTCACCCGCTGACCTGGAGTCCGGCTATCACCCGCACTGACACATCGAATCGTCACTTTACTGGTCCGGGGATTAGAAATTCCCTCGGCTTAATCTCTTAAACATACCTCGTAGAGGTACAAATGAGAGGCATTCAAATTGGTCGGCGTCGACCAATCAGAACCCACGTAGCCTGTCCTGTCAGCGCAGTTGAAGAGGAGAGAAAGCGGCGGGGGATTTCGAATCCCCGGACCGGTAAAGCGGCTATCCGATGTGTCAGAACAGGTGATCCACGGACTCCAGGACAGCGGGACCGGGGGGGGGGGGCTATGGGGAGGGGGTCCAGTGTAAGTTCACCTTACAGATTTCCTGTAAAGGTGAACTTACACTTTAACTTTATTAATAAGGTAGTGAGAAGTTCTCTATATGGAGACATATAGTGGAATATATCGCTGTATACAGTATATAGGTAGTATTTCTGTAGTGATTATATTATATAATAAAACCTTCTCTTTAGAGAATCCTATCCTGTCTCCACCAAACAACTGGACTTTTATTTTCCCCATCAGTTCATCCCCCACATTTATTACCCTTTGTATCACTTGACCCTGTCATTTACATTTAGATTGCAAGCTCTAAGGAGCAGAACCCTCTGATCCCTCCTGTATTGTATTATAACTGTACTATCTGCCCTCATGTTGTAAAGTGCTGTGCAAACTGTTGTATAAATCCTGTATAATAACAATATACAGTACATATGTGTGTATCATCTGATGGAGATAAAAGACATCACAGTGACTATGGAGGAAGAGGACGGACATGACGGGGGGTTACTGGGTGTAAATATAAAATAATATCTTATTACCTCCTCAGCTGTCAGTTCCAGCAATGTCTCCGCTCTACTTCCTCCTGACTCACCTCTCACCCGGAACTTCCTTTTTATACTTCGACATCACTTCCTGTCTGTCTATCACTTCCTGTCTTCACCCAACATCACTTCCTCCCCATTTGTGGTATCACTTCCTGTCTCTGTACAATCATGCTCTCAATGTCTTCATGTTTCCCACAATATAATTGGAAAAGATTTTCAGCTTGAGAAAAATGTCATTAAAGGGGCAGTCCCGTCTGTTTTCATTATGTGAATATTATAAGATAACTCTGAAATGGTTATAAAAAATAAGAACCACCAGATCCTGTAACCATCTTAAAATATTGCAGGTAAAAGCACAGAAAAATGTAAGTATGTTAATTGCTTACATGCCGTGTTTTTCCTCATTACCATCATGTGTTTATGTGTCTGTAAGATGTACATTGAGATAAAAGACTATTTTTAGGTTGTATCTGGTCTATAAAGCAGAAGCTCTGGATGGACAGTTGGCTAAATGGTTCTATATTTAGGATGTATCTGGTCCATAAACCAGAGGCTCTGGATGGACAGTTGGATAAATGGTTCTATATTTAGGATGTATCCAGGCTATAAACCAGAGGCTCTGGATGGACAGTTGGATAAATGGTTCTATATTTAGAAAGTATCTGGTCTATAAACCAGAGGCTCTGGGTGGAAAGTTGGATAAATGGCTCTATATTGTACAGACTCAGAGCTTGGATAACGCAGGGTTACATGAATGGTCATAAATTACCTTCACATCATCTAGACATACAGAATGCTATGGGCTGGCTTATATATATATATATATATATATATATATATATATATATATATATTTACATCTTATAACAGGAGATTGTTTTTATTGAGTAGTACTGTTTTATAATTTATTGTTGTAGATACAATATGGAAATAAGTACAGCGTTGCGCCACACAATATTAAAAAAAAGAAAATTGTAGTATACAGTTAGCAGCTGACACACCTCTAGACACAGGTGAAGGTAAAAAATAGTAAAAAAATAGTGTAGCGCTATGTGTATATATAGATTATAAGTATAACATATGTAAACAGTGAATCTGTTCGTCCTTTGCGAGACAAAAACGGTATTGAAACAACATTAGGTGATACAGATTAGCATTTAGAAGTGGCTACAGTAAATAAGTAATATAAATCAATAATATAAAAATAGGTAGTGGGTCTAAAAAAAACATACATATGTGGCAAATCAAATAATATAGTCCATGAAAAATGAACAATTATATTGGTAGTGACTAGTGGAATAGAAAACCACCACCAAAAGTCTATAAGAGTTGGGTGCTTGAAAAAATAAAAAATAAATAGAAAATAAAAAACTCCCAGGGTTTCCTCATAAACAAAATTGTTCACTTCTGGCAGATGAATAAATAGATAAGAAATCACAGATGGGTGGAGGGTCTAAATAAGTGGCAGGACCATCACCGGAGCATTAAAGGAGGCTTACCAGAATCAGATGACTTGAAAAGACCTACGTCTTACAAGTCTAAGAAAGCTGACTGACCACCAGGTCTGGCGAGATGAATCGTCAGATTATCCTCGGCTTCCAAAAGGGGGAGGGGTCTCACCACAGCTTCAAACATCCCCAAGACAGTCCAACAGGCCCAATGGATGTTTCAAATATCATGCGAGAAAAAAAGCTCACATGACATAATAACGTTTAAAGAACATCAATTTATTAAAATAGTAAAAAAGAACACTCACATGGTAGTAGATCAAAAACAGCTCATATAGAATCAATCGCGGTAATCGTTTCGGCTACAAAGCCTTCATCTGGGGTGTGGAGCCCCCCGACCTCACCGCTATTTAAACAAGAAATGACCCACGCTGGGAGTGTCACAATACCGGAAGTAACGCAATTGATGTCACTTCCTGGTTATTCAGAATAATAATATTTAGCTACACTCGGATCACGACGCCGTATCCATTGGGCGGAGCGGGACGTCGCTTCGGCCAATGTGATCCGACTGTACTGAAAGAGAGGCTTGGTGCGCACTCGGTTTATTTCCGAACCAGCTGACCAAGCGGCCAGTCTAACTTTTATTATACGATCTAGATTTTTCATCTGCTAGTGATAGCGGTATAATACCGCTTATTGCCCCTTTCACTCTGTATACATATGTAGCTAAATATTATTATTCTGAATAACCAGGAAGTGACATCAATTGCGTTACTTCCGGTATTGTGACACTCCCAGCGGGGGTCATTTCTTGTTTAAATAGCGGTGAGGTGGGGGGGCTCCACACCCCAGATGAAGGCTTTGTAGCCGAAACATGTCGGGTGGACCCCTCACGATTACCGCGATTGATTCTATATGAGCTTTTGATCTCCTACCATGTGAGTGTTCTTTTTTACTATTTTAATAAATTGATGTTTTTTAAACGTTATTATGCCATGTGAGCTTTTTTTCTCGCATGATATTTGAAACATTCATTGGGCCTGTTGGACTGTCTTGGGGATGTTTGAAGCTGTGGTGAGACCCCTCCCCCTTTTGGAAGCCAAGGATAATCTGACGATTCATCTCGCCAGACCTGGTGGTCATTCAGCTTTCTTAGACTTGTAAGACGTAGGTCTTTTCAAGTCATCTGATTCTGGTAAGCCTCCTTTGATGCTCCGGTGATGGTCCTGCCACTTATTTAGACCCTCCACCCATCTGTGATTTCTTATCTATTTATTCATCTGCCAGAGTTGAACAATTTCGTTTATGAGGAAACCCTGGGAGTTTTTTATTTTCTATTTATTTTTTATTTTTTCAAGCACCCAACTCTTATAGACTTTTGGTGGTGGTTTTCTATTCCACTAGTCACTACCAATATAATTGTTAATTTTTCATGGACTATATTATTTGATTTGCCACATATGTACAGTTTTTTTAGACCCACTACCTATTTTTGTATTATTGATTTATATTACTTATTTACTGTAGCCACTTCTAAATGCTAATCTGTATCACCTAGTGTTGTTTCAATACCGTTTTTGTCCCGCAAAGGACGAACAGATTCACTGTTTACATATGTTATACTTATAATCTATATATACACATAGCGCTACACTATTTTTTTACTATAATTTATTGTTGTGTATATAGTAGTAGATGAGCACAATAGCTTTTTTTTGATTATACACATCACTATCTGACCACTTCTCAGCTCCCAATGCCCCCAGCTTGCATCACCCCCGGAACACGTTATACATCCAGCTGATAGATATCGCTTAGAGCTGCTTCCTACCCCCCCAGCTGAGGGACATCGTTCCATAGTCACTTTCCTTCCCTTATCTTCCCAATATCACTACTTGGTCACCCCATAGACACTGCAAGAAACCATTCCCCATTCTTCTACCGTCATACCCTCTGCACTCCTCTCCTGCGCATACTTTCCACTGTCATACCCTCCACACTCCTCTCCTGTATATACTGCCCACTGTCATACACTCCTCTCCTGTACATACTGCTCACTGTCATACCCTCCACACTCCTCTCCTGTACATGCCGCCTACTGTCATACCCTCCAATCTCCTCTCTTGTACATACCGCCCATGCTCATACCCTCCACACTCCTCTCCTGTACATACCGTCCATCGTCATACCCTCCACACTCCTCTCCTGTATATACTGCCCACTGTCATACACTCCTCTCCTGTACATACCGCCCACTGTCATACCCTCCACACTCCTCTCCTGTACATACTGCCCACTGTCATACACTCCTCTCCTGTACATACTGCTCACTGTCATACCCTCCACACTCCTCTCCTGTACATGCCGCCTACTGTCATACCCTCTAATCTCCTCTCTTGTACATACCACCCATGGTCATACCCTCCACACTCCTCTCCTGTACATACCGTCCATCGTCATACCCTCCACACTCCTCTCCTGTACATACCGTCCACCATCATACCCTCCACACTCCTCTCCTGTACCTACCGCCCACTGTCATACCCTCTGCACTCCTCTCCTATACATACTGCCCCCATCATACAATCTGCACTCTTTTCCTGTACATACTACCCACTCCACACTCCTCTCCTTTACATACTGCCCACTGTCATACCCTCTACACTCCTCTTCTGTACATACTGCCCACTGTAATACCCTCCGCACTCCTCTCCATACCGCCCCATCATACCCTCCACACTCTCTTCTCCTGTACATACTGCCCACTGTGATACCCTCCACACTCCTCTCCTGTACATACTACCCACTGTCATACACTCCTCTCCTGTACATACCGCCTACTGTCATACCCTCCAAACTCCTCTCTTGTACATATCGCCCACGGTCATACCCTCCACACTCCTCTCCTGTACATACCGCCCACCGTCATATCCTCCACACTCCTCTCCTGTACATACGGCCCACCGTCAAACCCTCCACACTCCTCTCCTGTACATACCGCCCACCGTCATACCCTCCACACTCCTCTCCTGTATATACCGCCCACCGTCATACCCTCCACACTCCTCTCCTGTACCTACCACCCACTGTCATACCCTCTGCACTCCTCTCCTGTACATACTGCCCACCGTCATACCCTCTATACTCCTCTCCTGTACATACCGCCCACCGTCATACCCTCCACGCTCCTCTCCTGTATATACCGCCCACCGTCATACCCTCCACACTCCTCTCCTGTACCTACCACCCATTGTCATACCCTCCACTCTTCTCTCCTGTATTTACCGCCCACTGTCATACCCTCCACACTCCTCTCCTGTATATACCGCCCACTGTTATACCCTCCACACTCTTCTCCTGTACACACTGCCCACTGTCATACCCTTCGCACTCCTCTCCTGTACCTACCGCCCACTGTTATACCCTCCATACTCCTCTCCTGTATACTCTGCCGACTGTCATACCCTCCACACTCTCCTGTACATACTGCCCCCATCATACCATTCGCACTCCTCTCCTGTACATACTACTCACTCCACACTCCTCTCCTTTACATACTGCCCACTGTCATACCCTCCACACTCCTCTCCTGTACATACTGCCCCATCAAACTCTCCACACTCCTCTCTTGTACATACTACCCACTGTCATACACTCATCTCCTGTACATACTGCCCACTGTCATACCCTCCACACTCCTCTCTATACCGCCTACTGTTATACCCTCCAAACTCCTCTCTTGTATATACCACCCATGGTCATACCCTCCACACTCCTCTCCTGTACATACCACTCACCGTCAAACCCTCCACACTCCTCTCCTGTACATACCGCCCCCCCATCATATCCTCCACACTCCTCTCCTGTACATACCTCCCACTGTCATACCCTCTGCACTCCTCTCCTATACATACTGCCCCATCATACCATCCGCACTCCTCTCCTTTACATACTGCCCACTGTCATACCCTCTACACTCCTCTTCTGTACATACTGCCCACTGTAATACCCTCCGCACTCCTCTCCATACTGCCCCATCATACCCTCCAAACTCTCTTTTCCTGTACATACCGCCCACTGTGATACCCTCCACACTCCTCTCCTGTACATACTACCCACTGTCATACACTCCTCTCCTGTACATACCGCCTACTGTCATTCCCTCCAAACTCCTCTCTTGTACATATCGCTCACGGTCATACCCTCCACACTCCTCTCCTGTACATACCGCCCACCGTCAAACCCTCCACACTCCTCCCCTGTACATACCGCCCACCGTCATACCCTCCACACTCCTCTCCTGTATATACCGCCCACCGTCATACCCTCCACACTCCTCTCCTGTACCTACCACCCACTGTCATACCCTCTGCACTCCTCTCCTGTACATACTGCCCACCGTCATACCCTCCATACTCCTCTCCTGAACATACCGCCCACCGTCATACCCTCCACGCTCCTCTCCTGTATATACCGCCCACCGTCATACCCTCCACATTCCTCTCCTGTACCTACCACCCATTGTCATACCCTCCACTCTTCTCTCCTGTATTTAACGCCCACTGTCATACCCTCCACACTCCTCTCCTATATATACCGCCCACTGTTATACCCTCCACACTCTTCTCCTGTACATACTGCTCACTGTCATACCCTCCACACTCCTCTCCTGTACACACCGCCCACTGTCATACCCTTTGCACTCCTCTCCTGTACCTACTGCCCACTGTCATACCCTCCATACTCCTCTCCTGTACACTCTGCCGACTGTCATACCCTCCACACTCCTCTCCTGTACATACTGCCCCCATCATACCATCTGCACTCCTCTCCTGTACATACTACCCACTCCACACTCCTCTCCCTTACATACTGCCCACTGTCATACCCTCCACACTCCTCTCCTGTACATACTGCCCCATCAAACTCTCCACACTCCTCTCTTGTACATACTACCCACTGTCATACACTCATCTCCTTTACATACTGCCCACTGTCATACCCTCCACACTCCTCTCCATACCGCCTACTGTTATACCCTCCAAACTCCTCTCTTGTATATACCACCCATGGTCATACCCTCCACACTCCTCTCCTGTACATACCGCTCACCGTCAAACCCTCCACACTCCTCTCCTGTACATACCGCCCCCCCATCATACCCTCCACACTCCTCTCCTGTACATACCTCCCACCGTCATACCCTCCATACTCCTCTCCTGTACCTACCTCCCACTGTCATACCCTCTGCACTCCTCTCCTATACATACTGCCCCATCATACCATCCGCACTCCTCTCCTGTACATACTACCCACTCCACACTCCTCTCCTTTACATACTGCCCACTGTCATACCCTCTACACTCCTCTTCTGTACATACTGCCCACTGTAATACCCTGTGCGGCCTCCTCTCCATACTACCCCTATCATACCCTCCACATTCTTCTCCTGTACATACTGCCTGCTGTCATACCCTCCACACTCCTCTCTTGTATATACCACCTACGGTCATACCCTCCACACTCCTCTCCTGTACATACCGCCCACCGTCAAACCCTCCACACTCCTCTCCTGTACATACCGCCCCCCATCATACCCTCCACACTCCTCTCCTGTACATACTACCCACTGTCATACACTCCTCTCCTGTACATACCGCCTACTGTCATACCCTCCAAACTCCTCTCTTGTACATACCGCCCACAGTCATACACTCCTCTCCTGTACATACTGCTCACTGTCATACCCTCCACACTCCTCTCCTGTACATGCCGCCTACTGTCATACCCTCCTCACTCCTCTCCTGTACATACTGTCCACTGTCAAACACTCCTCTCTTGTACATATCGCCCATGGTAATACCCTCCACACTCCTCTCCTGTACATACCGCCCACCGTAAAACCCTCCACACTCTTCTCCTGTATATACCGCCCACCGTCATACCCTCCACACTCCTATCCTATACCTACCACCCACTATCATACCCTCTGCACTCCTCTCCTGTACATACCGCCTACCGTCTTACCCTCCACGCTCCTCTCCTGTATACACCGCCCACCGTCATACACTCCTCTCCTGTACCTACCGCCCATTTAAATACCCCCACACTCCTCTTCTGTATTTATCGCTCACTGTCATACCCTCCACACTCCTCTCCTGTACATACCGCCCACCGTCCTACCCTCCACACTCTTCTCCTGTACATACTGCCCACTGTCATACCCTCCACACTCTTCTCCTGTACATACTGCCCACTGTCATACCCTCCGCACTCCTCTCCTGTACATACTGCCCACTGTCATACCCTCCACACTCCTCTCCTGTACATACCGCCCACTGTCATACCATTCGCACTCCTCTCCTGTACCTACCGCCCACTGTCATACCCTCAATACTCCTCTCCTGTACACTCTGCCGACTGTCATACCCTCCACACTCCTCTCCTGTACATACTGCCCCATCATACCATCCGCACTCCTCTCCTGTACATACTACCCACTCCACACTCCTCTCCTTTACATACTGCCCACTGTCATACCCTCCACACTCCTCTCCTGTACATACTACCCCATCAAACCCTCCATACTCCTTTCTTTTACATACTACCCACTGTCATACACTCCTCTCCTGTACATACTGCCCACTGTCATACCCTCAACACTCCTCTCCATACCGCCTACTGTTATACCCTCCAAACTCCTCTCTTGTACATACCACCCATGGTCATATCCTCCACACTCCTCTCCTGTACATACCGCCCACTGTCAAACCCTCCACAGTCCTCTCCTGTACATACCGCCCCCCCATCATACCCTCCACACTCCTCTCCTTTACATACCTCCCACTGTCATACCCTCCATACTCCTCTCCTGTACCTACCCCCCACTGTCATACCCTCTGCACTCCTCTCCTATACATACTGCCCCATCATACCATCCGCACTCCTCTCCTGTACATACTACCCACTCACACTCCTCTCCTTTACATACTGCCCACTGTCATACCCTCTACACTCCTCTTCTGTACATACTGGCCACTGTAATACCCTCCGCACTCCTCTCCATACTACCCCTATCATACCCTCCACATTCTTCTCCTGTACATACTGCCTGCTGTCATACCCTCCACACTCCTCTCCTGTACATACTGCCCACTGTCATACCCTCCACACTCCTCTCCTGTACATACCGCCCACTGTCATACCCTCCACATTCCTCTCCTGTACATACTGCCCCCATCATACTATCCGCACTCCTCTCCTGTACATACTACCCACTCCACACTCCTCTCCTTTACATACTGCCCACTGTCATACCCTCTACACTCCTCTCCTGTACATACTGCCCACTTTAATACCCTCCGCACTCCTCTCCTGTAATACTGCCCACTGTCATACCCTCCACACTCTTCTCCTGTACATACTGCCCCCATCATACCCTCCACACTCCTCTCCTGTACATACTGCCCCATCATACCATCCACACTCCTCTCCTGTACGTACTACCCACTGTCATACACTCCTCTCCTGTACATACTGCCCACCGTCATATCCTCAACATTCCTCTCCTGGACATACTGCCCACTGTAATACCCTCCATAGTCCTCTCCTGTACATACTGCCCCCATCATACCCTCCGCACTCTTCTCCTGTACATACTGTCCACTGCAAAACCCTCCACACTCTTCTCCTGTATATACCGCCCACCGTCATACCCTCCACACTCCTCTCCTGTACCTACCACCCACTATCATACCCTCTGCACTCCTCTCCTGTACATACCGCCTACCGTCTTACCCTCCACGCTCCTCTCCTGTATACACCGCCCACCGTCATACACTCCTCTCCTGTACCTACCGCCCATTTAAATACCCCCACACTCCTCTTCTGTATTTATCGCTCACTGTCATACCCTCCACACTCCTCTCCTGTACATACCGCCCACCGTCCTACCCTCCACACTCTTCTCCTGTACATACTGCCCACTGTCATACCCTCCACACTCTTCTCCTGTACATACTGCCCACTGTCATACCCTCCGCACTCCTCTCCTGTACATACTGCCCACTGTCATACCCTCCACACTCCTCTCCTGTACATACCGCCCACTGTCATACCATTCGCACTCCTCTCCTGTACATACCGCCCACCGTCCTACCCTCCACACTCTTCTCCTGTACATACTGCCCACTGTCATACCCTCCACACTCTTCTCCTGTACATACTGCCTGCTGTCATACCCTCCACACTCCTCTCCTGTACATACTGCCCACTGTCATACCCTCCACACTCCTCTCCTGTACATACCGCCCACTGTCATACCCTCCACATTCCTCTCCTGTACATACTGCCCCCATCATACTATCCGCACTCCTCTCCTGTACATACTACCCACTCCACACTCCTCTCCTTTACATACTGCCCACTGTCATACCCTCTACACTCCTCTCCTGTACATACTGCCCACTTTAATACCCTCCGCACTCCTCTCCTGTAATACTGCCCACTGTCATACCCTCCACACTCTTCTCCTGTACATACTGCCCCCATCATACCCTCCACACTCCTCTCCTGTACATACTGCCCCATCATACCATCCACACTCCTCTCCTGTACGTACTACCCACTGTCATACACTCCTCTCCTGTACATACTGCCCACCGTCATATCCTCAACATTCCTCTCCTGGACATACTGCCCACTGTAATACCCTCCATAGTCCTCTCCTGTACATACTGCCCCCATCATACCCTCCGCACTCTTCTCCTGTACATACTGTCCACTGCAATACCCTTCACACTCCTCTCCTGTACATACCGCCCACGGTCATACCCTCTACACTCCTCTCCTTTACATACTGCCCACTGTCATACCCTCCACACTCCTCTCCTGTATATACCGCACACTGTTATACCCTCCACACTCCTATCCTGTACATATCGCCCAAGGTCATAACCTCCACACTCCCCTGAACATTCTGCCCACCGTCAACTAATTTTTGTATTCCAGATACAATATGCATGCTCAACCACTCAGGAATTGCAGCTTGTCTATACAGGCTAGATATCTGCGGGGTAAATATCTAACATTTTCCTATCCTCATTTTCACAAGTCACAAATGTTTACTTCCAGATGCAACGTGCTTGTTCTCTCCCTCAGAAATTGTGGCCTATCCAATACAGGCTTCAAAGATGTAGTGCAAATCTGTGCAATATTTATTTACAGATGAAATATGCCTCCTCAGAAACTGCAGTTTGTCTATAATGGTTTAGGATCTGTGGTGCAAATCTGTTACAGTTGTCTGTTTTCAGTCTCCAAAAATATACATGTTTTTTTCTATTCAGATGCAATGTGCTTGTTCTATCCTTTAGAAATTACTTGTGAATTTTTTTTTCTGTAACATTTGTCATAAACAGACACAACTTTTATTTTCAGAACAGTAATATTTTGGTCTCATCAGTCACTGAAACAAGACACTCATTTTTTATTTCCAGGTGTAATATGCCTGCTCAGCAACTTTGAAATTGAAGGCTGTTCATACAGGCTAAATATCTCTGGTGTAATCTGTATCATCTTTCCATCTTCAATCTCCTATTAAATAATTATTTTTTTTGCAAGTGCAGTGCTTGCTCTGTTTTGAGAAATTTTGGATTATCCAAGAAAGGCTTTGAAAGTGTGCTGTAAATCTTCAATCATAGCAAAAGGACAGCTTTTTTTACATAAAATCTGCCTGCTTTCTTCCTCTGAAATAGCAAACTATGTAATAGACAAATATGTACTGTGTTTCAGTCTTGAGTTATTTCTTTAATCACCATTAAATCTGCATGCTACCTCCAGCTGACATTGCATCTTATGGAGCGTAACACGGTCAGACTTTTCGACCGGACTGGTCTGACGAACACCGACGGACCAAATCCGGTGGACAATCCGATCGCGTGTGGGCTTCACCGGACCTTCAGCCGACTTTTCCAGTCGCAAATCTGACAGACTTTTAGATTTGGTACAGGCTTCAAATCTTTACGTTGTAACTCCGCCGGACCCAGAAATCCGCTCGTCTGTATGCTAGTCCGACGGACAAAAAAACGACGCTAGGGCAGCTATTGGCTACTGGCTATCAACTTCCTTATTTTAGTCCGGTGTACGTCATCACATACGAATCCGTCAGACTTTGGTGTGATCGTGTGTAGGCAAGTCTGTTCGTTAGAAAGTCCGTCAGAAGTCCATCAAAAGTCCGTTGAAATTCCGCTGGAAAATTTGTCGGACCAGTCTGGTCGAAAAGTCCGCCCGTGTGTACGCGGCATTAGTTAAAAAGGAGTACATACTGCCCATCAAATTAATTAAGTTTTTCTTGTTTGTAGCTCTGGAAAATTTACTTACATGTAACAACAGGCAAGTGTCTCTGTCTTCCATTGTGGGCTAGTAAGAATACTCACTGTACATAGTGTGCAGTGAGTCTGCAAAATGTTTCTGGCTCTTGACTCCGACATGATGAACAGATTTTCTTTTCAGAGTAACATATACCTCATAGTTATCTAGTATAAATGCTTGCAAAATTGGCAGAAAGTCTATACAATAATAATGACTGCTGTCTTTGAAATAATACTCTCTAGGTGTTATTTCAAGAATGAAAATTCAATAATCTCTTCCTCATAGATTGCTGCCCAAGGCCCAAATCAATTTGCTTCCATACTCTCCAGCCACTGTGCCATGTTTGGCTGTTGTCTCTGAAACGTGATAATAACATTTTTTCCTACATATCCCTCAAGCCACTGCCCTGTGTTTGACAATCCCTTGCCTATTAGCCCAGAATAGCCAATACTGATATTTAAAATTCAGCTTTAGAATTCAAACTTCATTAGCATTCGCTGAACCAAACCAAGGTAGATCAGGCTTATCCCTATTTATAATTATGACAATACAAAAGAATGAAAAGCAAACTGAAACTGATGCACACATTTATATAGTACAGACATTAATTATATAAACATATGATTTTTTAACAATCTTTTAAAATAGTTATCAATGTACACGGGACTTTATTTATTATTGGTTATATCCCTTCAAAGAAAATTTACACATTTGACATCACTGTAAATTATTCTTCTACAGTTATTCTATTTTGCTGGATAATATATTTTCCCATTTTTCTTAAAAGATATTGGAATTTCCTCTTTTCATCTGGAATTTGGCTGTTTCCTGGATGTGCTCAGTGCATTTTTATAGGCTGGACTTGATAGACTTGTCTCTTTTTTCAACCTCACCTACTATGTAACTATGTATAATGTAGAGCCCAGTTCTGAGTAATTAGCCCAACCTACAGTGCTGAGAATTCTATCACCAGGAATGAATATACTACTACAGTATATGGAGCTCTTATCAGATCCAATCGCTTCTGCAGTTTTACACTGCAATGCAGAAAAGTCCTCAGTGTGGCCCAGGGGCAGATCCAGGGGGGGCAACGGGGCAATTGCCCCCTCCAAGAATGCGGGTGAGAGAGCAGGTGGCTCCGCGGGTGACAGTCCAGGCGGCTCTGCGGGTGAGAGCACGGGCAGCTCCACGGGCAGGCGGCTCTGCGGGTGAGAGCACGGGTGGCTCTGTGGGCGGACGGCTCCGCAGGTGAGAGCGTGGGCGGCTCCGCGGGCGAGAGAGGGCGGCTGGTGTGGCCCCCTGGTAGGGACATTCCTTTTTTTATTAGTGTCTACATCCTCACCACCCATTGTTCCCTCAGCATTGTCTACATTACTAAACACTCTCTGCACCCCTGTCCTGCATTTCTTTTCTCGATGTCTGTGCTACATTCTCTGGGAGCTCCCCCATCCACACTGTCAGAGATTGGGAATCAAGTGGCTGATCAGGATTTAGATGTAACAGCTGGACTGTCGGTGGCAAAAGCCACAAAATGAACACAGAGAGCTCAGTGTACCTACTTGATTAGTAATGGTAAGAGCCCTGAGAAGGGCAGAGGTGCAGAGTCTAATGTACCGCCTAATCTTCTCCAGAGTTTCTAGACGTGGAGATGTTACACTGTGGGCATTTCCCAGGTTACTTATTACAGGTACTTATATAGTGCTGACAATTTAAGCACTGCTTTACATATATACATTGTGCATTGACATTAGTCCCTGCTAACAAAGAGCTTACAAACTATAGTCCCCAATTCACATTCATACATACACATACTAGGACCAATTTACCTACCAGCATGGCTTTGGAGTGTTGGAGGAAATCGGAATACCCAGAGGAAACCCACATAGGCAAAAGGAGAACATACAAACTCTGTATAGGTAGTGCTGAGGTGGTTGGGATTTGAACCAGCAACCCAGGCGGAAGTGCTAATCGCCTAGGTTGTGGTCCTCTGAATCACCCAAGAAAGCAGCTACAGGGAACTGAGAGTAGTAATGCTGAATAGAGGTCTTAACAGCTCTGGGAAGCAGGATGCACCGGCCAGTGGCCAGTCTAAGCAGCCAGGAGTGTACAGAAGCACTGGGGATGGGTGGAGGAGCACAGAGTCACTGGGGTACACTTTAGGCAGGTTGAAGCCAAGGGTAATTAGGATCAATAAAGCAAAATGTAAACAAAGGAGTGCATGGGTGTTGCTGGTAGGTAAACACACATGTGCTGGTGTTCAGGTACTGTCAGGACACAGAGAACACACTGGAGGCACACAGGAAATTAATAAGTTCCTTGGAGTGCTGGGGCGGTGGATACACAAAGAAGTAACACAGTAGGAGTTCACAGGAACACACAGAGGAGAAACACAGACTGGGAGTGCACAGGTGCCATTAATGAGCGGCCGGCTGGAACGCACAGGAGAACACACTGGTACAGTGAAGCAGGTAACTGGCTGAAGTGCAGAGTGAGACACAGTGGTGAAGGAAGAATGGATGCTGGTAGGAATGCAAAGGGTCACTCGAGCGGGATACAGACTGAGGAACATGACAATCACAGGAGAAGGGCCAGGGATTCAGGCTGGAGTACACAGGAATCACAACCATCCACATTACATTCTCCGACAGCTCTCTTCCACCATCCACATTACATTCTCCGACCGCTCTCCCCCCCACCATCCACACTACATTCTCTGACAGCTCTCCTCCTACCATCCACACTACATTCTCCGACAGATCTCCTCCACACTACATTCTCCAACAGCTCTCCTCCACCATCCACACTACATTCTCCGACAGCTCTCCTCCACCATCCACACTACATTCTCCAACAGCTCTCCTCCACCATCCACACTACATTTTCCGACAGATCTCCTCCACCATCCACACTACAATCTCCGACAGCTCTCCTGCACCATCCACACTACATTCTCCAACAGCTCTCCTCCCACCATCCACACTACATTCTCCAACAGCTCTCCTCCCACCATCCACACTACATTCTCCAACAGCTCTCCCCCCACCATCCACACTACATTCTCCAACAGCTCTCCTCCACCATCCACACTACATTCTCTGACAGCTCTCCCTCCACCATCCACACTACATTCTCCGACAGCTCTCCCCCCACCATCCACACTACATTCTCCGACAGATCTCCTCCACCATCCACACTACATTCTCCGACATCTCTCCTCCACCATCCACACTACATTCTCCAACAGCTCTCCTCCCACCATCCACACTACATTCTCCAACAGCTCTCCCCCCACCATCCACACTACATTCTCCAACAGCTCTCCTCCACCATCCACACTACATTCTCTGACAGCTCTCCCCCCACCATCCACACTACATTCTCCGACAGCTCTCCCCCACCATCCACACTACATTCTCCGACAGATCTCCTCCCACCATCCACACTACATTCTCTGACAGCTCTCCTCCCACCATCCACACTACATTCTCCGACAGCTCTCCCCCCACCATCCACACTACATTCTCCGACAGCTCTCCCCCACCATCCACACTACATTCTCCGACAGCTCTCCTCCACCATCCACACTACATTCTCTGACAGCTCTCCTCCACCATCCACACTACATTCTCCGACAGCTCTCCTCCACCATCCACACTACATTCTCAGACAGCTCTCCTCCCACCATCCCCACTACATTCTCTGACAGATCTCCTCCCATCATCCACACTACATTCTCCGACAGCTCTCCTCCACCATCCACACTACATTCTCCGACACCTCTCCTCCCACCATCCACACTACATTCTCCGACAGCTCTCCTCCCACCACCCACACTACATTCTCCGACAGCTCTCCTCCACCATCCACACTACATTCTCCGACAGCTCTCCTCCCACCATCCACACTACATTCTCCGACAGATCTCCTCCACCTTCTACACTACATTCTCCGACAGCTCTCCTCCACCATCCACACTACATTCTCCGACAGCTCTCCTCCACCATCCACACTACATTCTCCGACAGCTCTCCTCCACCATCCACACTACATTCTCTGACAGATCTCCTCCACCATCCACACTACATTGTATTTTCTGGTGTTTAACAAGATTGCCTTTCCTCAAAAAAACTTTCCTGCACTGTGTACTTGAATAGGACTCTCACCCGTGTGAATTCTTTTGTGTTTATCAAGGTTTTCTGTATGATTGAACGATTTCCCACACTCTGAACATGAATAAGGATTTTCACCAGTGTGACTTCTTTGATATATAACAAGGCCTCCTTTATGAGTGAAATATTTCCCGCACTCTGAACAGGAATGGGGATGCCTGTGTGACTTCTCTGATGTTTAACAAGGTCTCCTTTACAATTAAAAAAGATTTCCCGCACTCAAAACATGAATAAGGATGCTCACCCGTGTGAATTCTCTGATGTTGGACAAGGTTGCTTTTACGAGTGAAAGATTTCCCACACTCTGAACATGTATAAGGACGTTTACCTGTGTGAATTCTCTGATGCAGAACAAGGTCTTCTTCCTGAATGAAAGATTTCCTGCACTCTTAACATGAATAGGGGCGCTCACCCATGTGATATTTCTGATGTCGCAAAAGGTTATTTTTCCGAGTGAAAGATTTCCTGCACTCTGAACATGAAAAGGGACGCTCACCGGTGTGAACTCTCTGGTGCTGAATAAGATCAATTTTCTTATTGAAAGATTTCCCGCACTCTGAACATGTATAGGGAAGGTCGTCTGTGTGATATTTCTGATGTTGCAAAAGATTTCCTTTCCGAGTGAAAGCTTTCCCGCACTCTGAACATGAATAGGGGCACTCACCAGTGTGAATTTTGTGATGTTTAGTAAGATCACCTTTGTCTTTAAAAGCTTTCCCGCACTCTGAACATGAATAGGGACGCTCACCCGTGTGAATTCTCTGATGTTTAACAAGAAAATCTTTCCTAAAGAAACAATTTCCGCACTCTGAACATGAATAGGGACGCTCACCAATGTGAATCTTTTGGTGTTGCACAAGGTTTCCTTTATGAGTGAAAGATTTCCCGCACTCCGAACATGAATAAGGACACTCACCTGTGTGAATTCTCTGATGTTTAACAAGGTTCTCTTTATGTTTGAAAGATTTCCCGCACTCCGAACATGAATAAGGACACTCACCTGTGTGAATTCTCTGATGTTTAACAAGGTTCTCTTTATGTTTGAAAGATTTCCCGCACTCCGAACATGAATAAGGACACTCACCTGTGTGAATTCTCTGATGTTTAAGAAGGTCTGATTTTTGAGTGAAAGATTTTTTGCACTCTGAACATGAATAAGGACGCTCACCTGTGTGAACTGCCTGATGACAAACAAGGCCTCCTTTCCCAATAAAAGATTTCCCGCACTCTGAACATGAATAAGGACGTTCCCCCGTGTGTACTCTGAAATGTTTAACAAGCTGTCCTTTATGAGTGAAGGATTTCCCACACTCTGAACATGAATAAGGACGCTCACCCGTGTGAATTTTCTGATGTTTAACAAGGTCTTCTTTATGAGTGAATGATTTCCCGCACTCTGAACATGAATACGGACGCTCACCCGTGTGAATTTTCTGATGTTTAAGAAGAATATGTTTCTTGATAAAAGATTTCCCGCACTCTGAACATGAATAGGGACGCTCATCCATGTGAATACCCTGATGCGTAACAAGGTCTCCTCTATGAGTGAAAGATTTCCCGCACACTGAACATGAATAGGGACGCTCACCCGTGTGAATTTTCTGGTGCCTAACAAGATGATCTTTCTTATAGAAAGATTTCCCGCACTCTGAACATGAATAAGGACGTTCACCCGTGTGAAACTTCTGGTGTTGCATAAGGTGTCCTTTCTGAGTGAAAGATTTCCCGCACTCTGAACATGAATAAGGGCGATCACCCGTGTGAACTCTCAGGTGCTGAATAAGTGTTCCTTTCTTACTGAAAGATTTCCCGCACTCTGAACATAAATAAGGACACTCACCTGTGTGAATTCTCTGATGTTTAACAAGGTGTCCTTTCTCAGTGAAAGATTTCCCACATTCTGAACATGAATAGAGATGGTCACCTGTGTGAATTCTCTGGTGTCTAACTAAGTTATGTTTATGCTTAAAACATTTGCCGCACTCTGAACAAGGGAAAGTACGTTCACTTGTGTGAACTCTCTGGTGTTGAATAAGTTTTCCTTTCCAAGGGAAACAATTCCCGCACTCTGAACATGAGAATAGATTGTCACCTCGGTGATCCCCTTCATGGGGTGAGGAAGATTCCTCGGGATTAGAAGGATCTGTTGATCGATCTGCAGTGTGAGATCTTGCATGGATATTTACAATCATAGTATGTGATTGATGAGAAGATTCCCCCTGATCAGAGGGATCCATTGATGTCTCCGGACAGGAAGGTCTGTGATGTAGATTTGGTGTATTTGGATTTCCTCCTGGAGGATCCTGTGTGATGACATTATCTTCTGACTTACAATCAGCAGATAATAGAAGATGTCTCTCCGAGGAATTCCTGACATCACATCCATCTGTTGGAAAGAAGTAAAAAAAATATAATAAATCTCAGTAGATGACAAATAACTGGAGTTTTAGCTCCTCCTCCCAATCCATATAGACTCCCTGAGTCCATATATGATCTGCAAATTCTTTAAAAATAATTAGCTATGGCTAAGTCTTCATTAACCAAAATGCATTTGCGGTTTGTTACCATATTTGATTGCCTGGATTTGGCATTTTGAAGGGTTTGCAGATCATATAGGGACTCCAACGTGAACACTTTTCTAAAAATATCATTAGCCATCTAAATACAGCACTTTGAATGACAATTATCATGTAACACTACCCAAATAAAAAGCTTTCTTTTGGATGTATTTAATCACCACTGGGTAATCAAAACCATAGGGCTATGTCGCCCCCTACAGGAGTAGGACACTAGGCAGAAAAAAAGACTTGGATACGCCTATGGGCAGTCCTAGGTGGTATACATCCCCCTCTCTGCTATAGGCCTTCAGTTTAGTAACAAGCAGTGTCAGAAGTATTAAAACTCCATAGAGGGGTGGGTGCCGTGTCTGTCAACGAACTCAGAGAAAGAGGATTTTAAGGTAAATAGAAAAAATCCTATTTTTTCTTTCGTTCGTTGACGGACACAGTGCTCCATATTCAGAAAGTGAAAGTGTGCACCGTCGGCCAAGTGGCAGCCTTGCAAACCTGCGTCACTGACATCTGATGACGGAAGACCCAAGAAGCACTAAGCAACTGTGTAGAGTGCACCGTTACAGGGAAAGGAGGAACCTGACCCCCCATCAGGAACCTGAATCACCATCTGTCCGATCCATTTGGAAATGGTCGCAGAAGAAGCAGACAGCCTTTTTCTTGGCCTGTCCATGATCAGAAATAACGAGTCTGACCCCAGAAAAGACTCTGTGGCTGCCGAATACCCCCTAATCCCCCAAACCACATCCAAGGCATGCAAAGCAAATTCCTTAGGATGTTTGGGTCTGGGACACAGGAAAGGCAACACAATGTCTTAATTCAAATGGAAATCAGAGACTACCTTAGGAAGGAACGACGGACATAGGCGAAGAACCACCTTATCTTTGTGGACCACCAGATAGGGGGTACAACAAGATAACACCACCAGCTCCGACACTCTGTGCACAGAAGTGATAGCCACCAAAAAGGCCACCTTCTGGGACAGCTTCAGCAGGGGAATCTCCCGAATATTCTCAAAAGGAGGTTTCTGGAGAACTGAAAGCACCAAGTTCAGATCCAACGGCAGTAGAGGAGACCGCACCGGTGGAGTCAGATGTCGAACCCCTTGAATAAAAGCCAATTTCTGCTCTATACCTTGTTGAAGGAAGGTCAAAATCTGAGCCAACGAAAAAGAACAAAGGTGAACTCCAATCGACACACCGCAAAACGTACGCTCTCCACGTACAATGGTAGACCTTCCTAGATGTAGGCAAACCTCTATCTTTCAGCACCTGGCTTTCAACAGTTATGCTGTCAAAGCCAGCGACTGTAAAGCAGGATGGAAGATCGACCCGTGGGACAGTAGATCCTCACCGAGAGGCAGTCTCCAAAGGACATCTGCAACTAGTCGCACCAGGTCAGTGTACCAAGACTGGTGAGGCCAGTCCAGGGCCACTAGAATGAACGGAATCCCTTCGACCTCGATCCTGCGCAAAAGCCGCGGCAGAAGTTTGAGAGGTGGGAAGGTGTAGATCAGACGATACTGACCCCACAGGGCTACCAGAGCGTCTGTGGCATCCACCAGAGGATCCCATGACTTTGCCACAAACCTCGGTACCTTCCTGTGGAGCCAGTACGCCAACAAATCAACCTCAGGGGTGCCCCACTGGAGACATATCTGATGAAACACATCCATACCGAGTTGATCTGTCCAGTGATCCAGGCACAGCCTGATCGCCCGAAGTTCCAAGACATTGATAGTAGTCGGTAGTCTGGTAGTCTGGATTCCTCCAGCGTCCCACAACCCTGAGTAGAGCTCAATCCCAGGACACCTCCCCACCTGGACACATTGGCATTCGTGGTGACCACTGTCCAATAAAGGTGTAGAAAGGATTTGCCCTGCCGAAGAGCCGAAGAGCGAAGTCATCAGACCAGGGACCCCCTGGTTTCCCGGCTCAGCTGAATCTGATTGTCCAGACACCTCAGACACTTGTCCCATTTTACCAGGATCTCCTTTTGAAGGAATCTCATATGGAACTGTGCAAACTGAACCACCTCAAAAGGTAGATACCATCAGGCCCAGCACCCGCATGCAAATCTGTAGGGAGGAAAACCTGCTGGACAACAGTAGATGAATTGCAGCATGCAACTTCTGGTGTCTGTCCAGAGGAAGGAAAACTCTGGCTAGAGCTGAATTCATAGTCAAACCCAGATAATCCAATTTTCTGGATGGAATCAGAGCAGACTTCTGGTAGTTTAGAAGGTAACCAAACTCTTTCAGGGTCTGTGTAGTAATCTCTACGTTGTCCATCAGGGCAGCAGAGGACTCGCAAGAGGTGGTCCTCCAGGTAGCCCAATACCGAAATCTCCCACTGACGTAGAAACGCCTGAACCGGGACCAACACTATTGTAAAGACCAGAGGAGCGGAGGAGAGACCAAATGGTAATGCCACAAACTGATAATGCGCCTCTCCCACAGCAATACGGAGGAAGCGCTGGTGTCTGGCACATATTGTAATGTGCAGGTAAGCATCTTTGATGTCGATAGAAGCAAAAAAAGTCTCTCTGATAAAGGGATGTCACCAGGATGTGAATGTACTCCATTCTGAACTTCTGTACCTTCACAAAGCAGTTCAGAGCCTTGAGGTCCAGAATTGGATGTACTTTGCCCTCCTTCTTTGGGACCATGAACAGGTTTGAATAAAAACTCTGAAACCGTTCCGATACCAGAACTGAGACAATCACACCCTGAAGCAACAGGGCTTGCACTGCCCCAGAAAGAGCTTGCAATCGGTCCAGGGACAGATGCACATTTCTGGGGGGGCAAGAACGAAACTCTATCTTGTAACCAGACAGTATCACTTCATGGACCCATTTGTCCTTTACCAAGAAGGTCCATGGGCCTGGAAACCAGAGAAGACATCCCCCCACCACAACAGGCATGGGTGAGGGTGCACCTTCATGTTGAAGAGCCTTGTCTGAGGGTCTAGAGAATCTTGCTCTCGGCTTGCCAGACCAGGGCTACTTGGAGCCTCCCAAGGAGGACTTGAATGGTTTTGAAACCCTTGTCAATGGACCCTGAGGATAAACCTCTTGTGAGCCGAGAAAGATGGGCCACGTCTGCGACAAGGGTCTTTCCCCTTTCCAGACTGTGGAAGAAAGGTACTCTTCCCCACTGTGAGACTTTTAATGATGTAGCCCCAAACAGACGATCACCTTGAAAGGGGAGAAAGGGGAAATCAGTCCGAGCCTTTTTAGAAGTCTGGTCTGCAGACCAACACTTAAGCCACAATACATGCCTAAACACCACTGCCGAAACTGATAGCTTAGAAATCAGGGGAGCCATGTCCAAAGACGTATTGCAGACAAACTGCAGCCCCTGGACCAACTGGTCCGCCAACTCAGCAAAGACAGGGGGTATTTGCTCACCCTCTAGGTCACGGCAAAAAAGCATAGCCCACTCAGTTAGCGTTTGCGACACCAGGGCAATGGCCAGGCCTGGCCTAGTCACCGAGCCAGCAATAGTGAACATATTGTGAATAGTGAACTCCACCCTGCTGTCAGCCGGATCTTTAAAAGCCGGAGATTCCTCTACCAGAATCATGGTTGCCTTGTTTAACCTGCAGACAGGGGGGCCACTACTGGTGGGGCAGTCCACCTCTTGAGGAGTGACTTCTCAAAGGGGTACCTCACAGCAAAGCGTTTAGGAGCCACAAAGGGGATGCTTCCATTGTTTATAGACAAATTTGTCAAAATAGGAAGGATAAGGAAACACTTTGGCTGTGCGAGACGGCTTGTGGGTGCCAAAGGGGACCGGCACTTCCGCCAAAGCCTCAGCTGCATTGTCCATTTTTAAAGTTTACCACACAGATGTAATCAGTGCATCAACCAGCGCCTTCTCGTGCGCAGCTACAGGTAAGGAGGAATCATCCTCACTATCTGATAAATCAGGGAGCATGGCTGCAAAATCCACAGGGTGGGCAACGTCCGCAACGGCCGAGTCAGATTCAGGATCTGATTAAACAGATGAGGCACGGGAAGGCGGGGATGCTTTTTGCTAGCCCACTGCCCAAAGGCCACATCTACCCAGAAAACAAAGGACTCCAGGACCACCATCAGTGCATCAATGCAGGGCTGGGACCTCGAGGGACCTGCAGCCACAGAGGGGGTCAGATGGAGAAACATGCTCCTGAGACTAAAGTAAAAATGAGGACCCACCCCAAAAAAAGTCCAGCACCTCTATGGGACACCCCCACCGTACTGGTAGCACCACCGGGTCACCAGCAAGCAGAGCACCCCACAACCTACCCCAGGACCCTACCAGACTCACCACCCCACCAGAATAGCACCGGTCTGCTCCAGAGATAACACTCGTCCACGTGCGGCATCCCAGGGAAAGGCAAAACCAGGAGTCAACACCAGGTGAAAAGGAGGATTTCCCACACCTAAAATCACCACCCAGAGGCTCCCCTGTCATGGCCGCCACTCTATGAGCTCCCTGGACCAACCAAACATGGCAGCCGGACTACACAAACATGGCCACCGGACTACACAAACATAGCCGCCGGCCATTAGAAACACATAGGCACCAAAGAAATGGTCCCAGCTACGGCAACATGGCCACCGCATGTGGCTCCATGAGGCTCACAGGGACCCAGGAGGGATCCCTGAAGCTCTGACACCATCCAGCATGGAGAGGCTAAGGCAAAATGGCCACCGCACGTGGCTTCATGAGGCTCACAGGGACCCAGGAGGGATCCCCGGAGCCTTGACACAATCCAGCATGGAGAGGGAGGATATGGGCACAGGACCACCAGTAGCAGCCAGCACCACGCTACCCCAGATGAGGGGGGTTACCAAGATGACCCACAGAAACGAGGGGGAGGGAGGGGAACCCGCAGGTCTGACCATCCCAGGAAGGGGCCTGTGTCCAACCCAAACCCATCCAGGGGGGAAAGGGGGGACCAGCTACCTACCATAAAGGAACCAGACAGGCACCACTCCAGACAGAACCTCCTCACCATCGAAATGGGGGGCTGCCGGCCAGGAGGAACGCTGCGACTCAGGCTAAGACCCTTTAACTTGCAGGCCAGTCTCTGTCCAGGAGGGCTATGTTGCGGCCGTCCTAGCATGGAGCTGTGGTCTGCGCACGCTCACTGGCCAGACGGGGGGGACCACTGGATCTTTATATCCAGCCTGTCGCCCAGTCCGACAGTTGATTGTAGATCTTGTAGGGAAAACACCAGGAGAAGAAAAAAATGTAAAAAATAGCCGCTTAAAAAGGAAAAAATTGCCAGGACCAGAGATCCCAGCAGGAAACTAGGTCCTTACTCCCAACTAGGCAAAAAAAAACTGAAGGCCTATAGCATAGAGAGGGATGAACTGCCCATAGGCATAGCCAAGTCTCTTTTCTGCCTACTGTCCCACTCCTGTAGGGGGTGATATAACCCTATGGTTCTGAATTTGGAGCGCTGTGTCCATCAATGAACGAAAGAGAAATTTATTTTTTCGCAAAGTTGTCAATTAGTAAGACATTTCTAACACACATCATAAGCATACAGGTACAGAGCTGCCCACAGGAATGCCATGTTCACTGACCTTCTGCTTCACAGGAACGTAATCAACTGGATGTACAGATGGGTCAGTTCAGGCAGCAGACAGAGACATGATCAGCAACCAGGCAAAGGAAGGGTCCAGGCAGGCAGAAATGTGGTCAATAAACAGGCAATGGTAAGTACAGGCAGCAGGCAGAGTCAACACTGCACTGGTGTTGCAGTGATCAGGGACACTGTAACGGTTGTAGTGGTGATTAGAGACACCATGACTGATGTGGTGGCGATCAGGGACAATATGACTGGTATGGAAGTTATCACTGAAACTGGTCATCACGGACACTGACACTGATGTGGAGGTCATCAGGGACACTGAAACTGGTGTGGCGGTCAGGGACACTAAAACTGATGTGGTGATGATCAGGGACACTGAAACTGATGTGGCGGTCATCAGAGACACTGAAACTGATGTGGCGGTGATCAGGAACACTGATGTGACCTGGGAAATGTGCGTGTGCCACTCAGGCTCGGTGGTAAGGGGTATGTAATCAATGCTTCCGCAGCTGCTACTAGAATGCCGACAGGGGATGGAACCCATCCTGGTTCCTATGAGGCTTCAGAAAACAACGGGGTGGTCTCTAAATGTCGCACCCCATAACTAAGCTTCGGGGGTGGAGTGAAACATGTTGGGGGTGTGGCATGGTTGGAGTCCATGCTGAGGTCACCACTCTACTCACCACTCCATGATACCTAGATGTGCAACTTTTAGGGGCCACCCCATTGTTCACTGAACCTGATGTGGTGGTCATCAGGGACACTGAAACTGGTGTGGCGGTCATCAGGGACACTGAAACTGGTGTGGCTGTCATCAGGGACACTAAAACTGGTGTGGCGGTCATCAGAGACACTGAAACTGCTGTGGTGGTTATCAGGGACACTGAAACTGGCGTGGCGGTCATCAGGGACACTGAAACTGATGTGGCGGTTATCAGGGACACTGAAACTGGTGTGGCGGTCATCAGGGACACTGAAACTGGTGTGGCGGTCATCAGGGACACTGAAACTGCTGTGGTGGTCATCAGGGACACTGAAAATTATGTAGTGGTAATCAGGGATACTGAAACTGGTGGGGCGGTAAGGGACACTGAAACTGCTGTGGCGGTCATCAGGGACACTGAAACTGCTGTGGCGGTCATCAGGGACAATATAACTGATGTGATGGTGATCAGGAACACTATAACTGGTGTGCCGGTGATTAGGGACAATATGATGAGTTTATGCTCTTTGCAAACAAGGGTCCAGACTGTATTTTGCCAAGGACTAGTCCACTGTCAACTCTGAAGGTAGTAAATGTAGTAACCATACACTACACAAATAGGTAACAGTGAGACAAGACACCAAGTACCTTCATATGGCTAGAGCTACAGGTGCCTGTGACTGCCCGTGGTGCTGTTTGCCTGTGTGTTGAACATCACAGGGGGTAAAACAAAGGAAAGCTCCCAAAAATGTCTTTCAGCCTTCACACCCCATTCCCCAGGAAGCATGGCCAGAAGAAATACCAGCAGGCCCTGTCCACATCCCTCTGCATTATTACAGCCCCAGAATGAGTGACATTACCCTACCTGGACGTGGAGCCTGGTGCATGCTGGTCTAGTGAACTCAGCTTGGCCCAAACCCATCAGGCATATTCCATTACTGCCTCCAGAAAACATCAGCCCAGGTCAGTGCACCAAGAGGGTAAGTCCCTACCCATTACTGGAAAGGTAGTGGGCTCTGGACCACTTTCTGCACGTAAAGGGGAAGGGACTGAGCAGGCAAAGATGGACAAGAGTTCCACCCTGAGGAAATTGAGCTAAGACTAAATAAGAAGAGAGGGGTGGAGGACTGCAGACAAGAAATCCTAAACTGAGCCTCTCACTACCCATTTCCCAATGATGGGTCTCCTCCGGATTTGGGAAACAAAATATATGACCTGTGCATTGCCTGTTCCTGTTGGAGAAGCCTATTTGTCTCATGTGCTGTCTTAGAAGACAATTTGGGAAACAAATAATATCAACATATGAATTTTAAGTTGTTTTAAATGTATATATAGGTCTTTATACAAAAATATCAAATCTTTTCTGTAAGGATAATCAGTAGATGGATTGCTGCCTCGGGTTGGGGATCTCTATAAGTAAATAGAGGATAATAAAACTTGTTCTGTCCCTTGTGGTATGTCAAAGACCGGAGCCGTGGCATACTGTGAGCATGTGGAAGTGGGTTGTAGGCAGCATGGGGGAACTGCATGCTGATACATTTATTTTTTTCTCGCATGTGGGTTAGCGCTGCCTCATGGCTGGAGACCAAGTTACTTCATCAGGCCCCACACCAGAAGGATCAAGTCTTATATACTGCCAGAGATACCTGTCCCGGCACTGATTTCAGAGATATTTTGAGAGGAATAGTGCTGAGCACCCATTGTCCTCCACCAGCTCCTCACAACACCGTGAACTTTACACTTTGAAATGTCCAACCCAAAGGCAAGGATGGGAACCACCACACTTACATTGCGAGGCCTTGCACAGTCCGTAGGAGGGTTCTTTTTTGCAGTGGGCCCCAACTAAGCGGCCCAGCCACATGCCAAGCTAGTGGACAATAGAGATGCCGGGTTACCGCACTCCAACAGATCCGCTTTATTAATATGATAAAATTCCAACAGGCCGAATCACATAGTGGGGGAACAAGGGCAGGGTTGACATGTTTCACACGTTAGCGCTTATTCATAACCTTCACCCTCCACATGCCAAGCTGCTCTTACCTACAGAAACCCCATCAGCGGCCACCACCATTCTCTCTCCCCCGAACTGACTCCTCCTTATCACGCTTTACTCCACGGCTTAACTAAATTGTACATTTTCATTCACCAGTTCTCCCCAATACACTGTAAAGCACCTTCTCTTCCAAAGTAACACAGATGGTTACTCCTAGCCAATAAATTATTTACCAAAATGTGATATTTTTTCAGTTCTGCACAGTTTCTATAGAAGTACATTTGGCTGATATACAGAAATGCAATTTCCTTTTTTACTCTCGCTCTAATAACACTGAACTGGATTTGGCGCTGTCCATACCTTTTTATAGCTTAGTTGCATCCCAGTAAATAGCATCAAAAGTCCAGTCCTTGGAACCCATCCCAGTGTCCCTCTAAGATCCCACCATACAGTTCAGTTCACATCTTTACAGCGTCCTCACTGATCACCTCCCATACACGGACAGACCACGAGGTCTCCTTCTACATATATCACTTCAGAAGCAGGAAGTGACACATGCAGGGGAAGGCACAGAAGCCTGAAGTGACACATGCAGGGGAAGGCACAGAAGCAGGAAGTGATACAATCAGGGGAAGGCACAGAAGCAGGAAGTGACACATGCAGTGGAAGGCACAGAAGCAGGAAGCGACACATGCAGGGGAAGGCACAGAAGCCAGAAGTGACACATGCAGGGGAAGACACGGAAGTAGGAAGGGACACATGCAGGGGAAGGCACAGAAGCCGGAAGAGACACATGCAGGGGAAGGCACAGAAGCAGGAAGGGACACATGCAGGGGAAGCCACAGAAGCAGGAAGTGACACATGCAGGGGAAGGCACAGAAGCAGGAAGTGACACATGCAGTGGAAGGCACAGAAGCAGGAAGTGACATATGCAGGGGAAGGCACACATCACAGCACCAAGTGTTAACCCTTCCCACACCACACATTAACCCTTTATTAGGCAAGCACATATTTAACCTGCACCTACCTACAGGATGAGGGGAAGATCTGCTAATTATCATTTTTATATTGACATTTTCTTTAAATTGTGATGGTTACTTACTGGTGTCGATAGAGTGAGAAATTTCATCCTGTTCATTTTTCATAATCATCCCAACCTCCTCCGTGGACAGTTGATCACCCCCCACATACGTCTCTACGTTTTCTTCTTTAACCTCAGCTTTTATATTAATCTGTTCTTCACCCTAAACCCCAAAATAACAGAAAAATTATATTAAAGCTGAACTCCGGGCAGATATAAAAGACATAAACGACAGCAGCTCTGTTTTCCCTACTACATCATTAAAAATAGTATTTTTTAATAAATAACATTGATAAATAGCTTGCATATAAGCCTTCAAAACGGGGCTTTTGATTTTTCAAGTTCGGGTCCCATAGGCTTTAATAGGATTCCCTGTTCGGGTCAGAACTTTTTCTTTGTTCAGGAGTTCTGGCGGGAACCAAACAGGGGGGTGTTTGGCCTATCTCTATTAAGCAGTGTAAGTACCTGAATGTGACCTGGTATCAGGCTCTTGCAGTATCTGTACATAAGAGCTCAAACTGGAATTAGCATAACGAGTAGCCAACCCGCTGTGCTGCATTTCTAACAAGTGACATCCCGATAGCAGGAGAGAGTGGACAAAGATGAACTCATCAGTCTGCTGCTTCTCCTTTCACTGTCCAGTCACAGTAAGGGGGAGGGACATGACCGGCAAGTGTTACTGAGGTGAAGCAAAGAATTATCAGGTCTACTGCCCATTTCCTGTGTGCCAAAAAAGCCAGGGACCCATTTACTAGTGGCACATTATCATGTTGGTGTGGACTTACGGGAGCAAAGAACAGCACTACACCATTCAGTACGCACCCTTCAGTGGAGGAACACAAGGTGACCCACAATAACATGTGACTGGGCTTAAGACCCACAGAGGAAACAAACGTATATTGTTTAAAAAAAACAAAACACAACAATAAAAATGGGGCGTGAAAAATGTGGGTACTCAAAGGAACTAGAAACCTCAGCTGTAGAAGTAAGCATTTAAACAAGGAACTACCCAAGGCACAGATTGTTCCCAGATGGAGTGTCTGGATGGGGTGGTCGATACTGTACTGCAAGCTTAACATTTATTGTCCAAGTTCAATTGTGACTTTTGTTTGTCATTGTATTAAATTAAGCAACACTAAGTTGTATGTTCTACTGTACAATAGAAGGCTCCAATGTTGTCTTCTTATTTCCTTACCCGTTTGTACCTTTTTCTATGAGAAAATCCAATAAAAAAATTATGTAAAAAAAAGGAACTACTGTATATATAGGAATATCCTCTTATGGCTTAGAATACATCTTTAAGTCTACATGCCCAGTCCCATCTACTTGATCCTGGCAATGGATGGTGTGATCCTTTTTTATGGCATCCCAGAAATACAGAGGAGGGGGAAATTTCACATCCTAAACCCCAAAGATGATAAAATACATTTATAAAATGGAGCCAGAGATTGCATAGAAAAATATCATCTCATAGCTTAGAACACATATGAGTTCTAGGTTTATAATCCCATCTACCTGATGATGGTGAGGGATGGTGTGATCTTCTTGTATGGAATGCAGGGAATAGAGAGGACCTCCCTCCTCCATAGACTGCTGATCTCCAAATGTTTCTTCTTTTTCCACTTTAACCTCAAGTTTGATGTCTTTCAGTTCTTCACCCTAAATCTCCCAAGGGTGATAAAACAGATTTGTAAAAGGAAACAAGTGATGACATAGAAGAATGTTATCTCAAAGTATAGAATTCTATTTGAGTTCTAGTTGCTCCATTCCACCTACCTGATAAGTTTTTGCATAGTTGTGATCTTCCAGTGTGGAATCCTGGGAATATAGAGAACGGGGACATCTCTCTGGTGGGTTCCCATTACTGGATCCATCTGTAGGAAACACACACACTGACTGAATACATTGTTTCTATGTGTTTATCAGATGATGGGGGATCTAGGTGGACCCTCCGTACTGCTCTCTCCTTTACAATAAAGTCTCCTCTTACCCGGTGATGTGAGGGGAGGCTGATTCTCCATCATGACATCCTTGTAGAGATCGTTGTGTCCTTCTAAATACTCCCACTCCTCCATGGAGAAATAGACAGTCACCATCCAGACACCTTATAGGAACCTGACACACACAATGATACAGTCACCATCCAGACACATCCCTTGTTTGTTACTGGATAATGTCCCAGAATTCCCGGCACCGCTCACCTCTCCTGTCAGCAGATCAGTGATCTTCTGGGTGACTTCTAGAATCTTCCTGTCATTTATTCTCTTGGGTTTCAGGAAATGAAGTGAAGGCACTGTAATGGTAAAATGGTTACCAGACTTCCCCGGAGGAAAACTTTGCAATGAAAGAACGACACTAATGGCATGTGACCTCCCAAAATCCTCCTCACCTCTCCGGTCAGGTCTGTGTTTTATTAATAGAGATAAGAGTGATGTCATGTGACCTCCCAGAATCCTCCTCACCTCTCCGGTCAGGTCTGTGTTTTATTATTAGAGATAAGGGTGATGTCATGTGACCTCTCAGAATCCTCCTCACCTCCCTGGTGAGCAGGTAGGTGATCTCCAGGGTGAAATTTAAAGTTGAATATATGGTCCTTAAGGATGAGCTCCAGCGTGTTCGCATGCTGCACGTGCAGGGCCCGCCAGGGAGTCGGCACAGCGCAGCGCTAATCACAAGCAGCGAGACATTTCCTGATCTCTGCAGCCGCACATCGGGAAATGTCTCACTGCTTGTGATTAGCGCTGCGCTGTGCCGACTTCCTGGCGGGCTCGGCACATGCAGCATGCAAACACTCCGGAGCTCATCCTTAATGGTTCTATACAGTATATAGGTAATATTTCTGTATTAATTATAATATATAACATACAGTATATATATGTGTGTATCAGCATCTGCTGGAGATAAAAGACATCACAGTGACTATGGAGGAAGAAGACGGACATGACAGGGGGGAGGGGGTTACTGGGTGTAAATACAAAATCATATCTTATTACCTCCTCTGCTACCAACTCTAACGTCTTTACTCCCTCTCAACTCACTTCTCACCCAGGACTTCCTTTCTAGCCCCTACATCACTTCCTGTTCCTAGGCTCACTTCCTGTCTGTGTATCACATCCTGTCTGCCCATGACATCACTTCCTCCCCAGTTGTGGTATCACTTCCTGTGTCTGTACAATCACACTTTTCTTGTGTTCCACTCAATATAATTGGAAAAGATCTCCACCTTGTCAGTAATGTCATTAAAGGGGGAGTCCCGTCTAGTTTCACTATGTGAATATTATAAGATAACACTACAATGGTTAAAAAATAAGAATCACCAGATCCGGTGACCATCTTAAAATATTTCAGGTAAAAGCACAGAAAAAGTAAGTATGCTAATTGGTTACTTGTCGTGTTTTTCCTCCTTTGCATTGTGTGTTTATGTGTCTGTAAAGCCCCATACACACTATTAAGCCTTGTACACACGGACAGATTATTGGACGAATTTCCATCAGTTTTTTGTTGGATGCTAGTCTCAAATCGAAAATTGAAGAGGGTACTCACCATCAGAAAATTTTCTGACGACAGAATTCAACGTCAGAAGTGACAAAATGTGTTGAATTGTTTTGTATGTGTTCTTTCATTTCTGAGCATGCGTAGTCTTGCTCTCTTTAGATTTTTTTTTTTGGCAGAACTAATGAAAAGAAAATCGGACGTTGTGGTCACATCAGACAATAATTTTCAAGCCTGCCCGAAAATTCTTAATTGGCTGCCAAAAGCAGCATACTAAGCATCAGAAAATTGGCAGATTGAAATTTAACTTCAGATTTTCTGAACGTGTGTATGGGCCTTCAGGCAGGCCCTTGCACTACATGGTTTTGGTAAATCTGAAGACGAAAATCTAATAGTGTGTATGGACTCTCATTTGTTTCACTGTAATTAAGGAGTATTCTGTGAGTAGAAGGAATACGGCATACATGTGTGGTGTATACACAAGTAGGCTCAGACTATTATACCACACCCAGCATTCAGTGTAACCTAAACACCCCCACTTTTGGATGCAGGAGCACCACAGATCCTCTTCTCCCTTGGGTGCCCCTCTTACTAGATTTATTAAGTCAGGATGTATACCCCTGGTGGGGCAGGAGAGAGCTTTTGATGAAGGCTTAGGCCAAAACACGTCAGAATTTTGGATGATGTTACTGCTATAATGCTACAATAACATTTTCTATGGAGAAGCTGTCGAGTTTCTGGCTTGTACTTGTTGTGGGCAGGAGATGGGGGGATACTGTAGAGCAGTGCTGCTCAATCCCACTCCTCTAAAACCCCCAACACGTCATGTTTTTAAGATTCCCTTCACCTCACACAGATGCCGTTTATCCATGTCAACGGCTTGGTATTTATGACAGCTACATGACAGTTCTGAGTCAGCTGACATCACATCCAAGATGGCCGTTCCCAGCAGCAGTCTGAGATATCTGGTCTCTAAGGCTCAGGATGGACAGTTGGATAAATGGCTCTATATTTACGATGTATCTGGTCTATAAACCAGAGGCTCTGGATGGACAGTTGGATAAATGGTCCTGTATTTAGGATGTATCTGGTCTATAAAACAGAGGCTCTAGATGGACAGTTGGATAAATGGCTCTATATTTAGAATGTATCTGGTCTATAAACCAGAGGCTCTGGGTGGACAGTTGGATAAATGGTTCTGTGTTTAGGATGTATCTGGTCTATAAACCAGAGGCTCTGGATGGACAGTTGGATAAATGGCTCTATATATAGGATGTATCTGGTCTATAAACCAGAGGCTCTGGATGGACATTTGGATATATGATTCTATATTTAGGATGTATCTGGTCTATTAATCAGATTCTCTTTATGAACAGATGGCTGTATATTTAGGATGTTTAGATCTGTGCAGAAGTTCCAGAGCAGCAGTTGGCAGGCAGCTGAACTAGCCACCAATATCCAGCAAAACTAACAATTAGAGGTGGAGTTCTACGGTAAGGGAGAGGGGTGTGAGAAGCAGTGCACACAGAGCCCATCCAACTCCCATCCTCTCTTCCTTCTAAATTCTGCCGTGAAGTGGTCCCCGTCAACAACTATCCTTTTTATTGCAGATTTAAGTGGAAGTAAACTCTCCCCCACAACTTTATTACATTTCAATCTGCATAAAAATGCCTAATGATTGCTAATCATTCATGATATCTCCTTACTTGCTTTGTTTTCTTGTAATCCATCCCATTCTGTGTAGTAACATCACCAGCGCATGTGCATCTTTCCCTTTTTTTACGGCATGCTCTAAGTACCATCTATCCATTGACAGGATGCCGTGGATGTGATTTCCTCTCCCAGCGGCCCTCTGATCAAAACCTGCGAGACTGCAGATTCTTCCTGAACTTCCTGCTACACCCCATGTGAGCGTGTGATGTCACATGGGGTGTAAACCCTGTCATCGGACTGCATACTATGGCAGTGATTAACCACAGCATACAGCAGCCTGACAGGCACACAATATGGGAACAACAAAATGATTATGTAATTCTGCACTGTCAGGTTGGCTATGAGCGGCGGAGCACGGTCACCATAGGAATGTTGGATCGAAACTGAGGCTTGGTTAAGACGTGATCGTGCATGCGCGAGAATACAGCAAGACTTATGCCGTGTACACATGATCGGATTTTCCGCCAACAAATGTTGGATGTGAGCTTGTTGGCGGAAAGTCAGACCGTGTGTATGCTTCATCGAACATTTGTTGGCGGAATTTCCGCCAACAAATGTTGGCTAGCAGGTTCTCAAATTTTTGCCAACAAATTTTTGTTGTCGGACTTTCCGATCGTGTGTACACAAGCCCGTCGCACAAAAGTCCATGCATGCTCGGAATCAAGTACGAGCCGGAAGCGCTCGGTCTTGTAAAACTAGCGTTCGTAATGAAGATATCACATGACTATAGAACTTTCTTTTTATCGGCTGATAATTGGCCAACATTTGTGTGACTGTGTGTATGCAAGACAAGTTGGAGCCAACAACCTTCGAACAAAATTCAACAGTTTTGTTGTCGGAAAGTCCAATCGTGTGTACGGGGCATAACATGAATAAGCAGAAGTAACATGCAGTGTGGACTCGGGAAACAATACTTAAAATGGCACAGAAAAGACAAGAGTGTAACCCTGCGCTTACCCTACGGGAAAGCAGCTCACACAACAAATAAGGATTTTGTCAAGATTTCAATGCATATACAAGTGTAGCGCTGTAGGTATAAAAAAACTTATAAAGATATAAAAAATAAAGAATGAAGAAAACGTCTATATCAAACAGCAAGGATTGCAAAATATGACAGCTTAACAAATAAACAAATAAAGTCTCTGATGTTCTTCAGATGTTTTAAGAGCTGAAAAGGACTGATGTTTAGTCCTAAAGTGTGTATAGTTCCTTATTCACCACGTGGATAACACATGCAAAAGTGTGATGGACCCTCCACATAGAGACAAAGTGAAGGCTTACCAGAAGGATTGAACTCATAAGAACGTACGTTCAATGAGTCAATCAAGCTTGTAACCCCAACAGGCAATCAAAAGGAGGAACCTCTCGACTGGATGGCAGCAAAACTTCAGAACATATCCAAACTTCTGACGGAACTTTAAAATGAATGGCAAACCTTCCCACGGATCATCTCCATGGAAATGGTAAAATTGCTGTTTACCATTTCCATGGAGATGATCCGTGGGAAGATTTGCCATTCATTTTAAAGTTCCGTCAGAAGTTTGGATATGTTCTGAAGTTTTGCTGCCATCCAGTCGTGAGGTTCCTCCTTTTGATTGCCTGTTGGGGTTACAAGCTTGATTGACTCATTGAACGTACGTTCTTATGAGTTCAATCCTTCTGGTAAGCCTTCACTTTGTCTCTATGTGGAGGGTCCATCACACTTTTGCATGTGTTATCCACGTGGTGAATAAGGAACTATACACACTTTAGGACTAAACATCAGTCCTTTTCAGCTCCTAAAACATCTGAAGAACATCAGAGACTTTATTTGTTTATTTGTTAAGCTGTCATATTTTAAAATGGCACAGCCTGATCCATGGAGACATCATTTATAAACGTTTTTGCAAAAAGTAAGTAATATGCGATTCAGGCTGATTTACAATAGGTAATTGCTAATAACTTCATATAATGATGAACTAGATGAAAAGTGGCAACGGAGTGGGAGAGTTTACTTCGTCTTTAAGCCTGGATCTTCATCCAGCTATTCAGGGCACAAAGAGTGAAACCTGCATATTATGTTGGTTTGAATGACACCAACCGCTTAGTGTTCGCCACCCTTCTCTGCCAATCCCTCCACTGGCTTCCAATTGCCTAACAAATTAAATTCAAAATGCAACATGCAGTCATTCACAACTCTGCCCAGAGCTAGATCACTAATTTTGTCTCTAAATATCCCTCAAACTGTCCTCTCAAGACTTCCTGCTCTCAAGCTCCCTTGTCCTGTCCTCCCATGCTCATCTCCAGGACTTCTCCGGACCCTCTCCTATCCTCTGGAACTCTCTACCTCAGTCGGTCCGGCTATCTCCTACTCTGGCTGCCTTTAGGCGTTCCCTGAAAAACCCATCTGTTAAGGAAAGCCTATCCATCCCAGGTATAACCTTTTGTACCACTTGCCACACCCTATTAGATTGTAAGCTCTAACGAGCATGGCCTTCTTAACCCTCTTGTATTTTATTTTATTGTAACTCTACTGTCTCCCTTTATTTTGTAAAGAGCTGCGCAAACTGTTGGAGCTATATCAATCCTGTATTATAATAATAATTATGGTTGTAGAGGTGCACTTCCATTCACTAAGACACAAGCTGACAACAGCACAAGCCAGCTACTAAACTTGTCCCAGAACAAGAGAAATGTAGTAGCCGACAGTTTCACTCTTTGTGGCCTCAACCGCTGTATCACAACAGTGGAGGGGTCCTCCTCAATCTGCAATACACAGAAGAGATAAGGAGGCAAAACACAACAGATTGGAGAGGGTGTAGGCAGGAGCAGGCTACTTTCTCCACTGCAGGTGGCACTCAGCTGCAATGGCATGGCAGGGGGAGTGGAAGTCAAGGGGTACATGGTTTCCAGGGCCACTTGGGAAGCTATTCAATTGGATGCTGCCACCCAATGTGACTCTAGCAGCCGTTTTGGGTCAGGCAGAGCCTATTTAAGGTCCTGGCTCCCAGGTTTGAAGCCCATTTGCATGTGGGTAGTGTAGGGACAGGTTATCCATTTGTCAGAGACTGTATTAACGGCAGGGGGAGGTTACAGATGAGAAGGAAAAGCTTATCTTAGGGCTTGCAATTGCAATCTCCTTGGACAGCTCGTTTGGGTATGAGATGGCAAGGCCACATTCTGCCCCTTCAGACAGACACTGTCAGTTTGGCTGATACCTTCTCCTTGGCATTTAGGTTTCCGGTTGGCCTTCTCCCACCGGGTTTTTTTTTTGTGAACTGTTCTTGCCTTTACTATAATGCAAGTTATACCGATTGCACTCGGACTGAGTGTGAGTTAATTCCAGGTGTAAAATGCCAACTCAGTCACTCACATTGAAGGCTGTCCATACAGGCTAAATATCTGTGGTGTAAATTTGTAACATCTCTCCATCTTCAGTCTCCTAATAAACACAGTATTTTGCAGTGCTTGCTCTCTCCCTGAGCAATTGTGGACTATCCAAGGAATATCTGAAATAGCAGACTATCAAAAAGACTTTAAAAACATTGGCTGAAAATATGTACTATGTTTTGGTCTTTAGTCTTAAAAATAAATATATATACAATATCTCACAATAGTGAGTACACCCCTCACATTTTTGTAAATATTTTATTCTGTCTTTTGCGTGCACTCTGAGCTGACACATTTTCTACAGAATACTGAGTGTCACTAAAAATAAGATTAATTAATTTAACTGACAATTGCACGGTCGAGCGACTCTGTACCCAAATAAAATTTATGGCGTTTTTTCCTCACAAATAGAGCTTTCTTTTGGTGGTATTTGATCACCTCTGCGGTTTGTATTTTTTGTGCTAGAAACAAAAAAAGACCGACAAATTTGAAAAAAAACAAAAAACAATATTTTTTACGTTCTGCTATAAAACATATCCAATAAAAAAGTAAAAAATCTAATTTCTTCATCAATTTAGGCCAATATGTATTCTGCTACATATTTATGGTAAAAAAAATCCCAATAAGCGTATATTGATTGGTTTGCGCAAAAAGTTATCGCGTCTACAAACTATGGTATTTTTTTATGGAATTTTTACTTTTTTTTTACTAGTAATGGCGGCGATCAGCAATTTTTAGCGGGACTGTGACATTACGGCACACAAATCAGATACCTAACTGACACTTTTTTGGGAACCAGTGACATTATTACAGTGATCAGTGCTAAAAATATGCACTGTTGTTACTGTACTAATGACACTGGCAAGGAAGAGGTTAACACTGGGGTGAATAAAGGATTAAGTGTGTCCCTTGTGGGTGTTTGCTAACTGTGTGGGGGATGGACTGACTGTGGGAACACAGAGATCCGTGTTCCTGATTAGCAGGAACACAAGATCTCTATCTTCTCCCCTGTCAGAACGGTGAGCTGCCTTGTTTACATAGGCAGATCGCCACGATTGGCATGTTCTGGCGGACATCGCGTCTGCCGGACCCACTGATTGGCACCTCTTTTGGCCAATCAGCGTGCGCACCCCGGAGGCGCGCACGTGCCCCCGCTGTCTATTGCGCGACATAACGTACAGGTACATCTTTTCACACAATAGAGCCGACCAGTCACAGTATATCTGCAGTAGACAGTCTGCAAGTGGTTAAAATGGTTCTAAAGGCAGAAGGTTTTTTTTTTTTAATCTTAATGCAGTCTATGCATTAAGATAAAAAAAAAACATTCTGTAGACATACCAGAAAAACAGTCACTTCCAGCGCTAAAAGGTCTTCTGTTGTAAAAAGCAACAAGGACATCAGTATTTCAAGACTAGGCGGATGCTGCCCTCCTCAGATGGGGTAATCCGATTGATACTACAAAAACAAAACAAAATGGAAGACGCACACACCTAGTGCATTACCAAAAACATTTATTGAATGTTAAAATCAATAAGTGGGTACTCACAAGATGGAAACTCTCAATGAGCCCTACAACCACACAATGATAAATGGTGCAGACACAACAAGGGGTAAGAACTGGCGCGTTTCGGGGGCGCACCCCCTTCGTCAGAGCTGAGCTGGATACACAGAGCTGCAAGTCGGCTCGCGTGCCCCCATAGCAAGCTGCTTGTTGCAGGGGGACTCAGCAGGAGGGATGGGCCAGGAGTGCCGGCGAGGGACCCGAGAAAAGGAGGATCTGGGCTGCTCTGTGCAAAACTACTGCACAGAGCAGGTAAGTGAAACATGTTTGTTATTTTTAAACATAAAAAAGAGACTTTAGTATCACTTTATTTTGTTTTAGTATGTAGTAGCCATATTGTCTCACAACTGTGAGCACTCACTTATGGTCTGACACAACTACAAGGGGGTGCTGATAAGTATTGAGCCTTACCCAGAATAAAATGAGCTACAAAGCTGTAAATTTCAGGGCGTACTGGCCAATTTGTCTATAATCAATGGTGCAAAAATCAACTACCTATGATTTTAACTTCTCTTTCTTTTTCAGGTCCAAAGTGAATATGGTAGTAGCTCCAGAAAAATTAAATGTGGAAGAGCATAGGACCATAACCAAGTTCCCGTTTCTCCAAGGGAGATCAGGGACGGTGCTACCACTAGGCAAACTAGGCAACTGCCTAGGGCGCACTGCTGCCTAGGGGCGCCCGGCCACTGGGTTCCCCCCATGTCTGCATGCTCTGCAGGCTGCATCATGTAACTAACTCAGTCTCAGGCAGCTGCTCCATCCAACCGGTAGTGTAATTAGAGGTGCAGTGCAGCACTGGAGCCAGCGCTAGAGGAAGCAGAGCCGATGCTTCCTTTATAGCGCCACCTCCTGTCACATGGGCAGGGCAAAGGGGGTGGAGTCTGGGGTGTAGCCAATGGGGACAGCAAAATGGGGTTTCGCCTAGGGTGGCAAAAATCCTTGCACCAGCCCTGAGGGAGATCCATAAAAAAACTAAGTGACAGTGGCCCTTCATATGCAACAGTTAAACGTTGGGTTGTCAATTTTAAAACTGGTCATTTGAAAGTTGAAAGTGAGAAACCCAGTGGAAGGCCTGTTTTTGTCTTAGCATATGTGAAAGCCATCCATGACATGATCATGGAGGACCGCCGAATATCAGCCAAAAGTATTGCTACATATCTGGGAGTTGGTGCCATTATCCACAATGACTTGGAAATGAGAAAGCTTGCAGCAAAGTGGATTGCAAAACTTTTGACAACCGAACAAAAAAGGAAGAGTGTGGAAACATCCGTGGCTGTTTTAGAACGTTTTGCAAGAAATGAGTCAGACTTCCTGGACAAACTGGTAACTGGTGATGAGTCATGGATCTACTGGTATGATCTTGAGACAAAGGAACAGTCTAAGCAATGGAGGCAAAGTGGTTCCCCCAGGCCAAAGAAGTTCTGTGTGCAAAGGTCAGTGCAGAAGAAAATGGCAACAGTTTTTTGGGATAAGAAGGGAGTTCCACTAGTGGACCACCTCCAAAAGGGTTCAACCATCAAGTTGAGGCAAAATATCAAGGAAAAACATTTAGGAAAGCTCTCCAAAGGTGCCATCCTGTTGCATTACAATGCCTCGTCACACGCTGCAAGTGAAACAATGGCAAAACTGACCTCCTTAGGCTTTCAAGTGATGTCCCATCCACCCTATTCGCCCGACCTGACCGTCTTCCTGCTGAATGATACATTTTAACACTTTAGCATTGGTACATATCCCTCAGCTGCTAACAAAGTAAATGCATAGAAGACAATCCGTAACTCTATACATGCTCTTCAAGAAGTCCAAATATATTGTTACTCCATAAAATAAAAATATGTACAGTATAAGTAAATGCGTTTTGGCCATAATGGATTTGTTCACAACCTTCAGGCCACTGCCCAGCTCCCTGTGTTTGACAAACCCTTGCCTATTAGACCAGGAAACAGCCATTACTGATATCTAAAGTTCAGCTTCAGGATCCAAATTTTAGTAACATTCGCTGAACCAGCACTGAATCGATCTCAGGTACATTTGGCTCATCCCTAGTTTAATTATGGCAAAAAAAAGAGAAAACAAGAAAATGCTACATTCTCCGACAGCTCTCCCCCCACCATCAACACTACATTCTCTGACAGCTCTCCTCCACCATCCACACTACATTCTCCGACAGCTCTCTTCTCACCATCCACATTACATTCTCCGACAGCTCTCCTCCCACCATCCACACTACATTCTCCGACAGCTCTCCTCCCACCATCCACACTACATTCTCCGACAACTCTCCTCCACCATCCACACTACATTCTCCAACAGCTCTACTCCACCATCCACAATACATTCTCCAACAGCTCTCCTCCACCATCCACACTACATTCTCCGACAGCTCTCCTCCACCATCCACACTACATTCTCTGACAGACAGCACTCCTCCACCATCCACACTACATTCTCGGACAGCTCTCTCCACCCCCCACCATCCACACTACATTCTCCGACAGCTCTCCTCCACCATCCACACTACATCCCCTGACAGCTCTCTCCTCCCCCCACCATCCACACTACATTCTTTGACAGCTCTCCTCCCACTATCCACACTATATTCTCAGACAGCTCTCCTCCCACCATCCACACTACATTCTCCAACATCTCTCCCCACCCCCCACCATCCACACTACATTCTCTGACAGCTCTCCTCCACCATCCACATTACATTCTCCGACAGCTGTCTCCCACCATCCACACTCCATTCTCTGACAGCTCTCCCACCACCATCCACAATACATTATCCGAAGCTCTCCCCCACCATCCACACTACATTCTCTGACAGCTCTCCTCCCACCATCCACACTACATTCTCCGACAGCTCTCCTCCACCATCCACACTACATTCTCCGACAGCTCTCCTCCACCATCCACACTACATTCTCTGACAGCTCTCCTCCCACCATCCACACTACATTCTCTGCAAGCTCTCCTCCACCATCCAAACTACATTCTCTGTAAGCTCTCCTCCACCATCCACACTACATACTACAGGGATGAGCTTCGAGTTCGACTCGAACTTTAGGTGTTCACCTACTACACCTCCAGTCCTCTCAAAAACCTGCACTGAGAGGAATAAATGTATAGCAATAGGTGTCACAAGTACTTGCATCCAATCTGCTAGCAGTACACCACCAGTTGATTTCAGCAGGCAAATTTCCCTACCCCAGATGCTGAACCGTAAAAAGAAATTTGGTCACAGCCATCCAATGCTAGCTTGGCCAAATTGCTAGCACTGCAACTGCTGCCTTTTCAGCAGATAGACTCAGCCCCCTTTTGTGAATTTGTGGAATGTGCTGTACCACAGTGGCATGTTCCAAAGCGCCATTTCTTTTCATGTAAGGCCATTCCAGCTCTCTACTGCCATGTGCAAGGCAATGTTTAGGTCTCGTTGGACAGGGCAGCCAGCAGTAAGGTTCATATTACCACTGACTCATGGTCCAGCAGGCATGGGCAGAGACATTACCTTTCCTTCACAGCGCACTGGGTAACTCTGCTGGCAGCTGGGAAGGATGCAGGACAGGGTTCGGTGTTGAAGCTTGTTCCGCCACCATGCCTCCAAAAAGCTAGTGGTGATTCTGCCACAACATCTGTATGCTCCCCTCCCTCCTCTTCTTCTTCCTCTATGGCCTCTGAACCAGCCGTGCTCCCTAAACGCTCAAGGGGCTATGCAAGCAGTCATGCAAAAGATGTCATGCGGTGCTTGAGTTGGTCTGCCTAGGGGACAGGAGCCACACTGGGGCAGAGATTCTGTCCCCTTCAGTTCTCCCACATAGAGGAGTTCAGCTCCCATGGTTGAGACAAAGGATCTTCCATTCTATTACTAGAGTAGGAATGTATTTATATATTATCAATATTTTTGTTTTCATTCACTTTGGCATGCATTAATTAATTTTCATGCACTTATATATTTGAGGGTATAGCGCAGTTTTTTCCTTGTTTTTTTAGAGATTCTGTCAGCTCTGCAGGGGCAGGCTTAGAGGTAGTTGACGCCACACCAGCTTCGGCCAGGAATGGTTGTATGCAACAATGGCACCAACCTACTCTCTCCATCCGACAGGGACACTTGACCCATGTTCCATGGTTGGCACACATCCTGAATTTGGTGGTGCAGCATTTCTTGACCAGGTATCCAGGCTTACAAGATCTCCTGAGGCAGGCCAGAAAAGTCTGTGGTCATTTCCGCCGGTCATACAAAGCCAGTGCTTGGTTGGCTGACATTCAAAGGGAATGCAACCTGCCCATCAACCGCCTCATTTGTGACATGCCCACCAGGTGGAACTCAATGTTGGCAATGTTGCAGCGCCTGCACACACAGCAGAGGGCCATCAATGAGTACCTGTGTGAGTATGGCACCAGGACAGGGTCAGGGGAGCTTGGCTTCTTTTTGCCACGCCAGTGGCTACTGATTAAGGATGCATGCACTGTCCTGTCACCATTTGAGGAGGCCACAAGGATGGTGAGCAGTGACAATACATGCATCAGTGACACTGTCCCTCTAGTCTTCCTGCTGGAGCACACGCTTCATGGAAACATGGACAGTGCACTTGAGGCAGAACAGCAGGAGGAAGAGGAGGACTTTTCCTCTCAAGGCCCCTTTTATCCAGATAGCATTCCTGCGGGTCCGCCAAACACACAGGAAGAACAGGAGGAAGAGGAGGATTGTGTCAGGATGGATGTGGAGGATAACACACAGCAGTCTTCAAGGGATGGTTTTCAGTCCCCAGAAACCCAAGGAGTTGTACGTGGCTGGGAGGAGGTAGTTATGGATCATGTGATCCTTAGTGACCCAGAGGACTCAGAATTGAATGCGTCTGCAAACCTACACTGCATGGCCTCCCTGATTCTGCAAAGCCTGCAAAAGGACCCTAGGATTTGTGGTATTAAGGAGAGGGATTATTATTGGCTGGCAACCCTTCTTAATCTACGTTACAAGGGTAAGATTGCAGAACTCATCCTGCCTTCGCAGAGAGATCAGAGGATGAAACATCTTCAGGAGGCCTTGAAGAAAAGTTTGTGTAGCACATTTCCAGAACCTGGGAGGATACCATTACCTGGTGCTGGACAACATGTTTCTGAGGCTTCGTTCGGTCAGAGGAAGAGGTGGCCGGCTGACCAATGCCTTTAAACAATTTTTCAGTCCTCAGCGCCAAGGTTCCAGCAACCATCTCCAGTGTCTGCATTATATGGTGCAGGAATATCTAGGAGCAAGAGCAGACTTGGAGACCTTTCCAACAGAGCATCCACTGGGTTACTGGGTCTTCAAGTTGGACCGCTGGCCAGAACTTGCTCAATATGCAATTGAGCTACTGGCCTGTCCTGCATCCAGTGTGCTTTCTGAATGCACATTCAGTGCTGCTGGAGGGTTTGTAACAGATCAAAGAGTGTGCCTGTCCACAGACTCTGTTGATAGGCTCACATTTATCAAAATGAATCAGTCCTGGATCAGCAGCTATCAAGCACCTGATGCTGATGTAACTGATTGAAATTGCTATGGATCTGGGATCCCTTGAAGACTGCCTATGCTGACTATACTATTCCTACTGAATCATGAAGATGCTAGCTTCCAACAATATTTTTGGTTTGGGGCACCACCACCACCCAAGCCCCAATATTTCTGACCCTGTTTAACAGGGGCATGTAATTACAATTCTTGAAATTATATTTAACAGCAGGGCCCGTTCCTGCACCCAACAAGAGTAACTGTGAGGGGTTACAGTTTTCTTGCACCACGAACAGCTAATTTTTCAGCAGAGTATATAGTGCAGTTCGTATAGTATATATACTGCAGTTCAGATTATATAGTGCAGTCCGTATAGTATATATACTGCAGTTCAGAGTATATAGTGCAGTCAGTGTAGTATATATAATACAGTGCAGGGTATATAGTGCAGTGTACAATATATAATATAGTATATTGATGTGGTTAAGGGGAGCCATATGACAGAATTATGAAAAAAACTACATGGATTCCCCCATCCAAACCAGGCCCTTTGGGTCTGGGATGCATTTTGGGGGAGGGGGCACGCCATTTAAAAAAAAAATTGCCGTGGAGTTCCCCTTAATATCTAACTGGGGGGGGGAAACCCATGCTGTTTTTTTCAATGATTTTTTATGTATATTGCCGGGATCTGGCAATACATTACAGCCGCAATTTTAAATGACATTTTTTCCTTTAGAAACTTAATTTTGCTGCAGTACTGTTTTAAACATGGGAAAAATACTTTACAGGCAGACTAAGGGGACCCCCCCTAGGCACAATTTAAAGGAATATTTCATTTTTGTTTTTTCACTTTAGGCATTCTTAAAATCACTGCTCCTGAAAAAACAGCCGTTTTAAAAACGTTTTTTTGCATTGATACATGTCCCCTAGGGCAGGACCCGCGTCCCCAAACACTTTTTATTGCAATAAGTTGCATCTAAGCCTTTAAAATGAGCACTTTTGCAAACCGAAAGGGGTTGTTCGGCTCATCTTTACTCACCATCCACACTACATTCTCCGACAGCTCTCCTCCCAACATCCACACTACATTCTCCGACAGCTCTCCTCCACCATCCACACTACATTCTCCGACAGCTCTCCTCCACCATCCACACTACATTCTCTGACAGCTCTCTTCCACCATCTACACTACATTCTCCGACAGCTCTCCTCCACCATCCACACTACGTTCTCCGACAGCTCTCCTCCACCATCCACACTACATTCTCCGACAGCTCTCCTCCACCATCCACACTACATTTTCCGACAGATCTCCTCCACCATCCACACTACATTCTCCGACAGCTCTCCTCCACCATTGACACTACATTCTCCGACAGCTCTCCTCCACCATCCACACTACATTCTCCGACAGCTCCCCTCCACCATCCACGCTACATTCTCCGACAGCTCTCCTCCACCATCCACGCTACATTCTCCGACAGCTCTCCTCCACCATCCACTCTACATTCTCCGACAGCTCTCCTCCACCATCCACGCTACATTCTCCGACAGCTCTCCGCCACCATCCACACTACATTCTCCAACAGATGTTCTCCACCATCCACACTACATTCTCCGACAGATCTCCACCATCCACACTACATTCTCCGACAGCTCTCCGCCACCATCCACACTACATTCTCCGACAGATCTCCTCCACCTTCCACACTACATTCTCCGACAGCTCTCCTCCACCATCCACACTACATTCTCCGACAGCTCTCCTCCACCATCCACACTACATTCTCCGACAGCTCTCCTCCCACCATCCACACTACATTCTCCCACAGCTCTCCTCCACCATCCACTCTACATTCTCCGACAGATCTCCTTCACCATCCACACTACATTCTCCAACAGATCTCCTCCACCATCCACACTACGTTCTCCGACAGATCTCCTCCACCATCCACACTACATTCTCTGACAGCTCTCCTCCACCATCCACTCTATATTCTTTAACAAGAAAACAGGAGCACCTGATCCTCATTAGCATAATATACATTTACTGAGAGAACAAAATAGCACACATACAGTTAAAATTCTTGAAAATCAGCAAGGGTAGTAGGAACAACCAAGATGGATAAAAAACAAGGCTGTGTGCAGGAGTGTCAGCTCCAGATCCTCTGGCCGGTGTCACAGGGATCTGCTAAGACCGTTGTCAAAAGGTTCACCAATCAACGGCATTCTGTGCCTTTAACTAATACCTTTTGTGGTGACCTCTCCGTACTGATGGAAAGAGGGGCGGTAACATGTTTTGAAGGAATCCTTTCTTTCTCAGCAACCACAGTCTATTTACTATCATATGTCCTTCCATTGTCTGCCCATTCTACGACAGAACCGCCCCCCCACTATCCACACTACATTCTCTGGCAGTTCTCCTTCCAATACCCACACTACACTGGATTTTCTGGTGTTTTACAAGATTATCTTTCTTATAGAAAGATTTCCCGCACTCTGAACATAAATAAGGACGCTCACCTGTGTGAATTCTGTGATGTTTAACAAGGTCCCTTTTAAAACTGAAAGATTTCCCACACTCTGAACATGAATAAGGACGTTCACCTGTGTGAATTCTGTGATGTTCAACAAGATAATCTTTCCTAAGGAAAGATTTCTCGCACTCTGAACATGAATAAGGACGCTCACCCGTGTGAATTTTTTGATGTTTAACAAGGTATCCTTTACTAATGAAAGATTTTCCGCACTCTGAACATAAATAAGGATGCTTACCAGTGTGAATTCTCTGGTGTTGCAGAAGGCCTCCTTTCCTAGTGAAAGATTTCTTGCACTTGTAACATGAATAAGGATTTTCACCTGTGTGAATTCTCTGATGTTTAACAAGGTTGCTTTTATAACTGAAAGATTTCCCGCACTCTGAACATGAATAAGGACGTTCACCTGTGTGAATTCTCTGATGTTCAACAAGACAATCTTTCCTAAGGAAAGATTTCCCACACTCCGAACATGAATAAGGACGCTCACCTGTGTGAATTCCCTGATGTTTAACAAGGTATCCTTTACTAATGAAAGATTTCCCACACTCTGAACATGAATAGGGACGCACCTCCTTGTGAATTCTCTGATGTTTAGTAAGGCCTCGTTTAAGAATGAAAGATTTCCCGCACTCTGAACATGAATAGGGACGCTCACCAGTGTGAATTCTCTGATGTTTAGCAAGGTCTCCTTTAGAACAAAAAGATTTCCCGCACTCTGAACATGAATGGGGACACACACCCCTGTGAAGTTTCTGGTGTTGCAGAAGGCTTCCTTTGCTAGTGAATGATTTCTCGCACTTGTAACATGAATAAGGACGCTCACCCGTGTGAACTCTCTGATGAGTAAGAAGAATATTTTTGTTAAAGAAAGATTTCCCGCACTCTGAACATGAATAAGGACGCTCACCTGTGTGAATTTTCTGATGTATAACGAAAATAGTTTTCTTATGGAAAGATTTCCCGCACTCTGAACACGAATAAGGACGCACACCCGTGTGAATTCTCTGATGTATAACGAGACTAGATTTCCTATGGAAAGATTTCCCGCACTCTGAACATGAATAAGGACGCTCACCTGTGTGAATTCTTTGATGTTCAACAAGATTATGCTTCCTAGTGAAAGATTTCCCGCACTCTGAACATGAATAAGGACACACACCTGTGTGAATTCTCTGATGTCTAATGAGACTAGCTTTCCTATGGAAAGGTTTCTCACACTCTGAACATGAATAAGGACGCTCACCCGTGTGAATTCTCTGATGTTTACCGAGACTACCTTTCCTATGGAAAGATTTCCCGCACTCTGAGCATGAATAAGGACGCTCACCAGTGTGAACGCTCTGGTGTTCAGTAAGTTGTCCTTTCTTGGTGAAAGATTTCCCGCACTCTGAACATGAATATGGACGCTCACCAGTGTGAACTCTCTGGTGCTGAGTAAGTTGTCCTTTCTTGGTGAAAGATTTCCCGCACTCTGAACATGAAAAGGGACGCTCACCTGTGTGAACTCGCTGAGTAAGTTGTCCTTTCTTGGTGAAAGACTTCCCGCACTCTGAAGATGCATAGGAATGCTCATCCATGTGAATTTGCTCATGTTTAGCCAGGTCTCTTATATAAAAAAAACTTTTCTTGCACCATGAACATGAGAATAGATCCTCACCGCTGTGATCTCCTTCATGGGGTGAGGAAGATTCCTCGGGATTAGAAGGATCTGTTGATCGATCTGCAGTGTGAGATCTTACATGGATATTTACAATCATAGTATGTGATTGATGAGAAGATTCCCCCTGATCAGAGGGATCCATTGATGTCTCCGGACAGGAAGGTCTGTGATGTATATTTTGTGTATTTGGATTTCCTCCTGGAGGATCCTGTGTGATGGCATTACTATAGCACAATAATAATAGAAGAGGTCTTTCCGAGGTATTCCTGACATCACCTCCATCTGTTGGAAAGAAATGTGAAAAAAAAATTGTAAGTAGTTCATAATTAACTGAAGTTTTAGCTCTACCTCCCTCATAGGCATGCACACAGAGTGTGCCTGAAGTGCCTGGGCACTCCATGTGCATTTCACCCTGTGTGCTGGAAGGAAGATGGGGAAGTTCTCTCTCTCACCGACTCTGTAATAAGAGAATGGTGTACACACTTCTCTTTTACTGTGCCGGGGTCATGTATACACTATATTGTCAAAAGTATTGTGACACCTGCCTTTACACGCACATGGACTTTAATGGCATCCCAGTCTTAGTCCATAGGGTTCGATATTGTGTTGGCCCACCCTCTGCAGCCATACAAACTCTTCTGAGAAGACTGTCCACAAGGTTTAGGAGTGTTTCTATGGGAATGTTTGACCCTAGTGCATTTGTGAGGTCAGGCACTGATGTGGACAAGAAGGCCTGGCTTGCAGTCTCCACTTTAATTCATCCCAAAGATGTTCTATCAGGTTGAGGCCAGAAATCTCTGCAGGTAAGTTCCTCCACCCCAAACTCGCTCCTCCATGTCTTTATGGACCTTGCTTTGTGCACTGGTGTGCAGTCATATTGGAACAGGAAGGGGCCATCCCCAATTTTTTCCCACAAAGTTGGGAGCATGAAATTGTCCAAAATGTCTTGGTATGCTGATGCCTTAAGAGTTCCCTTCACTGGAACTAAGGGGCAAAGCCCAACCCCTGAAAAATTACCTCACACTATAATTCCTCCTACACCAAATGATTTGGACCAGTGTACAAAGCAAGGTCCGTAAAGACATGGATGAGTGGGTTTGGGGTGGTGGAACTTGTCCTGACCTCAACCCGATAGAACAATTGGTCAAAAATTCCCATAGACACACTCCTACACCTAGTGGACAGCCCTCCCAGAAGAGTTGAAGCTTTTATAGCTGCAAAGGGTGGGCCAACTCAATATTGAACTCTACAGACTAAGACTGGGATGCCATTAAAGTTCATGTGCGTGTAAAGGCAGGTGTCCCAAAACTCTTGGTAACATGGTGGATGTAGACACACACACACGTATGATTGAGCTTCATGGTGCACACCTTAATGCAATGACCTCCCTGTCAGTGGAATAAGTGGAAATGCCGATCTCACAGTTGGGCTCCTGTTCTCCCTCCAAAATCAATCAGAAAATTGTTCAGACTGAGTCCATATATGATCTGCACATTTTTTAATCTTAAATATCTATGAATGAGGATTCGTTAGGCCAAAACACATTAGCAGTTTTTTACTACATTGAATTGCCTGTACTTGTCTTGTGGAGAGTCAGCCTGGGGCAGGTTTAAGAGGGGGGTAATCATAGAGGGCAGGTGCTTCCCCTTCAGGCCCATTTGTTAACCAGCTGGTCAGTTTTGCTGTCCACAGAGAGGAGAGCTGCAGCAGCCGGAGACTCTTTTGTCTGGATTTACCTGCTTGGCGGGATTGCCTGGTGAGCCTCATACACACGATGATGTCCGTTTTTTTTCTTTTTTTTGCATGCTAGTCTCATATCCAAAATGAAGGGGTTATTCAACTTACAAAAATTCTCAGACAACAGAATACAACTTCAGAAGTTATGTAATGTATTGTATTGATGAGTACACCTCAAAACCATGGAGTGAGGGAAAGAGGAAAAAAATAAAGTCCCAAACATAAGTTTTATGCTGGAATGGAAAGAAGTCCAAAGATAGCTGATGTGACCCCAAAGGAATATCAAGAGAAGAACTGTCATCAGCACACCAGGGATTTCTCAAGGAGGGTCCAAAGCTTTATTATCGTGGTCACATATTACACAAAAGGCAATGTTTCAGAGCCACGCAGGGCCCCTTCATCAGTGTATTGTGTATTATGTGACCGCGATAATAAAGCTTTGGACCCTCCTTGAGGAACCCTTGGTGAGCTGATGACAGTTCTTCTCTTGGATCATTTACGGTTCCCAGCCTGTGTTCATTGCAGCACCCATCATTAATGAATAGTCATCTTTAGGAACGTGTGTGCGTGGGGAATATTGTGTTTGGACCCAAGGTAATATCAGGTGCCCCTGATGACGTCATAAATGACTAAACGCATAGGACGAAGCTACGTGCACATGCTACTGCGCATGCATAATTGTTGGTTAGCCATTTTGGTCACTGACTGGTCACCTCCTTTGCCTTACTGGCTGCTCCCCCCTATCTTGCTTCACTTTGTGATATCAAAAGTTAACTGAATTGTAGATTCTGTCCCTCTCTCCAATGCACTGTTAAGCACCCTTTATTAGGAAAACACATATATGTAACCTTTTCGCACCTGCCAACGGGATGATGTGATGATCTGCTAATTATCTAACATTTTTCCGTAAACTAAAATCCTTATACTCATGTAGCAAGGTCCCAGGCCTCCTTTGGTCCAATGAGAACCTCCAGGGCCAGAGATAGCTGACATCCTTCTGTATATGGTGGGTTGTGAGGCATAGTGGGTGCAAAGCAGTTAGATTAATTGGACGCCAGACACTTCTTAAATGCAAAAGAGATTTTATTTCTCTTAACAAAACTTTGGGAGAGAGGGTAGGGCCAGGACACTGGTAGTGGCAAGATTAATTGGCAGACTCCGAGACTTCAACAGGAGGACAGCCATGCAGGGAAAGGCATCCAGCAAGACACCACATCTGCATGTTTAGGAATGCTGTCTCCTATGTCAACAGTCTTTAACAGTTCCTAACACAAAGTATAACAGTTCCTTCACTTCCACTACAATCACTACTTGTAGTTCTTCAGCCCACTGAGCTCCCAGTCTCTCACTAGACTAGTTGATTCACTGCCACTGATTCCCTTGAGCTCCTCCAATCTTCATCAAAGTATCTTCCTCAAGCTTCACCCCCGCCTCTCTGCTGGGTCCCTAGCTTGGCACTCAAGATACTTCTCAAGCTTCACCCCGCTGGCTTGCCCGGTCCCTGGCTTGACACACAAGGTTGCTCTGAAAGCATCACCTCCGCTGGCTGGGTCCCTGGCTTGATACCCACTGAAGTTTCCCGATTCTTCAGCGTCCATGGTTGGTGATAATACTGCTCTGGTACTTGCTTCAGCTACTCACTGTGGTCCCTGGTAATAAGATGGTTGGTCCCTTAGTGGTGACACCTTCTTCCTCTACCTCCGACCACGACAGGTTCTCCGGCTGGCAGAACTGTCACTTCTGGTTGGACTGCAAGCCGCAATCCCAATCCTGCGCTACTCTCTCTTGTTTCTGGATAGGCCCTCAGACAGCCTAGCAGCAGCATGTGCCTGGGATAAGCCCAAATTCTGGCCTAGCAGCAGGCAATACAACACATGTCCACCCAGACTGCCGTCCAGGTGGCAGAGAACACCGATCACCTGACTCCAACCGAATATATAGGTTCTCCCAGCAGGCCAAGGGATCCAAGAAAACCCCTGCCTATTGGCTGAGACACCCCATATACCTATAATCTAACCTTGCATTGCCCTTCTTGTATCTAATGCCACCAAGTACCCGTCCACCTAGCGGCAGAAGAGAGAAATGCAGCAGTGCCAGACTTAGGGAGAAATCAAATGATCCCTAACAATTATCCAAGGTAGCTAGCTACTCCTGGCAGGTCAATTTAGGAGCAACCCTGCCTAAACTCCAGGGTGCTACACTCATAAGAAAAATGAGACTGTGACCTGTTTCTTCCATAGTGCCAATACCTACTTGTTCCCATAGGTGGAGAAATTTCATCTTGTTCACCATGGTTCCAGGCACGTTCCCTAGAAGGTTTCTGTTCTGCAGTGGGCCCTAGGTTAGAGACCCAGCCCTTTAGTAGTGTTTGCCTAGTGCCAAGCTACCCCTACCTACAGAACCTTCACCACTGTCCTCCAACATTAATTATCTAACATTTTTCCTTAAACTACGATTTCTGAGACTGTGACCTGTTTCTTCCATAGTGCCTATACTTACTTGTGTCGATAGGTAGAGACATTTCTTCCTGTTCACTTTTCATAGTCATCCCAACCTCCTTTGTGGACAGCTGATCACCCCCCACATACGTCTCTACTTCTTCCTCTTTAACCTCAGCTTTAATATTAATCTGTTCTTTACCCTAAACCCCAAAATAATAGAAAACAATTAAATTAACAATTAAAGATGAACTCTGGGCAGATATAAAAGACACAATTGACAGCAGTTTTAACAAGAGACATGCTAATAGCAGGAGAGCAGAGTGACAGAGAGATGAGCTCATCAGTCTGCTGATTCTCCTTTTACTGTCCAGTCACGGGCTGGGGAAGGGACAAGACCGGCAGGTTTTACTGACCTGAAGCAGAGAAAAGTCAGGTCTACTGCCCATTTCCTGTGAGACTAGGAAGCCCGGGACCCATCCCCTAGTGGGACATCATCACATGGGCCTGGACTTACGGGAGCAAAGAACAGCACCACTTCATTCGTAATGCACCCCCGGTTGGAGGAACAAAAGGAGGAAGAGGACCCACAATGACATGTGACTGGACTTAACAGCCACAGAAAAAAAAGAACATATATTGATTAAAAAGAAAAGAAAAAAAACACAATAAAATAGTAGGGTGCTCAAAGGAGCTAGAAACTAAAGATGTAGAAGTATGCATTAAAACAAGAGACTACATAGAAATGTCCTCTCACAGCTTAGAATACATATTTAGTTCTACAGGCCCAGTCCTACCTACCTGATGATGGTGATGGGTGGTGTGATCTTCCTGTATGGAATCCTGGGAACACAGAGCAGGAGGACATCTCTCGCCCTAAACCCCAAAGGTGAAAAAATACATTTATAAAATGGACCAAGAGATTAGATAAATGTCATATCATAACTTTTGAATTTGAATTGCTCAGTTCTATCTACCTGATGATGGTGAGGGATAATGTGATCTTCCTGTGTAGAATCCCAGGAATAGAGAGGACCTCCCTCCTCCATAGACTGCTGATCCCCAAACATCTTTACTTTTTCCACTTTAACCTCAACTTTGATGTCTTTCTGTTCCTCACCCCAAACCCCAAATATGATGAGAATGGATTTGTAAAAGGAAAAAGATGACATAGTAGAATGTTATCTCAAAGCGTAGAATTCTACAATGTGTTTGAGTTCTAGTTGCTCAGTCCCACCTACCTGATCCTGGTGAGGGATGATGTGATCTTCCTGTATGGAATCCTGGGAATACAGAGGAAGAAGACATCTCTCACCCTAAACCCCAAAGGTGAAAAAATACATTTATAAAATGGACCAAGAGATTAGATAAATGTAATCTCATAACTTTTGAATTTGAATTGCTCAGTTCCATCTACCCGATGATGGTGAGGGATTGTGTGATCTTCCTGTGTGGAATCCCAGGAATAGAGAGGTACTCCCCCCTCCACAGACTGCTGATCCCCAAACATCTTTTCTTTTTCCACTTTAACCTCAAGTTTGATGTCTTTCTGTTCTTCACCCTAAACCCCAAATATGATGAGAATGGATTTGTAAAAGGAAAAAGATGACATAGTAGAATGTTATCTCAAAGCGTAGAATTCTACAATGTATTTGAGTAATTTCTAGTAGCTCAGTCCCACCTACCTGATCCTGGTGAGGGATTGTGTGATCTTCCTGTATGGAATCCTGGGAATACAGAGGAGGGGGAACTCGCTCACCCTAAACCCCAAAGGTGATCAAATACATTTATAATATGGAGCAAGAGATTACAGATAAAAATATCTCATAGCTTAAAATACATATTTAGGTCTACATGCCTAGTCCTACCTACCTGAACCTGGTAAGGGATGGCATGATCCTTCTGTATGGAATCCCAAAAATACAGAGGAGGGGGACATCTCTCACCCTAAACCCCAAAGGTGATAAAATACATTTATAAAATGGAGCAATAGATTACAGAGAAAAATATCATCTCATAGCTTAAAACACATATTTAGGTCTACATGCCTAGTCCTACCTACATGAACCTGGTAAGGGATGGTGTGATCCTTCTGTATGGAATCCCAAAAATAGAGAGGAGGGGGACATCTCTCACCCTAAACCCCAAAGGTGAAAAAATACATTTATAAAATAGACCAAGAGGTTATATAAATGTCATCTCATAGCTTTTGAATTCCAATTGCTCAGTCCCATCTACCTGATGATGGTGAGGGATGGTGTGATCTTCCTGTGTGGAATCCCGGGAATACAGAGGATGGGAACATCTCTCTCGTGGGTTCCCATTACTGGATCCATCTGTAGGAAACACACACACTGACTGAATACATTGTTTCTGTGTGTTTATCAGATGATGGGGATCTAGGTGGACCCTCCGTACTGCTCTCTCCTTTACAATAAAGTCTCCTCTTACCCTGTGATGTGAGGGGCGGCTGATTCTCCATCATGATGTCCTTGTAGAGATCCTTGTGTCCTTCTAAATACTACCACTCCTCCATAGATAAATAGACAGTGACATCCTGACACCTTATAGGAACCTGACACACACAATGATACAGTCACCATCCAGACACATCCCTTGTCTGTTACTGGATAATGTCCCAGAATTCCCGGCACCGCTCACCTCTCCTGTCATCAGATCATTGATCTTCTTGGTGACTTCTAGAATCTTCTTTTCATTGATTCTCTCATGTTTCAGAGAATGAGGTGAAGGCACTATAATGGCAAAATGGTCACCAGACTTTACCGGAGGAAACCTCCTGCCCTCTCCGGTCAGGTCTGTGTTTTATTAATAGAGATAAGAGTGATGTCATGTGACCTCCCAGAATCCTCCTCACCTCTCCGGTCAGGTCTGTGTTTTATTGATAGAGATAAGAGTGATGTCATGTGACCTCTCAGAATCCTCCTCACCTCTCCGGTGAGCAGGTAGATTTTCAGGGTGAAGTTTAACCACTTCAGCTCTGGAAGGTTTACCCCCCTTCATGACCAGGCCATTTTTTGCGATATGGCACGGCGTTATTCTAACTGACAAATGCGTGGTCGTTAGGGATGAGCTGAACACCCCCGGGTTCGGTTCGCAGCAGAACTTGCAAACAGGCAAAACATTTGTTTGAACACGCGAACACCGTTAAAGTCTATGGGACACAAACATGAATAATCAAAAGTGCTCATTTTAAAGGCTTATATGCAAGTTATTGTCATAAAAAGTGTTTGAGTACCTGGGTCCTGCCCCAGGGGACATGGATCAATGCAAAAAGAATTTTTAAAAACGGCCAGTTTTTTCGGGAGCAGTGATTTTAATAATGCTTAAAGTGAAACAATAAAAGTGTAATATTCCTTTAAATTTTGTACCTAGGGGGTGTCTGTAGTATGCCTGTAAAGGGGCGCATGTTTTCCGTGTTTAGAACAGTCTGACAGCAAAATGACATTTCAAAGGAAAAAAACTGATTTAAAACTACTCGCGGCTATTAATGAATTGCCGTTTCGACAATACACATAAAAGTTCATTGATAAAAACTGCATGGGATTTCCCCACAGGGGAACCCTGAACCAAATTTTTTTTAAAAATTGGCGTGGGGGTCCCCCTAAATTCCATACCAGGCCCTTCAAGTCTGGTATGGATATTAAGGGGAACCCCGCACCAAAATTTAAAAAAAAATGACGTAGGGGTCCCCCTCAAAATTCATACCAGACCCTTCAGGTCTGGTATGGATTTTAAGGGGAACCCCGCACCAAAATTTAAAAAAAAATGGCGTGGGGTCCCCTTCAAAAATCCATACCAGACCCTTATCTGAGCACACAACCTGGCAGGCCGCAGGAAAAGAGGGGGGGACGAGAGAGCGCCCCCCCTCCTGAACCGTACCAGGCCACATGCCCTCAACATTGGGAGGGTGCTTTGAGGTAGCCCCTCAAAGCACCTTGTCCCCATGTTGATGGGGAGAAGGGCCTCATCCCCACAACCCTTGGCCGGTGGTTGTGGGGGTTTGCAGGTGGGGGGCTTATCGGAATCTGGAAGCCCCCCTTAACAAGGGGACCCCCAGATCCTGCCCCCCTCCCCTGTGTGAATTGGTAATTGGCATGAGGCCCTTCTCCCCATCAACATGGGGACAAGGTGCTTTGGAGGGCTACCTCAAAGCACCCTCCCAATGTTGAGGGCATGTGGCCTGGTACAGTTCAGGAAAGGGGGGCCGCTCTCTTGTCCCCCCCCTTTTCCTGCGGCCTGCCATGTTGCATGCTCGGATAGGGGTCTGGTATGGATTTTTGGGGGGACCCCACGCCATTTTTTTTTACATTTTGGTGTGGGGTTCCCCTTAAAATCCATACCAGACTTTCGGGTCTGGTATGGATTTTGAAGGGGACCCCCACGCCATTTTTTTTTAAATTCTGGTTCAGGGTTCGCCTGTGGGGAAACCCCATGCCGTTTTTTAATGAACTTTTATGTGTATTGCCGGACCGACAATTCATTATAGTTGCGAGTAGTTTTAAATGACTTTTTTCCTTTGAAATGTCATTTTGCTGTCAGACTGTTCTAAACACGGGAAACATGCGCCCCTTTACAGGCATACTATAGACAACCCCCAGGTACAAAATTTAAAGGAATATTACACTTCTATTGTTTCACTTTAAGCATTATTAAAATCACTGCTCCCGAAAAAACGGACGTTTTTAAAAATTCTTTTTGCACTGATACATGTCCCCTGGGGCAGGACCCGGGTCCCCAAACACTTTTTATGACAATACCATGCATATAAGCCTTTAAAATTGGCACTTGTGATTTCCCCCCTAAGACTTTTAAAGGATGTTCCGCGGCTTTCGAATTTGCAGCGAACACCCCAAATTGTTTGCTGTTCAGCGAACAGCCAACGTTCGAGTCGAACATGAGTTTGACTCGAACTCGAAGCTCATCCCTAGTGGTCATGCGACACGGAGCAGGGACCACCAACAGTGGCTTCACTATGGAAGTCTGAAGGTGATGTAATGGCTCCTGGCTTTCCCAGCCATTTGTGGGTACTTTCTCTATTCCCTTGCAAATGACATTGTATGACAAAGGGGATCCTGTGATCGGACCAATGCGGGCTGAAAATAGTACATATGTTTTTTTTTTACACAGGTTCGTTAGTACAGGTGTTAGGAGGGGGGAGGGAGCATTTTTAGGACTAGTTAGCCTGTAGCTGTAATTCTACTCTAACCGGTTCCGGACCGCCCCATGTACATATACTGCGGCAGGGCGGCTTTTCAGCGTGAAATCACGTACTTGTATGTTTTTTTATCTCCTGGGTCTGGGGCATGCGTGCGAGCCGCCGCCGACCCGCTCCCGCTGTGATTGGACACAACGGGGGGCCAGTCTGACAGTCCCGATGTTCGCTGGCACCCGGCGATCGTTCCCAAGAGAGGCAGAACGGCGATCTACCTTAGTAAACAAGGCAGATCGTTATTCTGTGAGACGAGACGATGGAGAGCCTGTCTTTCTGCCAAGCAGGAACACAGACCTTTGTCCCCCCCACAGTTAGAAAGCGCTCCCTAGGGACACATTTAACCTTTTGATCGCTGATGTTAACCCCTTCCCTGCCAGTGTCATTAGTACAGTGACAGTGAATATTTTTGCAGCAATGATCACTGTATCAGGTATCTGATTTGTCCGCCACAATGTCACAGTCCCACTATAAGTCGCTGTAAAAAAATTAATAAATAAAAATTCAATAAAACTATCTTATAGTTTGTAGATGCTATAACTTTTGCGCAAACCAATCAATATATCCTTATTGGGATTTTGATTTACAAAAAATATGTAGCAGAATACATATTGGCCTAAATTGGTGAAGAAATTCAAGTTTTTACATTTTTTTTAATTGGATATGTACTTGTATTATAGCAGAAAGTAAGAAGTATTTTTTTTTTTTTTTAAATTGTTGTTTTTTTTTATAGTGCAAAAAATAAAAACAACAGAAGTGATCAAATACCACCAAAAGAAAGCTCTATTTGTGGGGGAAAAAGGACATCAATTTTATTTGGGTACAACGTCGCACGACCGTGCAATTTTTAGCTAAAATAACGCAGTGCCATATCGCAAAAAATGGCCTGGTCATAAAGGGGAGTAAACATTCCGAAGGTCCAGTGGTTAATGTTATTGATAAGTTCTATTTATGTAGACATCATACTTTCATATAGTGGATTATAAAACTCTATACAGTATATAGGTAATATTTCTGTATTATTATTATTATACATGATTTTTAAAGCCCCCAACAGTTTGTGTGGCGCTGTAGAACATGTAAGCAGACAGTACAGTTACTGTATTGATTTTAATATACTCTATATATGTGTTTATTATCATCTGCTGGAGATAAAAGACGTCACAGTGACAATGGAGGAAGAGGACGGACATGACGGGGTTACTGGGTGTAAATATAAAATAAGCTCCTATTACCTCCTCTGCTGCCACTTCCAATGTCTTCTCTCTACTTCCTCCTGACTCACCTTTCACCCAGAACTTCCTGTCTGTACCTGACATCACTTCCTGTACATAAGATACCTCACTTCCTGTCTGTGTATCACTTCCTGTTTACACCTGACATCACTTCCTCCACAATTGTGGAATCACTTCCTATGTGTACAATCACACTCTTCTTTTCTCCGTGTTCTACTCGATATGATTTGAAAAGATCTCCACCTTGTCAGTAATAGGGGAGTCCCGACTATTTTCAGTATATGAATATTGTAAGATGACACTGCAGAGGTTAAAAACATAAGAACCACCAGATCCTGTAACCATCTTAAACAATTGGAGGTAAAGGCACAGAGAAATTAAGTATGTTCATTGCTTACTTGCCGTGTTTTTACTTTATATATTCCCCCTCCCTTGCATTGTGTGTTTATGTGTCTGTAAGACTCTCATTTGTTACTCTGTAATGAGGGAGTATTCTGTGAGTAGAAGGAACACGGCTAGGGTTGCCGCCTTTTCTTCAAGTCAAACCCGAACACTTTAGCAGCGCACAACAAATTTTGTTTTTATATAAACTATACATATATTTTGCAATTAAATAACATTTCTAATCAAATGAAATTAAGCACAAGAGTCCCCCTTTACATCAGAGTCCTCAGAGTTCCCCTTTTACATCTGAATCCACAGAGTTCCCCTTACACAGTAATGCCCTGTACACCCGATAAGATTTTCTGACAACAAAATCCATGTTTTTATTCCGACGGATGTTGGCTCAAACTTGTCTTGCCTACACACGGTCACACAAATCTTCTCGGAAATTCCGAACGTCAAGAACGCGGTGACGTACAACACGTACGACGAGCCGAGAAAAATGAAGTTCAATAGCCAGTGCGGCTCTTCTGCTTGATTCCGAGCATGCGTGGAACTTTGTGCGTCGGAATTGTGTACACACGATTGGAATTTACGACAACGGATTTTGTTGTCGGAAAATTTAAGATTCAGATCTCAAATTTTGTGTGACGGAAATTCCGATGGAAAATGTCCGATGGAGCCTACACACGGTTAGAAAAGCTCCCATAGAACATTTACCATTGGAAAATCCTATTGTGTGTATGGGGCATAAGGGGGGGGGACTCTGATGTGAGGGGGAACTCTGGGGACTCTAACATAAGGGATGCTCTGGGAGCTCTTCTCCCCCTGATCTGAGGGGGAACACTGGGAACTCTGATCTATGGAGAGTACTCTGATGTAAAGGGGAACACTGTGGCCTCTGGTGTAAAGGGGAACTCTGACGTAAGGGGTGCTTTGAGAACACCCCGGTCACCATTCAACAATCTATCTTTCATGGAAGTCTTCCTTTATATTGGGTTCTTCGGAGTGCGGCTTTACAGAGTGCGGCAGTGAGTACACTGCCTCTGAGTACTCACTCAGAGGCAGGAGAGAGAAGAGGGCAGACTTCAGTCATAGACAGGGATGGATGGTGAGCTCACTCACTCCTTGGCAGTCAGCACTTCTCATCCAGTGGTAGCTAAGGCTGCTAGACTTCAAATTTCCGGACACCACTTTCCTTCTCTGAGGCACAGCGCCAGGGATTGGAGTGTGAGCACAGAGGGGTAGAGGCAGGAGGAAGAGGAGCAGGTCAAGCCATCTCTCCTCTCCTGTCTGTGTTGGGGGGAACTGTTAGTGCTGGCTTTGGGCAGTGTGAAAGAGAGTGTAACAGACACTATCAGCTTACACAACTACAGCCAGCAACCCTACTGGGAAGCCATAGTCTGGTCTGAATAATGTGTTCGGGTTTCAGGCAGTCTGTAACCTGGACGCATGATTCCAAACCCAAACTGTCCGGGTGAATCCCGGACAAGTGACAATCCTGAATACGGCATACATGTGTGGTGTATACATAAGTAGGCTCACTCTATTATACCACACCCAGCATTCAGTGTAACCTAAACACCCCCACTTTTGGCTGCAGGCGCACAACAGATCGTTTTCTCTTACTAGAATTTTTAAGTTGGAAGATATACTTCTAGTGGGGCAGGAGCGAGGGGTAATACTGTAAAGAGGTGCTGCCCAATCTCTCTCATCAATAGACTGGATGGACAGTTGGATAAATGGTTCTATATTTTGGATATATCTGGTTTATAAACCAGAGGCTCTGGATGGGCAGTTGGATAAATGGTTCTATATTTAGGATGTATCCGGTCTATAAACCAGAAGCTCAGGATTGACAGTTGGATACATGGCTCCATATTTAGGATGTATCCGATCTATAAACCAGAGGCTCTGGTGTACATTTGGATAAATAGTTCTATATTTAGGATATATCTGGTCTATAAGCCAGAGGCTCTGGATAGACAGTTGAATAAATGGCTCTATATTTAGGATGTATCTGGTCTATAAACCAGAGGCTCTGGATGGACAATTGGATAAATGGTTCTATATTTTGGATGTATCTGGTCTATAAACCAGAGGCTCTGGATGGGCAGTTGGATAAATGGTTCTATATTTAGGATGTATCTGGTCTATAATTTCAGAGGTTCTGTATGTACAGTTGAATAAATGCCTCTATATTTAGGATGTATCTGGTCTATAAACCACAGGCTCTGAGAAGTGAGAAGGGTCTCGACTTAATCTCATTTGAGGGCCAACTGAAACTTCTTTTTGGCAGATAGACATGGATTCTAGTTTTTTTTTCACTGCCTCCTGAGTCCAGTCAGAGCCCCTTTATTCACACTCACATCCTGCTGCAGTAGGCACAACCAGTTAGGATATTTTCTTATACATTCTCAGTACAATTGTATGTTTGAATGTGAAGTCAGGGTCCTTGGATTGTAAGGGACTGATGTGAATGTACAACATATACAGTATGTAAAACACTGCGTAAATTGTCGGTGCTATATAAATACCTGTAATAAATAAGTGAACACTGTGACAATCCCAACCAGGACAGGGGCTTTTGGAGGGTGACTGCAGGGCAGTGTCTTGCCCACTGACTATGGGCCCTGGCTTTGGGAAGTGTGTGCCTGAAGGACCTTTGGAGTTGTTTTGCTTCTGATTTGGGTCCATGTCTTCCCGAAAACGCACAGACTCTGGGAACCTAGGACCTGGGTACAAATTTGGGGCCTCTGTGCCCAAACCAGCATTGACTGCTTCAACCCCCCCCCCCCCCCTCGCTGCTATGTGTAATCTGTTTATTAAGGTGTTTTTCTCTCATTGTATAATACCCCACTTTGTGCACTTCCTTGGTGTGAATCCCCATTGTTAATTGGGACACCTATTGTTTCTGTCTGTCTGATGGTAATGTTTGTGTCCACTTCACCTCATTACCAAACTATTGTGGGATGTTTATGTTAGCTGTTGTACTGATATTACTGTTTACAGTTTGCAATGTTTAGGATAATGTGATCAAGCTCCTATCTGATTTTGTGTGGTATATGTTCTGTGTGAGTTTACAATAAAGTCAGTTCCAGTTTGTACCTAAGCTAGTGTCTAATTCTTGAGTGCAATGCTCAGCTAGAATACCTGGTTCCAGAGTGGAGGAAGCTGTATCTTGGTGTAGGCACCCAGGATGGGTGGCAGGCAGTCTGTCATATTTTGTTGGCAGCAGTGGGATCTGCTTCCCCCCTATGGGGCAGTTCCAAACTACCACCTGGACACATCTTCAGGAAACCACTGCAGAATGGTGCTATTTTCCACTACGTTGGAAGCAGAGCTTCAGTGCCCGATGCAGACAGTCGGCCCCTCTCCCCAGCAACAGACAAACCCCCAGAACAGTAAAACACCCAGCTGAGGCGCTGGCAGCAGAACAGTGGGTTCATGACCTCTGTCCCACACCTAATGATGACAACTGATGAGATCATGTTGACCGACTTTGAGTTCACGCTGTCCAGCTAACACATGTCCAGATCAGGTAGAGGTCTGGGACCTGGTTAGTCTAATTTTGATGGGGAGAAATCTGACAGGCCAAACCAGGACAGGGGCTTTTGGAGGGGACTGCAGGGTAGCCTCTTGCCTACTGCTCCAGTGCCATGTCAAGCTGACCAAGATTTCCCATAGAAGCCAATGTTAAATGTTACTGGAGCCGTGCCATGTCAAGCTGACCAAAATTGCACTGCACTGCACATGCGTGAGATTGGCAAGTGCATGCTGGGTAGCCAGCATGCATGGAATCCAGGAAGAACGACACTGCGGCTTCAGATGCCCAATGGAGATGGCCGTGCTGTGCAGAAACTTCACAAAGTAAGAAAATGATGCTGCACAATAATAAAAAAACTTGGCATTGTTTACAGCATACCTTTGTTACATTGCATGAGGCGTGAGTATTCTAGGGGTATTTTTATCTTAAAAGTCATATCTCGGCCAGAACTCCGCTTTAAGATACTGGTTATATTGAGGTCACTAGCTGGTATTTATGACAGATAGTTTCAGCTTCCTTTCAACCTTAATTGAACCCTTTCAGGTGACTTTTTCCAGGCATGACAAGGGACTCCCCACAAAAACATCTGTTACAGAGTATTTAACATGACACTGTATTCACAGATTACATCTTTACTGTTACCAGATCGCCTGACAATTAGACCTCTTCAAATAAAATTCCATGGTTGGGTTCATTGTGATTTAACAAATGGTAACAACCTTTTTATGACCCCTATTCTGAGAATTCCAGTTACTGTCCAAACAGTATTCTTAGAAATAAAACTATGGAGCCATGTGTCAAAAGTTCATTATCAATGATGTCTATGAAGGTAAAAATCATTGTTCGCCCATATTCCCATTTCAAAATCTGTACCAGTTTTCTGTCTTTGGTCTCTTAAAATATACATGAATTTTTCTCTTTTCAGATGCAATGTGCTTGTTCTAACCCTCAGAAATTACAGCATATCCAAAAAAAAAAGCTTTAGCCTCCATGCACACTGGGCTTAAGAAAAACATCTGTTCTCTTGGCAGTGAAAAACGCTTATATAGAGCATTTTTTGTACAAAGTTTAGACGAGTTTAGGAGTTTTACGTTTTTTCTGCCAGTGAGCTCCAATCAGAAACGCGAACCAAAAGTTTTTTTTTACTTGCCTCTAAACTTTGAGCTCAAAATATGCCTGTAATCGTCCTAATGTCCGGACACATAGGATAACATTGAGCTGCTTCTATAGGCAGAACACAAAACTCCTGTAGAAGCAAAGATTTTTAAGCCAGTGTGAAATTGAAGGTTGTCCATAGTGGCTAAACATCTGTGGTGTAAAGCTGGTTTCACACAGGTGTTGTCTGTAGTCCGCATCTGCCTGCTCAGCATGGGATCTTCCTACTGGGTAGGCGGATGACAGGTCTGTGTCTGCTCTGCTATGCATAGGGAACACGAACACAGCCCTGCTATTCTCTATAGGGCTGCTTTCAGATGGAAACGGACCGCCTGTCCGTTTCCATCTGACTGTCATCCGATCCGCTGTTTTTTGGCAGACAGGATCGGATGCCATCGGATACATGACATCCGCCGCTCCACAGAGAGCTATGGGTGATCCAATCAGGTCGGCCTGAAAAACTGACAGGTGAAACCAGCCTAAATCTGTAACGTCTTTCCAGCTTCAGTTTCCTAATTAACACTTTTTTTTCTTTTCTTTGAGCAGTGCTTGCTCTCTCCCTGGAAAATTGTGGACTATCCAAAAAAGGCTTAAAAGGTGTGCTAAAAATCTTTAATCTTAGGAAAAGGACAACTTTTTTGTTTTGTTTTTTAATGTAAAATCTGCCTGCTCTGCCCCTCTGAAAAAAAACAGGCTATCAAAAAGTCTGCTGCAAATATGTACTCTGTTTTGGTCTTCAGTTTTAAAATCTACTGGTATTTCTTTCAGCAAGATGAAATCTGCATTCTTTCTCCTGCTGACATTGCATCTTAGCTAAAAAGGAGTACATACTACCCAACAAATCAATACTGTTTTACTTGTTTGTGGCTACACATTAATATAGTTACATATAAGAATGGCAAAGTCTCTCCATCTTCCATTATGGCCTAGTAACAACACTTATATGGTGTGCAGCAAGTGCATAAAATATTTCTGGCTCTTGACAGAATAAGCTGAATTTTCTTTTCCAGAAAACATGCCTTATGGTTACCAAGTACAAATGCTTTCATAAAGGGCAGCAAGTCTATACTTTATTACCACTAGAGGACCAGCCGCTGCAGTTATACTATGGCAGGTTGGCTCTCCTGGACAAATTGCCTTAGCTATACGTCAGCCCCTTCAAGACCACTAGAGGGCACTCACGGCGCAACGACGGAGCCGATGAGTGTGCCCAGCTGCCGCGATGTCCGCTGGGCACCCAAGATTGCTCCTGAGAGAGACAGAATGGAGATCTGTCAATGTAAACAGACAGATCTCCGTTTTGTCAGGGGAGAGGAAACTGATCTGTTGTTCATACTAAGCATCCCCCCACAGTTAGAATCACTCCCTAGGACACACATTTAACCCCTTTATCGCCCCCTAGTGTTAACCCCTTCCCTGCCAGTGACATTTATACAGTAATCAGTGGCTATTTTTAGCACTGATGGCTGTATAAGTGTCAATGGTCCCAAAAAAGCGTCAAAAGTGCCCAATCTGGCAATGTCGCAGTCCCAATAAAAATCGCAGGTCACTTCCATTACTAGTAAAAAAAAATAATCATAAAAATGCCATAAATATATCCCCTTTTTTGTAGATGCTATAACATTTGCGCAAACCAATCAATATACTCTGATTGCGTTTTTTTTTTTTTTTTTTTTTACCAAAAATATGTAGAAGAATACATATCGGCCTAAACGGAAAAAAAAATTAGTTTTTTTATATTTTTGGGGGGGTATTTATTATAGCAAAAAGTAAAAACACATATTACTTTTTTTTCAAAATTGTTGCTTCCCCTCCATCCACATTACATTTTCTGACAGCTGTCCTCCACCATCCACACTACATTCTCCTTCAGATCTCCCCCACCATCCACACTACATTCTCGGACAGCTCTCCTCCACCAACCACAGTACATTCTCTGACAGCTCTCCTTCACCATCCACACTACATTCTCCAACAGCTCTCCTCCACCATCCACACTACATTCTCCGACAGCTCTCCTCCACCAACCACACTTCATTCTCCGACAGCTCTCCTCCCATCATCCACACTACATTCTCCGACAGATCTCCTCCACCATCCACAATACATTCTCTGACAGCTCTCCACCATCCACACTACATTCTCCGACAGATCTCCTCCACCATCCACACTACATTCTCCGACAGCTCCCCTCCACCATCCACACTACATTCTCTGATATCTCTCCTCCGCCATCCACATTACATTCTCCGACAGCTCTCCTCCACCATCCACACTACATTCTCCGACAGCTCTCCTCCACCATCCACACTACATTCTCAGACAACTTTCCTCCACCATCCACACTACATTCTCAGACAGCTCTCCCTCATCATTCACACTACATTCTCAGACAGCTCTCCTCCACCATCCACACTACATTCTCCGACAGCTCTCCTCCCACCATCCACAATACATTCTCCGACAGATCTCCTCCACCATCCACACTACATTCTCCGACAGCTCTCCTCCACCATCCACACTACATTCTCTGACAGCTCTCCTCCACCATGCACACTACATTCTGCGACAGCTCTCCTCCACCATCCACACTACATTCTCCGACAGCTCTTCTCCACCATTCACACTACATTCCCGACAGCTCTCCTCCCACCATCCAAACTACATTCTCCGACAGATCTCCTCCCACCATCTACGCTACATTCTCCGACAGCTCTCCTCCACCATCCACACTACATTCTTTAACAAGAAAACAGGAGCACATGATCCTCATTAGCATAATATACATTTATTGAGAGAATAAAATAGCACACTTACAGTAAAAATTCTTAAAAATGGGTAGTAGGAATTACAAAGATGAAAAAAAAACAAGGCTGTGTACAGGAACGGCAGCTCCGGATCCTCTGGCCGGTGTCACAGGGATCTGCTTTGACCGTTGTCAAAAAGTTCATCAATTAACGGCATTCTGTGCCTTTAACTAATACCTTTTTATGTTGACCTCTCCGTACTGATGGAAAGAGGGGCGGTAACATGTTTTGAAGGAATCCCTTCTTTCTCAGCAACCACAGTCTATTTACTATCACATGTCCTCCCACTGTCTGCCCATTCTATGACAGAACCCCCCCACTATACACCCTACACTGGATTTTTTGGTGTTTTACAAGATTATCTTTCTTATAGAAAGACTTCCCTCACTCTGAACATGAATAAGGACGCTCGCCTAAGTGAATTCCCTGATGTTCAACAAGGTGTCTTTTATAAGTAAAAGATTTCCTGCACTCTGAACACGAATAAGGAAGTTCACCTGTATGAATTCTCTTGTGTCTAGCAAGGACTTCTTTCCTAGTGAAAGATTTCTCGCACTCTGAACATGAATAGGGGCGCTCACCTGTGTGAATTCTCTGATGTTTACCAAGGTCTCCTTTAAAACGAAAAGATTTCCCGCACTCTGAACATAAATAAGGACGCTCACTCGTGTGAATTCTCTGATGTTCAACAAGGTGTCTTTTATAAGTAAAAGATTTCCTGCACTCAGAACACGAATAAGGAAGTTCACCTGTATGAATTCTCTTGTGTCTAGCAAGGACTTCTTTCCTAGTGAAAGATTTCTCGCACTCTGAACATGAATAGGGGCGCTCACCCGTGTGAATTCTCTGATGTTTACCAAGGTCTCCTTTAAAACGAAAAGATTTCCCGCACTCTGAACATAAATAAGGACGCTCACTTGTGTGAATTCTCTGATGTTGAACAAGGTTTCCTTCACTACGAAAATATTTCCCGCACTCTGAACATAAATAAGGACGCTCACCCGTGTGAATTCTCTGATGTTCAACAAGGTGTTTTTTATAAGTAAAAGAGTTCCTGCACTCTGAACATGAATAAGGACGTTCTCCTGTATGAATTCTCTGGTGTCTAACAAGGCCTCCTTTAAAAGTGAAAGATTTCCCGCACTCTGAACATGAATAGGGACGCTCACCTGTGTGAATTCTCTGATGTACAACAAGGCCTACGTTCCTAGTGAAAGATTTCCCACACTCTGAACATGAATAGGGGCACACACCCGTGTGAATTCTCTGATGTTTACCAAGGTCTCCTTTAAGACGAAAAGATTTCCCGCACTCTGAACATAAATAAGGACGCTCACCCGTGTGAATTCTCTGATGTTGAACAAGGTATTCTGCACTACGAAAATATTTCCCGCACTCTGAACATGAATAAGGACGCTCACCCGTGTGAATTCTCTGATGTTCAACAAGGTGTCTTTTATAAGTAAAAGATTTCCCGCACTCTGAACATGAATAAGGAAGTTCACCTGTATGAATTCTCTTGTGTATAACAAGGACTCCTTTAAAAGTGAAAGATTTCCCGCACTCTGAACATGAATAAGGACGCTCACCTGTGTGAACTCTCTGATGTTCAACAAGGTGTCTTTTATAAGTAAAAGATTTCCCGCACTCTGAACATGAAAAGGGACGTTCACCTGTGTGAATTTTCTGATGTTTAACGAGGGCTTCTTTATAAGTAAAAGATTTCCCGCAGTCTGAACATGAATAAAAACGCTCACCTGTGTGAATTCTCTGATGTTCAACAAGGGGATTTTTATAAGTAAATGATTTTCCACACTCTAAACATGAATAAGGATGCTCACCCGTGTGAATTCTCTTGTGTCTAACAAGGACTCCTTTATGAGTGAAAGATTTCCCGCACTCTGAACATGAATAGGAACGCACACCCGTGTGAATTCTGTGGTGTCTAACAAGGTTTCCTTTAAAAGTGAAAGATTTCCGGCACTTTGAACATGAATAAGGACGCTCACCTGTGTGAATTCTTTGGTGTTTCACAAGGCTTGATCTATAAGTGAAAGATTTTCCGCACTCTGAACATGAGAATAGATTGTCACCTCGGTGATCTCCTTTATGGGGTGAGGAAGATTCCTCGGGATTAGAAGGATCTGTTGATTGATCTGCAGTGTGAGATCTTACATGGATATTTACAATCATAGTATGTGATTGATGAGAAGATTCCCCCTGATCAGAGGGATCCATTGATGTCTCCGGACAGGAAGGTCTGTGATGTATATTTTGTGTATTTGAATTTCCTCCCAGAGGATCTTTTGTGATGGCATTACTATAGCACAATAATAACGGAAGAGGTCTTTCCGAGGTATTCCTGACATCACCTCCATCTGTTGGAAAGAAATGTAAAAAAAAAATAAAAAAATTGTAAGTTCATAAATAACTGGAGTTTTAGCTCTACCTCCCCCATAGCCATGCACACAAGGTATGCTGGATGTGCCTGGGCACCCCCTAATCACCTCGTGTGTATTTACATTATTGCCCTGTGTGCCGGCAGGAAGATGTGAAAGTTCTCTCTCTTACTGGCTCTGCCAATAGGGAAGTGTGTTCACTGTACCGGCAGGGAAATCGATGTGCAGGGGACATATATACACTATATTGTCAAAAGTATTGTGACACCTGCCTTTACACGCACATGACTTTTAATGGCATCCCAGTCTTAGTCTGTAGGGTTCAATATTGAGTTGGCCCACCCTTTGCAGCTATAACAGCTTCAACTCTTCTGGGAAGGATGTCCACAAGGTTTAGGAGTGTGTCTATGGGAATGTTTGACCATTCTTCCAGAAGCACATTTGTGAGGTCAGGCACTGATGGTGGATGAGAAGCCCTCCTCTCTAATTCCTCCCAAACGTGTTCTATCGGGTTGAGGTCAGGACTCTGCACAGGGAGGTCAAGTTCCTCCAAACTTCAAACTCGCTCATCCATGTCTTTATGGACCTTGCTTTGTGCACTGGTGCACAGTCATGTTAGAACAGGAAGGAACCATCCCCAAAATGTTCCCACAAAGTTGGGAGCATGAAGTTGTCCAAAATATCTTGGTATGCTGACACCTTAAGAGTTTGCTTCACTGAAACTAAGGGGCCAAGCCCAACCCCTGAAAAACAACCCCACATCATAATCCCCCCTCCACCAAATGGTTTGTACCAGTGCACAAACCAAGGTCCATAAAGAAATGGATGAGTGAGTGATCAAACATTCCCATAGACAAACCTTGTGGACAGCCTTCCCAGAAGAGTTGAAGCTGTTATAGCTGCAAAGGATTGAACCCTACGGACTAAGACTGGGATGCCATTAAAGTTTATGTGCATGTTAAGGCAGGCGTCCCAATACTTATAAGTGGAAACGCCGATCTCACAGCTGGGATCCTGTTCTCCCTCCAAAATCAATCAGAAAAGTCTTCACACCGAGTTCATATATGATCTACAAATTCTTTAATCTCAAATACCTATGAAGGAGGATTTGTTAGGCCGAAAAACATTAGCAGTTTTTTACTATATTGAATTGCCTGTACTTGTCTTGTGAAGAGTCAGCCTGGGGCAGGTTTAAAAGGGGGATAATCATAGAGGGCAGGTGCTTCCTCTTCAGGCCTGTTTGTTTACCACTTGGTCATGGTGGTTGCTGTCAGTTTTGCTGTCCACAGAGAGGAGAGCTGCAACAGACTCCATTGTCTGGAATTTACCTGCTCCGTGAGATTGCCTGTTAAGCCTCGTACACATGATGAGAATATCGTACGAATAATCGCCCCTTTTTTTTTTTCTTGCACGCTAGTCTCATATCAAAAATGAAGAGGTTACTCAACTTACGAAAATTCTCAGATGACAGAATACAACTTCGGATGTGATCTAATGTATTGTATTGATGAGTAAACTTCAAAACCATGGAGTGACGAAAAGAGGAAAAAAATAAAGTCCCAACCATAAGTTTTATGCTGGAATGTTAAGAAGTCCAGAGATAGCCGATGTGACCCTAAAGGAATATCAAGAGAAGAACTGTTATCAGCACACCAAGGGTCCCTCAAAGAGGGTCCAAAACTTTATCATGGTCACATAATCCACAGAAGGCAATGTTTCAGAGCCACGCAGGGCCCCTTCATCAGGCAAACAACTTAATAAAGCTTTGGATCCTCCTTGAGGAAACCTTGGTGTCCTGATGACAGTTCTTCTCTTGGATCATTTACAGTTCCCAGCCTGTGGTCATTGCAGCACCCATCATTAACGAAGAGCCATCTTTAGGAATGTGTGTTTGGAATATTGCGTTTGGACCCAAGAGAATATCAGGTACCCCTGATGATGTCATATCTGTCTAAACACTTTGGGCGAAGCCACGTACACAAGCTACTGCACGATTGTCGGTTGGCCATTTTGGTCACTAGAGAGGGACGAGCTCTGGAAATTGGCATTCTTGTACATGCTGTTTTCTATCGAGATGCCATGTAAGTGCCTTACTTTTTAATAAAGCTGATTATTTTTCAATACTTTACTATGTGGAGCCTTTATCTTGCATATGTGGTGATCCATTGATTGCGGGTGAGAATCCGTTGGATTGGCTACCAGGAATTATTCGAGTGGTTGTCCATGTTTCTACTAAGGGATTTATACTGGTTGGTTGAGGGGTCTTTGACCACCCTGCATAAGGGGATCACTGGCATTCTGGTCACCCTCTAGTGGTGATATTCCCTCGGGGTCACATCGGACCTCTTTCCATTTCCTTTTCCGGCATCCCTCCAGGCGTGCATTTGCCAGTCTTGTCAATGTAGGCTGCCACAGCTGCTATGTTTTCATGGCTTTCCCACATACATCAGGTCTGTCCTGGCAACGCATTACAGTGAAGATAAAGAGTATGGTCTGCCCACATCCCTCTGCACTGAGCACTGATTGTCCTCCATTAGCTCTTCACAACACTGTGCACTGTACACTTCACTCTGTCCAACCCAAAGACAAAGAGGGGAACCACCACACTTACTTTGAAAGGTCTCGCACACTGTCCTTCCAGGCACTTTTCCTAGGAGGGTTCTGCTCTACAGTGGGCCCTAACTTAGGGGCCCAGCCACTCGTTGGAGATCACCAAATACCAAGCTACCCCTACCTACAGAACGTCCATTACCAGCCACCACCGTTTCCTTTCTCTTACTGGCTGCTCCCCCCTATCTTGCTTCACTCCATGATATCAAAAGTTAACTGAATTGTACACTTTGTTCCTCTCCCTCAATACACAGTTAAGCACCCTTTATTAGGCAAACACATATTTAACCTGCACCTGCCAACGGGATGGTGTGATTATCTCCTAATGATCTAACATTTTTCTTTAAAACCACAATCCTTATACTCAGAGGTAAAATGAGACTGGCACCTGTTTCTTCCATAGTGCCTATACTTACTTGTGTTGATAGGTGGAGAAATTTCATCTTGTTTACTGTGGTTCCAGGCACGTTCTCCAGGAGGTTTCTGTTCTGCAATGGGCCCTAAGTTAGCAACCCAAACGCTTAGTAGTGTTTGCCTAGTGCCAAGCTACCCCTACAGAACCTTCACCACTGTCCTCCAACATTAATTATCTAACATTTTTCCTTAACCACTTCAATACCGGGCACTTTCCCCCCTTCCTGTGAAGTAGCAGAATATCGGTAAAATGACCGCTGGACAATGAACTCTGGTATGAGAGATTTTTTCCACTCTTCTGGCCAGAAAAGAATGGACGCTCCTAACCCGACTCGTGTCTACACGCCAAGAAGTGTCAAATACAGTGCATACAGTGTACATATAACTTCCATCATATTACGTCATAAGCGAACAGACAATACATTTCCGTTATAAGACATTCTAACCTTTTAACCCTTTTAAGCAGTCAACCTACTCTTATTGGTGCAAAGCAATTTAGCAAAGCAAATTCTTTTTGTACTCTTGCAAAGTTTGCAAGTTTTGCTCTTGCGGTTTCCTTATCTGCCTTATTAATCAGCTTGACATTCTCTAGCTATAGGAAAGTGTGCATCAGTGTGCTGAGCACAGGTGTCTATGCTAAGGGGGGGTGTGAAGGGGTGAATTCAGTGTTTAAACCACAGCCTGTCACAAACATTACAGATATCTCAAATGTTCTTAACTTAGTATATAGGAATGGCTTCTTAGCTGAAACTCTAAATCAGTCTTACTACACACATAACCATGGCCATATAAACTGACCCCCGTTCCTACTTCACCTGCCCAGGACAATTTTCAGCTTTCAGCGCTGTCGCACTTTGAATAAAAATTGGGCGGTCATACAACACTGTATCCATACAATTATATTTTTTTTATCATTTTATTCCTAAAAATAGAGCTTTCTTTTGGTGGTATTTGATCACCTCTGGGTTTTCTGATTTTTTTGCTAAACAAACTTAAATAAGACCAACATTTTTGAAAAAAAAAATGCTTTCTTCCTTTCTGTTATAAAATTTAGTTTTCTCCTTCACTGACAGGCACTGATGATTTGGCACTGATAAGGTGGCATTAATATGTAAAATTGATGGGCACTGATAGGCGGCACTCATATGCAGCACTGATGGGCACTGACAGGCGGCACTGATGGGCACTAATAGATGGCACTGATAGGCAGCACTGATAAAGAGGGACTGGCAGTCATTACTGATGGGCACTGATTGGCATTTGTGAGGGGCACTGACAGGAGTTACTATTGGGCATTTTATTGGGCACTGACTGGCATCTGATGGGCAATTGATTGGCAGCTGTGGTGGGCACCTCTGATGGGGGCTGCGCTGATAATCAATGCACTGATTATCAGCGCAGTCCCCCTCTGACAGGGAGAGCCGCCGATCGGCTCTCCCTGTCAGTGCGAACCGAGGAAAGCCGATTACCGACACTTCCTGGTTCCCGCTATGATCAGCTGTGATTGGTGATCACGTGGTAAAGAGCCTACGTCATAGGCTTTCTACTATGATCGAAGATGGTGTGTCAAAGTGACAAACAGCACCACCGATCGCCATGCTGCGTGCAATCGCAGCTTATCCTGCTGGACGTCATATGATGTTCAGAGCCACAATCCGCCATGGGGCGGGCGGGAAGTGGTTAAACTAAAATCCAGAACTAAAATGAAGTAAAATGAGACTGTGACCTGTTTCTTCCATAGTGCCTATACTTACTTGTGTTGATAGGTGGCAACATTTCATCCTGTTCACTCTTCATAGTCATCCCAACCTCTTCCATGCACGGCTGATCACCCCCCACATACGTCTCTTCTTCTTCTTCTTTAACCTCAGCTTTTATATTAATCCGTTCTTCACCCTACACCAAAATAATAGAAAACATCTATTAAAGCTGAACTCCGGACAGATATAAAAGACACAAATGACAGCAGCTCTGTTTTCCCTATTACATCATTAAAAATTCAAAGGAAATTGGGACTTCAAAATGAGGCAACTGGACAGCCCTTTTATGGAATATACATTATTGTTTGTCACATGGAGATTCCAGTCACATCATACACGCCTTTATACTGCCTGGCGTTGCATCGTTGAATTATGCCGCCTCAGCTCCCGTGGTGGAGGTATGTCCCCGGCCACCCCTGTGCTGGCTGCCCCGCATTGCAGTTGCTGTCTGAGTGGGTGAGTGTGGACGGCCAATCAGTTCTATACATCAAAATATTATAAATAAATTCTCTTTAGAGTATGATTTACTCCATCTTTACATATATATATAGATATACTCCATAGGTATGTCTATCGCATCTGCTCCTGACGAGTGGGATAACCCACGAAACGCGTCGAGCTACACTTGATGCCACAACTACACCCCATATGGACTGTTACTTACCCATCTACAACCATTTTACTATATGATACTTTTATACTCATTGATGAATGCATGTATACCATGTGGATGCATGTACCAGTATCAGGCTTATAGCCATTTAATATGGATATGTTCATTACTTTGACTATACGTTGTTCGCATGTAACTGTTTTATACATCTTTTTTATACATTATGTTTAGGTCCTATGCATGCTCTAGGCTATATATACAAGATGAACTATGTATGTTATTCGTTATGTAAATAAATTTTGATAGTGTGCATATACCTCCACCGTCCAGTTGCCTCATTTTAAAGTCCCAATTTCCTTTGAATTTTGAAACAATTATCGGGATGGAGGCACCTATTGGTGCTACATTTAAAGTCCCAACTCCCCTCTTTATTTACAAATGTATACCGGGATGGAAGCAACTGTATATGTGGGATTGGCAGTGTTCCCCTGCCATCCCCGTGTGAGGTCTGCCCTCATTTATAGGGTATTTATGTTTAAACTTATCTACTGTTAATACTTATTATGTACACTGTCTCTTTATCTCCATTCTTTGGAGCATTGCATATGGTATCCCTTTACATACAAAACTCCATCTACTGGTCAAATGTTTACACATGATTTGGTTTTACTATGATATCCAACACATCCTTCCTTCTAGTCAGCAATTTTGCCTGTGTGAATGGTTGGGCATTTGGGTCTCGCTGTGGTCTTCTTCATCGCGGGAGCTGCGATGCGCTCAGCAGCCCCTCCCTCTCCTTCCTCTATCACTCAGGGGGATCGGGCGGGTGCCCCTCGGCGCCACGTCTGTCACGTTGTGTGTGACGGCTGACGCGCCGTGCGTGTGACGTCAGTTATGACGTCACTGCCTTGATGCTCGGCCATATCATCTGGTGTATCCATGTGGGGAAGTTTTCGCGCCTGCCGCTGAGTGATTACTCGGCTCATGTGCGCTGCTCTCCCCCTTATTGGTTCACCGGCGTGGCGGTGGCGGCATATATTCACTTCCCCAGTGGAGTGAGCTGCTCATTTTGACCAGTCTCCCTCTGGGGTCATCACACACCAGCTACACTGGCTTGCTGGTGTGGTGTCTTGTTGCAACGTTGGGGTAAGCTATTTATCTGTCTCTGTTCTGGTTCTGACTCCTTTCCTTTTTCTTTCTTGTCACCTGGTGGTGCAGCTTTCACACTATTCTTTTGCTCAATGCTTTTCACATGGCAATCCCTTTAATTAATTTTAACACGTTCTTCACACTTATACAATTATTTATTATTCTTAGACATAGCCCTCTTTTTTTACCAACTTCTAGCAGCACGTTAAACTTTATTTTTATTCTCTATGGCACATACTGGGTCCATTATTGAAAAATACTATTATTACGTTTAATAATTTTTTTTCTTATAACTATACACACACTCAATATTTGTTCCCAGATGGCCCTTTTATGGAATATACATTATTGTTTGTCACATGGAGATTCCAGTCACATCATACACGCCTTTATACTGCCTGACGTTGCATCGTTGAATTATGCCGCCTCAGCTCCCGTGGTGGAGTTATGTCCCCGGCCACCCCTGTGCTGGCTGCCCCGCATTGTAGTTGCTGTCTGAGTGGGTGAGTGTGGACGGCCAATCAGTTCTATACATCAAAATATTATAAATAAATTCTCTTTAGAGTATGATTTACTCCATCTTTACATATATATATACTCCATAGGTATGTCTATCGCATCTGCTCCTGACGAGTGGGATAACCCACGAAACGCGTCGAGCTACACTTGATGCCACAACTACACCCCATATGGACTGTTACTTACCCATCTACAACCATTTTACTATATGATACTTTTATACTCATTGATGAATGCATGTATACCATGTGGACGCATGTACCAGTATCAGGCTTAAAGCCATTTAATATGGATATGTTCACTACTTTGACTATACGTTGTTCGCATGTAACTGTTTTATACATCTTTTTTATACATTATGTTTAGGTCCTATGCATGCTCTAGGCTATATATACAAGATGAACTATGTATGTTATATGTTATGTAAATAAATTTTGATAGTGTGCATATACTTCCACTGTCCAGTTGCCTCATTTTAAAGTCCCAATTTCCTTTGAATTTTGAAACAATTATCGGGATGGAGGCACCTATTGGTGCTTCATTTAAAGTCCCAACTCCCCTCTTTATTTACTATTACATCATTAAATGTGTTTTTTTTTATTTTATTTTTTTTTAATTAACCACTTGCCTACCAGACACTTTTACCCCTTTCCTACCCAGACCAGTTTTCAGCTTTCAGAGCCGTCATGCAACGCCGTCTCCAAACAACATTTTTATCATTCACACAAATAGAGCTTTCTTTTGGTGGTAATTAATCACCACCACCAATTTTTATTTATTTTTGGATGAATAAACGAATAAAGACCGAAAATTTACTTTGTTAAAAGGTAATTTTTCCTTTTTACTGATGTGCTGATGAGGCTGTACTGATGAGCACTGATGGGTACTGGTAGGCGGCCCTGATGGGTGACACTGATGGGCACAGATTGGCAGCACTGGTGGGCACTGTTAGGACTGCACTGATAATCAGGATATTGATAATCATTGTAGATGACCCTTTTTATGCAAGCCGGTTATCAGCTCTCTTCTCTCCTCACGCTGTCAGCATGAGGAAAGGAGTGCCAATAACAGGCTTCTGTTTACATCTGTGATTGGACACAGCTGATCACATGGTAAAAAGTCGCTGATTGGCCCTTGACCCCAATCACAGAACACGCCACCCATGCCCCGCAGCGGGCACCATCACGGGAGGCCATCATATGACGGCCTCCCAGAACGAGGCGGCAGTGCTGTAGCCGTGATTCGGCTATAGCGCGGTCGGCAAGTGGTTAATGTAAGCAGTGTATCTAAATGTGACCTGGTATCAGGCTCTTCTAGTACCTGTACATAAGAGCTCAGACTGGGAAAGGGAGAAACAGAACAAGGAGACAATCAGCTGTGCAGCAGTTCTAACAAGAGACATGCTGATATCAGGAGAGGGCAGAGTGACAGAGAGATGAGCTCATCAGTCTGCTGCTTCTCCTTTTACTGTACAGTCCAGGTGTTAGTGATCTTAAGCAAAAAATCAGGTCTACTGCCAATTTCCTGTGAGCCTAGGAGGCACGGGACCCATTCCTAATGGCACATTAGCCTGGAGCAAAGAACAACACCATCTCATTTAGAATGCACCCCCGGTCTGAGGAACACAGGGGGGAAGAGGACCCACAATGACATGTGACTGATCTTAAGACCAACAGAAAAAAGGAACGTATATTGATTAAAAAGGAAAAAAAAATTACAATAAAAATGTAGGGTGCTCAAAAGGAGCTAGAAACTAAAGATGTAGAAGTATGAATTAAAACAAGAGACTAAATAGAAATGTCCTCTCACAGCTTAGAATACATATTTAGTTCTACAGGCCCAGTCCTACCTACCCGATCCTGGTGAGGGGTGATGTGATCTTCCTGTATGGAATCCTGGGAATACAGAGGAGGGGGACATCTCTCACCCTAAACCCCAAAAGTGAAAAAATACATTTATAAAATGGACCAAGAGATGACATAAATGTCATCTCATAGCTTTTGAATTTGAATTGCTCAGTTCCATCTACCTGATGATGGTGAGGAATGGTGTGATCCTCCTGTATGGAATCCTGGGAATACAGAAGACCTCCCTCCTTCATAGACTGCTGATCTCCAAGCATCTCTTCTTTTTCCATTTTAACCTCAACTTTGATGTCTTTCAGTTCTTCACCCTAAAGTGCAAATATGATAGAATGGATTTGTAAAAGGATAAAGATGACATAGAAGAATGATATCTCAAAGCATAGAATTCTACAACGTCTTTGAGTTCAAGTAGCTCAGTCCTACCTACCTGAACCTGGTGAGGGATGGCGTGATCCTTCTGTATGAAGTAGCTCAGTCCTACCTACCTGAACCTGGTGAGGGATGGCGTGATCCTTCTGTATGAAATCCCAAAAATACAGAGGAGGGGAACGTCTCTCACCCTAAATCCCAAGGGTGAAAAAATACATTTATAAAATGGACCAAGAGATTACAGAGAAAAATATCATCTCACAGCTTTAAAATACATATGAAGGTCTACATGCCAAGTCCTCTGAACCTGGTGAGGGATTGCGTGATCCTTCTGTATGGAATCCCAAAAATAGAGAGGAAGAGGACATCTCTCATCCTGAACCCCAAAGGTGAAAAAATACATTTATGAAATGAAACAATAGATTTAATAGAAAAAAAAATGATCTCATAGTTTAGAATACTTTCAAGTTGTAATTGCTCAGTCCCATCTAACTGATTGTGAGGGATGGTGTGATCCTTCTGTATGGAATTCCAAAAATACAGAGGAGGAGGACATCTCTCACCGCTGGTCGGCTAGTGGTTAAAGCAGAGTTCCACCCATATAAATGATTAATCGGACACTCGCCTGTCCCACGGTCCAGTGATATGGGCGTACGTAGGCGCCGCTCCTCTCCCCCTCCTCTCTGTGGCACCGACATTGTCACTGTGGGTGGCCTGCTGTTTCTTCACAGCCGGGCGTGAGCCGCACTGCGCACTGTGACTGGCCGGGCAATCATCTGGTACCTGTGACATGTCCCAGATGATTGCCGAGAGGGAGGGGGGGAGAGGTGAACTTGCTTCCGGCGCCCCAGGAGGAAGTGGGAGCTGGATCCCTTTAAAAAGAGGGTATCCGCTCCACCCCAAAAAAAAATGACATGCGGGGTCACCTGCACTTAAAGCGGAAGTTCCATTTTTGGGTGGAACTCTGCTTTAATAAGTTCTATTTATGGAGACATCATACTTCCGTATAGTGGTATATATGGCTCTATACAGTATATAGGTAATAGTTCTGTATTATTATTATTATTATTATACATGATTTATAAAGCCCCAACAGTTTGTGTGGCGCTGTAGAACATGGAAGCAGACAGTAAAGTTACTGTATAGATTATAATATATAATATACACTATATATGTGTGTATCATCATCTGCTGGAGATAAAAAACATCACAGTGACTATGGAGGAAGAGGACGGACATGACGAGGGGGTTACTGGGTGTAAATATAAAATAAGATCTTATTACCTCCTCTGCTGCCACAGTAGCGGCTAGTTCCCATCCTGCAGATTCACCTAGTGATGTCACAGGAAACGTGGCCAGGTAGCAGGAAATCAAGGGCGGAATGTGAAGTGAATAGGAGGCTGCGAGCTGAGCAGAGCACACGTTTTCACCCTGAAGGTCTCTCTCCCTCACTCTCTCTGTCCATCCATCTTCTTTTATTTTATATCTTCTCTGTTCCTTTCTCCCTATATACTCCTCTCTTTATATATCTCCCTGTATACCCCTCTCTGTATATCTCCTTGTATACCCCTCTCTGTATATCTCCCTCTATACCCTTCTCTGTATATCTCCCTGTATATCCTTCTCTGTATATCTCCCTGTATACCTCTCTCTCTCTGTCTGTATACCCCTCTCTGTATATCTTCCTGTATACCTCTCCACCTCTCTCTTTATATCTCCCTGTATACCTCTCCACCTCTCTCTGTATATCTCCTTGTATACCTCTCTCTGTATATATCCCTTTATATCCTCTCTCTTTCTGTATACCCTCTCTCTGTATACCCCCTCTCTTTCCTACCCCCTCTTTCCTCTCTCTCTCCTCCCTCTCTCTATCTCTCCCTCCCCCTCTCTCCCCTCCCCTCTCTCTCTCTCTCCTCCCTCCCTCTCTCCCCCCCTCTCTCTTTCCTCCCCCTCTCTCTCTCCCCCCTCTCTCTTTTCCCCTCCTTCTCTTTCCCCCTCTCTCTCCTTCCCCCTCCTTCTCTTTCCCCCTCCTTCTCTTTCCCCCTCTCTCTCTTTCTCTCTCCCTCTCTCTCTTTCCCTTTCTCTCTCCTTCCTTCCCTCTTTCTCTCTCTCCTTCCTTCCCTCTCTCTATCTCTCTCTCCTTCTCTCTCTCTCTCCTTCCCCCTGTCTCTCTCCCCTCCCCTTCCCCCTCTCTCTCTCCCCTCCCCTTCCCCCCTCTCTCTCTCCCCTCCCATCTCTCTCTCCCCTCCCATCTCTCTCTCCCCCCTCTCTCTCCTTCCCCCCTCTCTCTTTCCTCCCCCCTCTCCCCCCCCTCTCTCTCTCTCAGCCCTCTCTCCTTCCCCCTCTCTCTCCTCCCCCTCTCTCTCTCCCCTCCTCTCTCTCTCCCCTCCTCTCTCTCTCTCCTCCCCTCTCTCTTCCCCCCTCTCTCTTCCCCCCTCTCTTTTTCCCCTCCTTCTCTTTCCCCCTCTCTCTCTTTCCCCCTCCTTCTCTTTCCCCCCTCTCTCTCTCTTTCTCTCTCCCACTCTCTCCTTCCCTCCTTCTCTCTCTCCTTCCTTCCCTCTTTCTCTCTCTCCTTCCCTCTCTCTATCTCTCCATCTCTCTCCTTCCCCCTGTCTCTCTCCCCTCCCCTTCCCCCTGTCTCTCTCCCCTCCCCTTCCCCCCTCTCTCTCCCCTCTCTCCCCTCCCCTCTTCCTCCCCTCTTCCTCCCCTCTATCTCCCCTCCCCTCTCTCTCTCCCCTCTCTCTCTCTCCCCTCGCTCTCCTCTCTCCTCCCCCCTCTCTCTCTCTCCTCCCCTCTCTCTTTCCCCCTCCTTCCCTTTCTCCCTCTTTCTCCTTTCCCCCTCTCTCTCTCTTTCTCTCTCCCTCTCTCTCTTTCCCTTTCTTTCTCCTTCCTTCCCTCCTTCTGTCTCTCCTTCCTTCCCTCTTTCTATCTCTCCTTCCTTCCCTCTCTCTCTCTCTCCGTCCTTCCCTCTCTCTCTCTCCTTCCCTCTCTCTCCCTCCCCCTCTCTCCCCCCTCTCTCTCCCCCTCTCTTTCCCCCTCTCTCTCCTTCCCTCTCTCTCTCCTCCCCCTCTCTCTTTCTCTCCTCCCCCTCTCTCTCCTTCCCCCCTCTTCCTCCTTCTCTCTCCTCCCCCCTCTCTCCTCCTCCCCCTCTCTCTCCTCCCCCCCCTCCCTCTCTCCTCCCCTCTCTTCCCCCTTGCTCTCTCTCCTCCCCCCTCGCTCTCTCTCCTCCCCCCTCTCTCTCTCCTTCCCCTCTCTCTCTCCTTCCCCCCCTCTCTCCTGTGCGATCAATCAGTGCCCATCTGTGCCGCCTCATCTGTGCCGCCTCATCACATCTGTGCAATCAATGCATATCTGTGCTGCCTCATCAGTGGACATCTGTTCCACCTCATCAGTGCCCCTCTGTGCCACCTCATCAGTGCCCCTCTGTGCCACCTCAGTGCCCATTTGTGCTTATCAGTGCCGCCTCATCAGTGCCCATCAGTGCAGGCTTAGCACACACCTGTGTATTCGCATCACCACCAGCAACCATGTCCAAAAGATGCTTTTCCGCCGAGGAGGCGTACCAAATACTTTCCCAGGCCGACAAGGGCAACGGGGAGCTCTCTTTTTTGGATTCCCTTTCAAACTCCGATTCTGTGTCGGATGTAAATTATGAGTCAGTCCTCAGTAGTGCATAGCTCCCAACTGTCCCTGATTTCAAGGGACTGTCCCGGATTTGGAGCAATGTCTCTCTGTCCCTCATTCCCCCACATTTGTCCCTCATTTTGGTCTGATCTATATAGTTGTATATAAAATTCACTTTTTATCTTTCAAAAAGTGTTTCCCAGTGCTAAACCTTTCATCCAATTTCTAAATTGCTGCATTTGTACATTTTAAAAGCCAGTATAAAGGAATAGTAGTTGTTAAAAAAATGCCCTTGTGGATTTAATTAACCTTTTTTTTGGTTAATTCTCCTTTAAGGGGGTGTGGCAGGGGGTGTGTCCTATGCCTACATACATTTGCCAGTAGGTGTACCACATTCCCATATTAAAATGTTGGGAGGTATGGTAGTGGAACAGTGAGTGACTCAGAGGAGGAAGATATTCGGCCCGCCAAATGAAGGCATTCTGGTGAGGAGGCAGTGGCATCCACTAGCACCGCAATGCCATCCACCAGCACCGCAGTGCCATCCACCAGCACCACAGTACCTCGGCAAGAAAGGCCAAGGACCCATGCTAGCCTTCCCTATGCCCTTCAGAACCCCTAGTGGCTTCCTCCTAATTCAGGAGAAGCCAACATTCCCCCTTTCACTGCCCAGCCAAGAGTCCAGGTGGACAAGGAGAATTCTTCCCCAATCGATTTTTTTTTATTTAATTTTTACAGAGGACATGCTATCAACAATTGTAGCCCAGTGCAACCTTTATGCGCAGCAATTTATTTTAAATAATCTAACGTCCCATTATGCCCGTCCCTACGAGTAGAGAGACCTAACGGTGGAGGGGCCTCACATTTTGTATGGGACTCACCAAAAAAAACACTTTGAATTCCTATTGGTCAACCCACCCCATCCACCACATGCCAATCTTCTCCAAGGTAATGCCCAGAACCAGATACCAAATGATAATGAGGTTCCTCAATTTCAATGATAATACCCAGTGCCCTCCCCGAAATGACCCAAATTATGACAGGCTTTTCAAAATTCGGCCACTTCTAAATTAATTATTTTTCTGAAGTTTTCCCCCAGCTGTTTACCCCAGACCAACACATATGTGTGGATGAATCCCTTGTTAAATTTAGTGGCAGGCTTAAAATCAAACAATTTATTTCCAGCAAAAGGGCCCGCTATGGGGTGAAGGTATACAAATTATGTGATCGAGTCACAGTCTACATATATGCCTTCAAAGTGTACGAAGAGAAGGACACCCAGCTGCAACCCCCTAATTGCCCAGACTACTTGGGATCAAACGGGAAAATTGTTTGGGACCTCATATACCCCCTACTGGAGAAAGGCTACCATTTATACGTAGACAACTTCTACACATCTCTGCCCCTCTTCCACAACCTTCACCGGAAGAAGACGCCAGCATGTGGCACCATAAAAAAGAATCGGAAGAGCTTTCCTCAAAGTCTTGTCAATAAGAAGTTGAGAAAAGGAGAAACGTCAAGTCTGTGAAACAAGGAGATTTTGGCAGTGAAGTGGAGGGACAGAAGGGATGTCTACATGTTGTCTTCGATCCACAATGATACCTTCATGGAAATCCCCAGAAGGAATGGCCCCATCCAAAAACCAAAATGCATCTATGAATATAATTTGTTCATGGGGGGAGTCGACTTCAATGACCAAATGCTCGAACCATACCTTGCCACAAGACAGACATACCATTGGTATAAAAAAGTCATAATTTATTTTTTTCAATTGGCCATATATAACTCATATGTCATTTACCGCAACTCCACCCAAAACCCCAAACGCTTCCTTGGCTACCAGGAGGAAGTTTTCACTGCCCTTATATTCCCGAACGGCCCACCAGAAAACACCCGATCAGATGTTCTTAGTCGACTCTCTGAACGCCACTTTCCAGATAAACTCCCTCCCAGACCAACAGGCTAATGACGTAAAAAAAAAATGTAATGCCGCGTACACACGGTCAGACTTTCCAGCAGGAAAAGTCAGATGGGAGCCTTTCATTGGATATTCCGACCGTGTGTATGCCCCATCTGACTTTTTCCTTTGAAAATTCAGACAGACTTAGATAGAGAACATGTTCTAAATTTTTCTGACGGAATCAATTACTATCGGGAAAACCGCTCGTCTGTATGCTGTTCCGACGTTCCAAAAATGATGCAGGGTCTGAAGCAAGTATGAGACGTCGTACGTGTTGTCCCATCGTACGTGTTGTACGTCACCGCGTCGGAATTTGGTGTGACCGTGTGGATGCAAGACAGCTTGAGCGGAAAAACCTTCTGAGTTTATTCCGACGGCAAAAACGCCCGTGTGTACGCGGCATAAGGTGTGTACCACAGCAGGAGTCAGAAGAGAAACATCTTATTACTGTGTCCAATGTCCTTCCCAACCAGGCCTCTGCATAGGTGAATGTTTTCGCCGTTAACATACTTCAATAAATTATTAGTGAAGTATGGTAAACGTAATCCTCAGTTCCTGCCTTCACACACCTTCACACCCCTTATGCCACTGCCTGCTCTGTACCTGACCCTGGCTTGTTATTCGACCACGCTTCTGTCTGCCGATTCTGTACATACCTCTGCCTGATCTGGAACTGACCCTGGACTGTTATTCGACCATGCTTCTGCCTAAGATTCTGTACATACCTCTGCCTGATCTGGAACTGAACTTGGACTGTTTGACCATGTTTTTTGCATGCCTCATGGACTGATCTTGTACCCTGCTACTGGACTAGTGGGATTCAACACAGGGGTCTCACATATGTGAGGGACTCCAGAATTGTTTTTCTGGATGAAGAAAACTATTTTTTTTGTTTTCTCATTCCTAGATTAGGGTCTGGAGACTCGGAGGCTTCAAAGAGATTTTGTTGGGAGAAGCTTCCATTATATCTTTGCCTGTCGCACTGACTATTCAGTGCGACAGGCACTCAAAATACCAACCTAATCATTCTCTTCGCTCCTCCCAAGACCTCCTCCTCTCAAACTCCCTAGCTACCTCATCCCATGCTCGCCTTCAGGACTTCTCCAGAGCCTCTCCCATCCTCTGGAATGTTCTACCCCAATCCGTACGATTTTCTCCTACTTTATCCACTTTCAGTCGATTCCCTGAAAACTCATCTCTTCAGAGAAGCCTATCTGGCCCCCACCTAACAACTGTACATTTATCTCCTCAATCAGCACATCACCCACAGTTATTACCTCTTGTATCTCTTGACCTTCCCTCTTAGATTGTAAGCTCTAAGGCGCAGGGCCCTCTAATTCCTACTGTATTAAAGTGTATTGTATTTGTACTGTCTACCCTCAAGTTGTAAAGCGCTACGTAAACTGTTGGTGCTATATAAATCCTGTATAATTATTATTATTATTCAGGATTTATATAGCGCCCACAGTTTACGCAGCGCTTTACAATATAAAAGGGAGACAATACAGTTATAATACAATACAATACAATACAATAGGATTAAGAGGGCCCTGCTCAGAAGAGCTTGTAATATAATATTAAACCAGAGGCTCTGGATGGACAGTTGGTAAAATGGTCCTATATTTAGGATGTATCCGGTCTATAAACCAGAGGCTCTATATGGACAGTTGGTAAAATGGTTCTATATTTAGGATGTATCTGGTCTATAAACGAGAGACTCTGGATGGACATTTGGATACGTTCTTTGTTGTAACATGACAAAATCTGGCAAATTTCAAGGCACTGTAAATGGTTCTATATTTACAATGTATCTGGTCTATAAACCAGAGGTTCTGGATGGACAGTTGGATAAATGGCTCTATATTTAGGATGTATCTGGTCTATAAACCAGAGCCTCCGGATGGACAGTTGGATAAATGGTTCTATATTTAGGATAGATCTGGTCTATAAACCAGAGGCTCTGGATGGACAGTTGGATAAATGTCTCTATATTTAGGATGTATCTGGTCTATAAACCAGAGGTTCTGGATGGACAGTTGGATAAATGGTTCTATAGTTAGAATGTATCCAGTCTATAAACCAGAGGCTCTGGATGGACAGTTGGATAAATGGTTCTATTTTTAGAATGTATCAGGTCTATAAACCAGAAGTTCTGGGCACATGTTAAAAAATAACTTTTGATAACAGTATGTTGGATTTGTGTAGTAGTGTATGTTGGAGATAAAGACATCACAGTGACTATGAAGGAAGGAAACGGACATGATGGGGGGGATAACTGGTTTAAATAGAAAAAGAATCATATTACCCTCTTTGTGTGTTCCAGCGATGTGTGCTCTCTCTTTTCTCCTCCTTTCACCTTGGATGTTATACGTTATACAACGTTCTATGCTTATCTTTCATCAGTTACCGTCAGAGTGATCTGCGCACGATATTGCCATCCTATAGCTAGTACATCCTCCGCCCACACTTCCTGTGCTACTTCTACTAGCTCATCTACGGTTTTCTGCAAACACGCAGAAAGGGGAAGTAAGGTCCGCCCTGCCCCCATCTTCAATTGCTATAACTACTTGTATTTTGGCCATTAATTCTCTTCCAGGTATAATTCACAGAGCACCCGGGAATGACTCTACAAGGGTGATACACCGTGCATCTATCATCTAAACTGCTCATAAGTAAGCAAGGGATTTCCTGGGTCTTTGTCAGGACCCCATTTATACCCACAGAAGGCTCACATTCTGTCAGAGTTCCAGTATATTTTCCCTCCTTGACACTAGGTTCTCAGCTTTTTTTAGTGTGTTTTGCAATTTGTCCATTTAACATTGTTTCCTATGGTACATGTTCACATCGATATGTTTTTCCGCCAGTGCATTTTTGGAAAGGGTTAGAGATTTTTTTTCCTACAGCAGATTCCGTTTTGTGTGTAAAAGACTTCAATGGACCCGCACCAAAATGCAAGTGTTGTGCATACCTCGCAAACGGCCCTGATTCACCGGGACCATCATAGAAATTGGACCCTGTCCCAGAGTCCCGGCAAATCAGAGCTTGTCATGGTTCCCGCATGCCACGAGCAACACATTATATGGCAGCCGTATCTCTCCCAGCACTCAGCGCAGAGTGGAGTGCACTGAACCTGCCCCTCCTCCCTCCTGTGTTTTCCTGTACACAGAGGAGCATGCAAGGAGCAGCACACCACACCACAGCTGATCTGATTATCTGAGGTAGGGTTGCCACAGCAGCAAAGGCTCCTGACAGTCCTGCCAGCACACACCCCCCTCTCCCATCCTGCTCATCCCCCTGAGTCCTGCCAGCAGCCCCCCCAGCTCCTGTACTGTATGTGCTCTCTCCCGAGTCCCACCAGCAGCACCCCCCGCTCCTGTACTGTATGTGCTCTCTCCTCCCGAGTCCCACCAGCAGCACCCCCTGCTCCTGTACTTTATGTGCTCTCTCCTCCCGAGTCCCACCAGCAGCCCCCCAGCTCCTGTACTGTATGTGCTCTCTCCTCCCGAGTCCCACCAGCAGCCCCCCAGCTCCTGTACTGTATGTGCTCTCTCCTCCCGAGTCCCGCCAGCAGCACCCCCCGCACCTGTACTGTATGTGCTCTCTCTTCTGCTAGCAACACCTACCTCCCCTGTACACAAGACTTGCAGAGGAGGAAGGTATGGGGATGAGGGTGAGGGGGGGAGGATGGAGCTGGGATGGGATCAGGGAAGGTGTATGGAGTTGGGATAGGATTAGGGGAAGGATAAAGCCAGGATGGGATCAGGGAAAAAATTGTGCGAACACCGTTAAAGTCTATGGGACACAAACATGAAAAATCAAAAGTGCTAATTTTAAAGGCTTATATGCAAGTTATTTCCATAAAAAGTGTTTGGGGACCTGGGTCCTGCCCCAGGGGACATGTATTAATGCAAAAAAAAGTTTTTAAAACAGCCGTTTTTTCAGGAGCAGTGATTTTAATAATGCTTAAAGTGAAACAATAAAAGTGAAATATTCCTTTAAATATCTTGCCTGGGGGGTCTCCTTAGTCTGCCTATAAAGTAGCGTATTTTCCCCATTATTATAACAGTACCACAGCAAAATGAAATTTCTAAAGGAAAAAAATGTCATTTAAAATTGCTCGCGGCTGTAATATATTGTCGGATCCCGGCAATATACCAAAAAAAAAGAATTGAAAAAAAACGGCATGGGGGTCACCCCAAAATCCATATCATGTACCCCATACCCATTCACATAGTCGGGCGGGATCTGGGGGGACCCCAAAGCACCCTCCCCATGTTGAGGGCATGTGGCCTGGTACGGTTCAGGAGGGGGGGGCGCTCTATTGTCCCCCCCTTTTTCTGCAGCCTTCCAGGTTGCATGCTCGGATAAGGGTCTGATATGGATTTTGGGGGGACCAAATGCCCTTTTTTTTATTTTGGCGCGGAGTTCCCCTTAAAATAAGTACCAGACTTGAAGGGCCTGGTATGGATTTTGGGGGGACCCCCACACCATTTTGTTTAAATTTTGTTGTGGAGTTCCCCTTAAAATCCATACTAGACCCAAAGGGCCTGGTATGGACGGGGGGCTGTGCTGTTTTTTTTCTTAATTCTGTCATAGGGCTCCCCTTAACCACTTCAATACTCTATATTATATATTGTACACTGCACTATATACCCTCAACTGTATTACATATACTACACTGACTGCAGTATATATACTATACGGACTGCACTAAATACTCGGAACTGCAGTATATATACTATACGAACTGCACTATATAATCTGCAGAAAAATTGGGCCTTGGATGTTGGTGGTGCCAGAACACGGTAACCCCTCACAGTTTCTCTTGTTGGGCGCAGGAACAGGCCCTGCTAATAAATATCATTTCAAAAATTGTAATTACATGCCCCTGTTAAACAGGGGTAAAAACATTGGGCCTTAGGTGTTGGTGGTGCAAGAACACTAACCCCTCACGGTTACTCTTGTTGGGCGCAGGAACGGGCCCTGCTGTTAAATATTATTTAAACATTTTTATTTACATGCTCCTGTTCAGAAAGCACGCTGGATGCAGGACAGGCTAGTAGCTCAATTGCATATTGAGCAAGTTCTGGCCAGCGGTCCATCCTCAAGACCCAGTAACCCAGTGGATGCTCTGTTGGAAAGGTCTCCAAGTCTGCTCTTGCCCCTAGATATTCCTGCACCATATAATGCAGACGCTGGCAATGGTTGTTTGAACCTATTGGACCTTGGGGCTGAGGACTGAAAAATTGTTTAAAGGCATCGCTCAGCCGGCCACCTTCTCCACCACTCTTCCTCTGACCAAACTAAGCCTCAGAAACACGTTGTCCAGCACCAGGAAATTGTAACCTCCCAGGGTCTGGAAATGTGTTACACAAACTTTGTGTTCTACCTCAAGTGCCCTGTCCATTATTCCACGAAGCGTGTGCTCCAACAGGAAGACAATAGGGACAGTATCACTGATGCATGCATTGTCACTGCTCACCATCCTCGTGGCCTCCTCAAATGGTGAAAGTACACTGCATGCATCCTTAAACAGTAGCCACTGGCATGGCGAAAAAAAGCCAAGCTCCCCTGACCCGGTCCTGGTGCCATACTCACACAGGTACTCGTTGATGGCCCTCTGCTGCGTGTGCAGCTGCCTCAGCATTGCCAGCATTCCACCTGGTGGGCATGTCACAAATGAGGTGGTTGGTGAGCAGGTTGCATTCCCTTTGAATGTCAGCCAGCCAAGCACTGGCATTATATGACCGTCGGAAATGACCACAGACTTTTCTGGCCTGCCTCAGGAGATCCTGTAAGCCTAGGTACCTGCTCAAGAACTGCTGCACCACCAAATTCAGGACATGAGCCAAACTGGGAACATGGGTCAAGTGTCCCTGTTGGAGGGCGGAGAGAAGGTTGGTGCCATTGTCGCATACAACCATTCCTGGCTGAAGCTGGCGTGGCGTTAACCACCTCTGAGCCTGCCCCTGCAGAGCTGACAGAATCTCTGCCCTAGTGTGGCTCCTGTCCCCTAAGCTGACCAACTCAAACACCGCATGGCATCTTTTTGCCTGACTGCTTGTGTAGCCCCTTGAGCGTTTAGGGAGCACTGCTGGTTTAGAGGACAATTCTGCAGAAGAGGCCATAGAGGAAGAAGAAGAGGAGGGGAACATATAGATGTTGTGGCAGAATCGCCACTAGCTTTTTGGAGACGTGGTGGCGGAACAAGCTGCAACACTGAACCCTGTCCTGCATCCTTCCCAGCTGCCAGCAGAGTTACCCAGTGCGCCGTGAAAGACAGGTAACGTCCCTGCCCATGCCTGCTGGACCATGAGTCAGCAGTAATATGAACCTTAATGCTGACCGCCTTGTCTAATGAGGCCAAAACATTGCCATCCACATGGCGGTAGAGAGCCGGAATGGCCTTATGTGAAAAGAAATGGCGTTTTGGAACCTGCCACTGTGGTACAGCACATTCCACAAATTCACGAAAGGGGACTGGATCTACCAGCTGAAAAGGCAGCGGTTGCAGTGCTAGCAATTTGGCCAAGCTAGCATTTAGACGCTGAGCATGTGGATGGCTCGGACTGAATTTCTTTTTACTGTTCAGCATCTGGGGTAGGGAAATTTGCCTGCTGAAATCAACTGGTGATGTACTGCTAACAGATTGGCTGCAAGTACTTGTGACACCTATTGCTATGCCTTCATTCCTCTTGATTTTTTAGGTTTTTGAGAGGACTAGAGGTATAGTAGGGTTTGAGATCCCAGATGAGGAGCTAGTCTGCCTTCTTCTATGATGTGGGTCTTTCAGGTGCTGCTGCCAACGGACTGCATGGCAGGTCATCATGTGTCTGGTCAAGCATGTGGAGCCCAAGCGGCTGCTGTTCTGGTAATGCTTGATCCGCTTCAGACATAGTTTGCAAACAGCAATGGTGCGATCTGCTGCACATGTGTCAAAAAAGGCCCACACCAAGGAACTTTTAAAAGTCAGTGGGGAGTCAGCTGCGCCCTGCACCTGCGGAGCTCTGCGGTGTAATGCAATAAGGTGGCTGCCCTTTAGCTGACCCCTGGAGGAAACCCTGCCTTGTTGGAGTTGTGCCTCTTCCTCCTACTCCTCACTTTCCTCCTCTCTTCTCTCAGGCACCCAAGTACAGTCAGTGACCCTTTCACCCAGTTGTCACTGGAGCAAACTTGGCAGTATGATGCATCTTTGGGAACATGACTGTCAGTTTCTTGTCCTTCTGTGGCACCCCCTCTCTCTAGGCTCACGTTACTACATTCTCTATATTCTCCGACAGTATACAGTTCTCCTCCACCATCCACACTACATTCTCTGAAAGATCTCCTCCACGATCCACACTACATTCTCCGACAGCTCTCCCCCCACCATCCACACTACATTCTCCGACAGATCTCCTCCACCATCCACACTACATTCTCCAACAGTTCTCCTCCACCATCCACACTACATTCTCCGACAGTTCTCCTCCACCATCCACACTACATTCTCCGACAGTTCTCCACCATCCACACTACATTCTCCGACAGTTCTCCTCCACCATCCACACTACATTCTCCAACAGCTCTCCTCCACCATCCACACTACATTCTCTGACAACAAGAAAACAGGAGCACATGATCCTGATTGACATGACAATATACATTTATTGAAAGAAAAATACAGCACACTTACAGTTAAAATTCTTGAAAATCAGCATGGGTAGTAGGAATGACCAAGATTGATAACAAGCAAGGCTGTGTGCAGGGACGGCAGCTCCAGGACCCCTGGCCGGCATCACAGGGATTTTGCTTTGACAGGTGCCTCGTGGTGACCTCTACATGCTGGTGGAAAGTGGGGCTGTAACATGTTTCGAACGAATCCCTTCTTTCTCACCATCCACACTACATTTTCTATCAGATGTCTTCCCACTGTCCGCCCATTCTATGACAGGTCCCCCTACTGTCCTCACTATATTTTCTGGCAGCCCACTATCCACACTACATTCTCTGGCAGCTCTCCTTTCACTATCCACACTACACTGGATTGTCTGGTGTTTAACAAGATTATCTTTCTTATAGAAAGATTTCCCACACTCTGAACATGAATAAGGACCTTCGCCTAAGTGAGTTCTCTGATGTTGCACAAGGTTTTTTTTTCCTAGTGAAAGATTTTCCACACTTGTAACATGAATAATAGGATTTTTATAACAGCTTACCTGTAAAATCCTTTTCTTTGAAGTACATCACGGGACACAGAGCCATAGTAATTACTATGTGGGTTATAGGCCACCTTCAGGTGATGGACACTGGCACACCCTAAGACAGGAAGTCCACTCCCTATATAACCCCAAAGCAATACATGTGTATACCAGAAAGAGGGGAGGGACCTGTGTCCCGTGATGTAATTCAAAGAAAAGGATTTTACAAGTAAGCTGTTATAAAAATCCTATTTTCTTAATCGTACCTTACGGGACACAGAGCTATAGTAATTACTATGTGGGATGTCCCAGAGCAAAGCCAACTGAGGGGAGGGAGACACAACAAAAGTAGGGCACCATGAGATCAGAGGAATTATACTGCTGCCTGCAGCACACTGCGCCCAAAGGCGATATCCTCATGTCTTTTTACATCTACCTGATAGAATCTTGTAAATGTATGGACTGAAGACCAAGTTGACACCTTGCAGATTTGAACCATGGAAGCTTGGTGATGCACTCCCATGAAGCACTAACAGTCCTAGTGGAGTGCACTTTGATTTGAGAGGGTGGAATCCTCCTCTTTAAACCATAAGCCTGAACAGTTACTTGCTGAATCCATTTAGAAATAGTAGATTTTGATGCTGCCTATCCTTTTTCTAGGACCTTAAGGCAACACAAACAAAACATCAGTTTTTTTAATCTGAGCAGTCGCCTTCAAGTAGACTTTGAGTGCTCTCACCACATCAAGAGAATGTAGTAATTTCTCTTCCGTAGAACAGGGTTCTGGGAAAAATGAAGGTAGAACAATATCCTGGTTTGGATGAAAACTAGACACTACCTTCGGTAGAAAGTTAGGATGAGGACGCAATACTACCTTATCCTTGTGAATAATCAAATATAGATCTTTACAAGAAAGAGCAGCCAACTCTGATACCCTTCTTGCAGAAGATATGACTACCAGAAAAAATGAGTGTCCTTGTCAAAAGAAGCAAGGGAATATGCTGTATCAGCTCAAAAAAGCCATTTTAGCAATGCAGACAGAACTAAATTCAAGTCCCAAGGGTGACTTATCCGGAGGATTAAGCCACGTTACCCCCTGAATAAAGCTACGAACCAAAGAATGCGAAGCAAGTGGTTGTTGAAATAATACCGATAAGGCCGAGACCTGGCCTTTGCTGGTACACAAGGTCAGCTTCATTTCTATTCCTATCTACAGAAAGTCAAGGATTCTACCTATGACATACTTCCTGGGGTGCTAACCCCTGGATTCACACCAGGAGACATATGCTTTCCAGACTCTATAATCTATGATTCTAGAAGCCAGCTTCCCTGCATTAATCAAGGTAAACACCACTGGACCTGACAGCCCACGCTTCTTCAGAATGTGGGACTCAATAGCCAAACCATTAAATTTAGCGTTTGTAGGGATGGAATACCGGACCTTGCAAGAGAAAGTCTGAACGTGGTGGTAGGGTCCATAGGTCCATTACCGCCATGCTTACGATCTCTGCATACAAAGATCTGGGCCATGCCGGGGCCACAAGAATCACCGATTTCCCTTCCTGCTTGATCCTACGAAGCAGTGGTTGAAGCAGCAGAATAGGAGGAAATGCATAAATTAGTGAGAAATGATTCCACAGGAACACTGAGGCATCTGTTTCGCATGCTAGCGGATCCCTTGTTCTTGACACAAAGTTGTCGACTTTCTTGAAGATATCGGGGTGAAGGGAACATTCTCCCGGGAACAACTGCTGGTGACTCAGTAGTCCGCTTGCCAATTTTCTATTCCCGGAATGAAGGTTGCTGATAGGCAAGGTACATTGTTTTCTGCTCAAGTTAAGATATGATTCACCTCTCTCTGGGCCGCACGACTTCTCATGCCCACTTGGTGATTGATATAGGCCACTGCTGTGGTATTGCCGGTTTGGATCCTGTCAGGACAATTTCGTAACCTGAACATCCAGGGCCTCAGGACCAAGAGCGCTGCCTGGATCTCTAGAATGTTGATGGGCAAGGTCATTTTTGATCTGCACTATTTCCCTTAGACACTCGCCTCTTCCAGGACTGCTCCCCCACTCGAAAGGCTGGCATCTGTTGTTACCATCTTCCAGGTAACTGGTAGGAAAGATTTTCCCTTCTGCAGATTCTTGGTGCTCCGACGCACCCTGGAGACAGACACATTGGGAAATCTAGAGCTTTGACCTTCTTGTTCCAAGCCGATAAGATACTGTTTTGCAGCAGCCTCAAATGAAACTGAGCATAAAGGAATGGCCTTGAATGAAGCCACCATCTTTCCCAACAACCTCATGCAAAGTCGAATAGAAGGATTCTTCTTTGCCTTGACCACCTGAATCAGTTCCTTTATGGCACTGATACACGCCTGGGGCAAGAATACCCTTTTCTGGGCTGTATCAATAATCAGACCCAAGTATTCCAAACTCCTTGATAGTTTTTTAACCACTTGCTTACCGGGCACTTAAACCCCCCTCCTATCCAGACCAATTTTCAGCTTTCGGCGCTGACGCACTTTGAATGACAATTGCGCGGTCATACAACACTGTACCCAAATGAAATTTTTATCATTTTTTCACCACAAATAGAGCTTTCTTTTGGTGGTATTTGATCACCTCTGCGGTTTTTACTTTTTATTAAAAAAATGTAAAAAACTGAATTTTTTTTTTAAAAAAAGTTTATTTTTTTATATTTTGTTATAAAAATTTTTAAACGGGTATTTTTTCTCCTTCATTGATGTACGCTGATGAGGCGGCAGTGATGGGCACTGATAGGCGGCAGTGATGGGCACTGATGGGTGGCAGTGATGGGCACTGATGGGTGGCAATGATGGGCAGCACTGGCAGGTGGCACTGATTGGCACTACAGGTGGGCATTGATAGGTGGTACTTGTGGGCATTGATAGGTGTCACTTGTGGGCACTGTTAGGTGGCACTGTGGGCACTGTTAGGTGGCACTGTGGGCAGTGTTAGGTGGCACTTTAATTGGGCACTGATGAGGCAGATGTGCCTCTTCCACTTGGGGACCGATGTCCCTCACATCCGATCCGGTGATCGGCTTTTTTTTTCTACTCGCGCTGTCAGCGTGAGTAAAAAAAAAAAACGATTACCGATCTTTTGTTTACATCATGTGATCAGCTGTCATTGGCTGACAGCTGATCACATGGTAAGGGGCCGGGACCGGCCCCTTACACAGATCGGTGATCAGCCGAGTCTCAGAGACTCGGTGATCACAACGCGCCCAGCGCGCGCCCTACAGGGCGCGCGCAGGGAGCGTGCACAGGGGAGGCCGTCATATGACGGCCTCCCGGGAATGTAGGTCCGCGCTGTAGCCGTCATTCGGCTATAGCGCGGATACCAAGTAGTTAAGGAGGATTTCTCTAGGTTGAGAATCCAACCTAGGTATTCCAGGTAGTTGACTGTGGATCATACTTTGGTCTAAGCGGGCTACTGACTGGTCTATCAAGAGCAGATCGTGTAGGTAAGTTATAATCGTTATAACTTGGGCCCTTAATCCGGCTACAGGAGGGGCCAGGACCTTTGTAAATACTCGAGGTGCAGTAGCTAGATCAAAAGGCAGAGCTACAAACTGAAAAATAAGATTTTCTACCTCGAAACGTAGATATTTCTGGTGAGCGGGAAATATAGGCACATGGGAGGTATGCATCGCTGATGTCTATTGACACCAGAAGTTCTCCACCTTGTAGGATGGAGACCACTGATCGGATTGATTCCATGCGATAGGAGCGGATACTCAGAAACCGGTTTAGATCTTTGAGATCTACAATGGGTCTGACATAACCATTTGGTTTTGGTACCGTGAAAAGGTTTAAATAAAACCCCAATCCTCCTCTTGCATTGGAACCACTAAGATCATTTTTTTGAAACAAAAGATGGTCCAAAGCTTGAAAGAGAGGCTTCTTTTCCTCTGGAATCTGAGAAAACGAGGAGACAGGGACTTTTGGAACTCAAGTTTTTACCCTAGATTATTGAGGAAGTCACCCATCTGCAGCCTACGGCACCTAGTATTCCCAGGCGGTCTCCCATCCAGGTACTGACCAGGCCCGACCCTGCTTAGCCTCTAAGATCAGACGAGATCGGGCGCTTTCAGGGTGATGTGGCCATAGGCTCCCGACACTCTTCCTGCCAGACCCTTGAGAACTGCAGAAGTCTTCCCACTTCTCGAGCGAGCGGGGGCGCCCCCTCAAAGGAGGCTTCAGTTTCCCTTTTGAACTTGACGGTGGAGGCTGTCGTGACTGCCTGGAGGAAAAACCCTCTTAAGTAATATACACGGGGGCTGCAGTGTTGAAAACAATTGCAATATTTGACGCCCTGATGGCTCACTCTGACCGGCCACCCCAGAATTCTCAGGGGAGGATGCCATTGTAGAGATGAGTTTAGGCTGTTTAGAGCTTGAAGGAGTCCCTTTTGAGCCCTTTTTGGGGTGTTTTTACCTCCCCTTCTGACCATAGCCCGATGCACAAATGCAGAGGTACTACCAGAAGAAATCTCATTCACTGCTTGAGCAAATAGACCAGCAACTGTTGCTGCTATTAACGCTCAGCCTGATGCTTCAGTAAATGTGCCAAGGGAATGCCTATGTCACCACTTACATGCCCATTTTTTGCTTCTGTGTCTCACCGACAGCTGCAGTCAGCAAAAATGGAGCCTCTTAAAAGTATTCCCACGATGGACATTGCTGCATGTCAACGCCGTGCTAAGCCACGCCCACTCCGTATTCCCACCGTGCCCCCCCTCCTCTTTTCAAAAAAGCGCGAGTGCGGGCCTCCGATCCAGAAGGATGGGTGTGTGTGTGTGGGGTGGGGGGGCGACGAGGAGGAGAGCTGTGACAAACCGCCATACAGAGGCGGTAGAGAATGGAGCGGCATCCGCCGATCGTCTGGCTTCTCCCTCTACACAGGGAGAGGGGAAGAGCTCTTGTCCAGGTGGGTGTTTTTTTAGAAAAAAATCCCCCCCCCAACATCTTACCGAAGTCCTGTGACTGGTAGCCGGAGAGAAGTCTGCAGCTTCTGCTGACACGGCATGATCTGAGAAAGCATGACAAGGTACGTGCTCTATACAGCCCCCCAGTGGTGACTTTTAGGCATGACAGCATTTACTTTTTAAAGGAGACAATTCATAAGAAATTTTAAAATTCCTTAGAAAGCTCCACTTACCTTTCCCGCCGCAGGGATTTCTGTGGTAAAACCAACTGATCCAATCTTCACTCTTCACGGTGGGCTCTGTTTAAAAAACCTTCAGGAACTGGGGCCCCTTTTTATCGGGGGATCCGCACTCCTGGACCCGTAAAGCACCCCGCCAGAAAAACTTTATGGCTGAAAAAAACAAAACGCTGGATCCCGGGGTCCAGCTCTCTAAAAAGAGAAGCGTTACGGGCTAAACCTCGTTCCTTCCGCCACGAGGCCCGGGTACCATTCAATTCGGCCTAAAAGACACTTTGAATGGATCCGGCAGCATAGCTAGCCCCAGTAAGGATTGCTCCAGTGGAGCTCAGCACAGCACATCTTTACTGGTGACCAACACCTAAGACACTGGCAAAAAAACTGAGGTGCTCCCAGTAGTGGGAGGGGTTATATAGGGAGTGAACTTCCTGTCTTAGGGTGGGCCAGTGTCCATCACCTGAAGGTGGCCTATAACCCACATAGTAACTACTATGGCTCTGTGTCCCGTGATGTATGATTAAGAAAAGGACGTTCACCTGTGTGAATTCTCTGATGTTCAACAAGATAATCTTTCCTAAGGAAAGATTTCCCACACTCAACATGAGAAAGGACGCTCATCCGTGTGCATTCTCTGATGTTTAACAAGGCATTCTTTATGATTGAATGATTTGCTGCACTCCAAACACTAATAAGGACGCTCAGCAGTGTGAACTCTCTGATGTTTAACAAGGCCTCCTTTAAGAATGAAAGATTTCCCGCACTCTGAACATGAATAAGAATGCTCGCCTGTGTGAATTCTCTGATGTTCAACAAGGTCTTCTTTGTGAGTGTAAGATTTTCCATACTCTAAGCATTCTCTGATGGTCAAGAAGTATATTTTTCTTAAGGAAAGATTTCCCACACTCTAACATGAATAAGGACGCTCACCCGTGTGAACTCTCTGATGAGTAAGAAGAGTATTTTTCTTAAAGAAAGATTTTCCGCACTCTGAACATGAATACGGACGCTCACCTGTGTGAATTTTCTGATGTGAAGCAAGGCCTCCTTTATAAGTGAAAGATTTCCCGCACTCTGAACATGAATAAGGACGCTCACCCGTGTGAATTCTCTGATGTTCAATAAGGCTATGTTTCCTAGTGAAAGATTTCCCGCACTCGGAACACGAGTAGGGATGCTCACCTGTGTGAATTATCTGATGTATAACAAGGCCTCCTTTATGAATGAAAGATTTCCCGCACTCTGAACATGAATAAGGATGCTCACCAGTGTGACTTCTCTGATGTATAACAAGGCCTCCTTTAACAGTGAAAGATTTCCCGCAGTCTGAACATGAATAAGGGCGCTCACCTGTGTGAATTCTTTGATGATTAAGAAGACCATCTTTCTTATGGAAAGCTTTCCCGCACTCTGAACACGAATAAGGACGCACCCCCCTGTGAATTCTCTGATGATTAGAAAGTTCTCCTTTATCACTGAAAGATTTCCCACACTCTGAACATGAATAAGGACGCTCACCCGTGTGAATTCTCTGATGTCTAATGAGACTATCTTTCTTATGGAAAGATTTCCCGCACTCTGAACATGAATAGGGACGCTCACCGGTGTGACGTTTCTGGTGTTGCATAAGGTTTCCTTTCTGAGTGAAAGATTTCCCACACTCTGAACATGAAAAGGGACGCTCACCCGTGTGAACTCTCTGGTGCTGAATAAGTTGTCTTTTCTTGGTGAAAGATTTCCCGCACTCGGAACATTTATAGGGACGCTCCTCCATGTGGATTTTCTCATGTTTAGCCAGGTCTCTTATATAAAAAAAACCTTTCTTGCACCAGGAACATGCAAATAGATCCTCACTACTGTGATCCCCTTCATGGGGCAAAATAGATTCCTCGGGATTAGTAGGATCTGTTGATGGATCTGCAGTGTGAGATCTTACATGGATATTTACAATCATAGTATGTGATTGATGAGAAGATTCCCCCTGATCAGAGGGATCCATTGATGTCTCCGGACAGGAAGGTCTGTGATGTATATTTTGTGTATTTGGAATTCCTCCAGGAGGATCTTCTGTATGGAAGAGCCCTGTGGCCATCATAAAAAAATAAAATTCATACATTTTTATTACAGTTCTGAGCTTGAAAAATAAATGTAAATGTATTTTTTTTTTTGAGAATTCTGAGCATAAAAAAAATCTTTTCTTTTACTAAATTCTGAGTTTGAGTTTCAAAGTCAGAATTCTGAGATTGAAAGTCAGAATTCAGAATTTCAAAGTCAGAATTCTGAGATTGAAAGTCATTCTGACATTAAACGTCAGAATCCTGAGTTTTAAAAGTCAGAATTCTGAGATTCAAAAGTCAGAATTCTGAGATTCAAAAGTCAGAATTCTGAGATTCAAAAGTCAGAATTCTGAGATTGAAAGTCATTCTGACATTAAACTTTATAATTCTGAGTTTCAAAGTCAGAATTCTGAGATTGAAAGTCATTCTGACATTAAACTTTAGAATTCTGAGTTTCAAAGTCAGAATTCTGAGATTGAAAGTCATTCTGACATTAAAAGACAGAATTCTGAGTTTTAAAAGTCAGAATTCTGAGTTTCAAAAGTCAGAATTCTGAGATTCAAAAGTCAGAATTCTGAGATTCAAAAGTCAGAATTCTGAGATTCAAAAGTCAGAATTCTGAGATTCAAAGTCATTCTGACATTAAAAGTCAGAATTCTGAGTTTCAAAAGTCAGAATTCTGAGTTTATAGATAGAGTAGTCTCTATTAGAAGGATTTAGGACCAATGAGCAATAATGTAGTAACCCACAGACCATCATTCTGCAGGCATACATGTCTTCTGCTCTATATATGGATATGTAAATCTTAGTTACAGTGCACAGTATAGGGAAGCAGGCAGTGCTGGGTTATCTGGTTCCTCTACTGTATTAATAGTTTCTCGGTTTCCTGTCGTATCCTGCTTCTCTGTCATCTGCTCCAACATAAAGAGCCATGCTGAAAATGTGTGTATTGTGTGTGAGTGGGGGGGTCGGGGGGCACAGCTTCCATAGATAACAGAACACAATGGCCGGCACAGCTCTGCACCCCAACCTGTAGTAAACATTGCACGGTTGCCCCTACATGAGGGAATTGTGAATAGCTAGAAGGTAGCAGGACAATTTGTGTCTATGGTGGTAACTAATTAATCATAGCAATTACTTGTCTGGACTTATAGAGTTATGTTGTAGACCTAATGAACCTTATATGAAACATAAAAATGTTTTTAAAAAACAAATTTCTTCATCAGTTTAGGCCAATATGTATTCGTCTACATATTTTTGGTAAAAAAAAAAAAATCGCAATAAGTGTATATTGATTGGTTTGTGCAAAAGTTATAGCGTCTACAAACTATGGGAAAGATTTATGGCATTTTTATTTTATTTTATTACGAGTAATGGCGGTGATCAGCGATTTTTAGTGGTACTGCGACATTGCGACAAACAGATCGGACACTTTTGACACATTTTTGGGACTGCTGACATTTATACAGCGATCAGTGCTATAAAAATGCACTAATTACTGTGTACATGACACTGGTAGAGAAGGGGTTAACACTAGGGAGCGATCAAGGGGGTAAATGTGTGTTCCCACAGTGTGTTCTGACTTGACCAAAGTGCAGGCGGATTTAAAAAAAAAATCATGCCACAGTAAAATGCATATTCATTTATCATTCTGCGTTTTGATGCAGATGAACATGTGCAAAAGTGCATACGCTGGCAAGGTACATGGGGATGACAGTCAGAATTAATGGCGCTTTTTGCTCGACTGCAAAAGGGCTGTGTGTTTTTGTGCATTGCTGGAACGCATGTGATTTCCTTTTTGAGTTCCTCCAACACACAAATGTGAACCCATCGTAAGAGAGGGAGGAGACTAAAGAGGTCTGAGGAGGAGAGGGGAGGTCTAAAGCTGAGGTGTCCCCCCCCCAAAAGCGCGCAAGGATCACATGTTCTTTACACGGTGTCTGCTCAGATTAGAGGCAGCTTCTCCTTCTTCCCTGTTCTGGTCATGTGATGTCATATGATAAGGGAGACTGTGCTGAGACTGAGCACCCGCTCTCTTCCTGACTGCGCAGGAGTAGGGGAGCCAGTTACCAGCAGCCCCTGCGGGGGGCAGTGCCATACATAGAGAAGTTCATGATTTCCTGGTATGAAGATTTGGGATGTGAAGACACAGGAAGCAGTTCACCAGCTGATCTCGTTAGCACACACATCCTGCAACCATCAACTGTGTTTGCAGGGCATCCTTCCAGGCGTGCATTTGCCAGTTTCGTCAATGTAGGCTGCCACAGCTGCTATGTTTGCAAAGCTTCCCCACGTCCATCAGGTCTGTCCTGGCAACGCATTACGGTGAAGATAAAGAACATGGTCTGCCCACATCCCTCCGCACTGAGCACTGATTGTCCTCCACCAGCTCTTCACAACACTGTGCACTGTACACTTCACCCTGTCCAACCCAAAGGCAAAGAGGGGAACCACCACACTTACTTTGCAAGGCCTTGCACACTTTCCTTCCAGGCACTTTTCCTAGGGGGGTTCTGCTCTACAGTGGGCCCTAACTTAGGGACCTAACCACTCGGTAGTGATCACAAAATACCAAGCTACCCCTACCTACAGGACATCCTTTACCAGCCACCACCATTCCCTCTCCCAAACTGGCTGTTCCTCCTTATCTTACTTCCCAGGGGTGGCATGTCCTCTCTCCAGCCACCCCCTCTATGAATAATGGATAGATTCATGCATAGCCAAGATAGGGTAAGTGCCGGTCAGACGGCGAGTGGGCGGGGGGGTCACAGTGGCAACTTTTGATGGGCACAGTGGCTGCAATTGATGGGCACAGAGGCTACATTCGATGGGCACAGTGGCTGCTATTGATGGCACAGTGACTGCATTTGATGGGCACAGTGGCTGCACTTGATGGGCACAGTGGCTGCACTTGATGGGCACAGTGGCTGCTATTGATGGCACAGTGGCTGCATTTGATGGCACAGTTGCTGCATTTGATGGGCACAGTGGCTGCACTTGATGGGCACAGTGGCTGCACTTGATGGGTACAGTGGCTGCTATTGATGGCAAAGTGACTGCATTTGATGGGCACAGTGGCTGCATTTGATGGCACAGTGACTGCATTTGATGGGCACAGTGGCTGCACTTGATGGGCACAGTGGCTGCAATTTATGGGCACAGTGGCTGCATTTGATGGCACAGTGGCTGCATTTGATGGGCACAGTGGCTGCACTTGATGGGCACAGTGGCTGCACTTGATGGGCACAGTGGCTGCTATTGATGGCACAGTGGCTGCAATTGATGGGCACAGTGGCTGCATTTGATGGTCACAGTCGCTGCATTTGATGGTCACAGTGGCTGTACTTGATGGGAACAGTGGCTGCATTTGATGGCACAATGGCTGCATTTGATGGGGCACAGTGGCTGCATTTGATGGGCACAGTGGCTGCATTTGATGGGCACAGTGGCTGCATTTGATGGGCACAGTGGCTGCATTTGATGGCACAGTGGGTGCTATTGATGGCACAGAGGCTGCAATTGATGGGCACAGTGGGTGCTATTGATGGCACAGTGGCTGCATTTAATGGGCACAGTGGCTGCACTTGATGGGCACAGTGGCTGCACTTGATGGGCACAGTGGCTGCTATTGATGGCACAGTGGCTGCAATTGATGGGCACAGTGGCTGCATTTGATGGTCACAGTCGCTGCATTTGATGGTCACAGTGGCTGCACTTGATGGGAACAGTGGCTGCATTTGATGGCACAATGGCTGCATTTGATGGGGCACAGTGGCTGCATTTGATGGGCACAGTGGCTGCATTTGATGGGCACAGTGGCTGCATTTGATGGGCACAGTGGCTGCATTTGATGGCACAGTGGGTGCTATTGATGGCACAGTGGGTGCTATTGATGGCACAGAGGCTGCAATTGATGGGCACAGTGGGTGCTATTGATGGCACAGTGGCTGCATTTAATGGGCACAGTGGCTGTATTTGATGGTAACAGTGACTGCATTTGATGGGCACAGTGGCTGCATTTGATGGGCACAGTGGCTGCATTTGATGGCACAGTGGGTGCTATTGATGGCACAGAGGCTGCAATTGATGGGCACAGTGGGTGCTATTGATGGCACAGTGGCTGCATTTAATGGGCACAGTGGCTGCACTTGATGGGCACAGTGGCTGCACTTGATGGGCACAGTGGCTGCTATTGATGGCACAGTGGCTGCAATTGATGGGCACAGTGGCTGCATTTGATGGTCACAGTCGCTGCATTTGATGGTCACAGTGGCTGCACTTGATGGGAACAGTGGCTGCATTTGATGGCACAATGGCTGCATTTGATGGGGCACAGTGGCTGCATTTGATGGGCACAGTGGCTGCATTTGATGGGCACAGTGGCTGCATTTGATGGGCACAGTGGCTGCATTTGATGGCACAGTGGGTGCTATTGATGGCACAGTGGGTGCTATTGATGGCACAGAGGCTGCAATTGATGGGCACAGTGGGTGCTAATGATGGCACAGTGGCTGCATTTAATGGGCACAGTGGCTGTATTTGATGGTAACAGTGACTGCATTTGATGGGCACAGTGGTTGCTATTGATGGCACAGTGGCTGCACTTGATGGGCACAGTGGTTGCTATTGATGGCACAGTGGCTGCATATGATGGTCACAGTGGCTGCATTTGATGGGCTCAGTGAGGCTGCAATTGATGGTTTTTTTTCAATATTTTTCAGAATTTTTCAGTTTGTTTGCGCCCCCCAAAAAATTGGAGCACCAACCACCACTGCTTCACTCCATGATATCAAAAGTTAGTTGAATTGTACATTTTGTTATTCTCCCCAATACCCTATTAAACACTCTTTATTAGGTAAACACATATTTAACCTTTTAGCACCTACTAACAGGATGATGTGATGATCTGCTAATTATCTAACATTTTTCCGTAAACTACAATCCTTATACTCAGAAGTAAAATGAGACTGGGATCTGTTTCTTCCATAGTGCCTATACTTACTTGTGTTGATAGGTGGAGACATTTCTTCCTGTTCACTTTTCATTGTCATCCCAACCTCCTCCGTGGACGACTGATCACCCCCCACATATGTCTCTACTTCTTCTTCTTTAACCTCAGATTTTATATTAATCCGTTCTTCACCCTAAACCCCAAAATAATAGAAAACATCTATTAAAGTCAACTAAAACAAATGACAAAAAATGACAGCAGCTCCATTCCCTACATAATTAAAAGTGTTTTTTTTATTAATGTAAGCAGTGTAAGTACCAGAAAGGGACCTGGTATCAGGTCTTGCAGTACCTGTACATAAAAGCTTAGACTGGGAGAGGGGGAAGCAGAACAAGGAGCCAATCAGCTGCGCTGCAGTTCTAACAAGAACCGATAGGGGGAGGGAGCAGAGTGACAGAGAGGTGAGCTTGTCAGTCTGCTGCCTTTACTGTCCAGTCACAGGCTGGGGGAGGGACAAGACTGGCGGGTGTTACTGATCTGAAGCAGAGATAAATCAGGTCTACTGCCCATTTCCTCTGAGCCAAGGAAGCCCGGGACCCATCCTCTAGTGGGACATCATCATATCAGCCTGGACTTACAGGAGCAAAGAATCTCCTCATTCATTATACACCCTCCTGTGGGAGGAAGGAAGAGGACTCACAATGACATGTGACTGGACTGAAGAACCACAGATAAAAAGAACGTATATTAATTAAATAGAAAAAAAACACAAAAAAATGTAGGGTGCTCAAAGGAGCTAGAAACCAAAGATGTAGAAGTAAGCGTTAAAACAAGAGACTACATAGAAATGTCATCTCATGGCTTAGAATACATATTTGGGTCTACAGGCCCAGTCCTACCTACCAGAACCTGGTAAGGGATGGCGTGATCCTTCTGTATGGAATCCCAAAAATACAGAGGAGGGGGACATCTCTCACCCTAAACCCCAAAGGTGAAAAAATACATTTATAAAATGGAGCAAGAGATGACATAAATGTCATCTCATAGCTTTTGAATTTGAATTGCTCAGTTCCATCTACCTGATGATGATGAGGGATGGTGAGATCTTCCTGTGTGGAATCCTGGGAATACAGAGGACCTCCCTCCTCAATAGACTGCCGATCCCCAAACATCTCTTCTTTTTCCACTTTAACCTCAACTTTGAGGTCTTTCAGTTCTTCAGCCTAAACCCCAAATATGACAGAACAAATTTCGATAAGGAAAAGGAAAGAGATGACAAAGAAGAACGTTATCTCAAAGCGTAGAATTTTACAACATATTTGAGTTCTAGTCACTCAGTCCCACCTACCTGATGATGGTGAGGGATGGTGTGACCTTCCTGTGTGGAATCCCGGGAATACAGAGGACGGGGACATCTCTCTGGTGGGTTCCCATTACTGGATCCATCTGTAGGAAACACACACACTGACTGAATACATTGTTTCTATGTGTTTATCAGATGATGGGGGATCTAGGTGGACCCTCCGTACTGCTCTCTCCTTTATAATAAAGTCTCCTCTTACCCAGTGATGTGAGGGGCGGCTGATTCTCCATCATGACGTCCTTGTAGAGATCCTTGTGTCCTTCTAAATACTCCCACTCCTCCATGGAGAAATAGACAGTGACATCCTGACACCTTATAGGAACCTGACACACACAATGATACAGTCACCATCCAGACACATCCCTTGTCTGTTACTGGATAATGTCCCAGAATTTCCAGCACCGCTCACCTCTCCTGTCAGCAGATCAATGATCGTAGGTGACTTCTAGAATCTTCTAGTCATTGATTCTCTCATGTTTCAGGGAATGAGGTGAAGGCACTATAATGGCAAAATGGTCACCAGACTTTACCAGAGGAAAACTCTGCATTGAAAGAACAACACTAATGTCATTTGACCTCCCAGAATCCTCTTCACTTCTCCAGTCAGGTCTGTGTTTTATTATTAGAAATAAGAGTGATGTCATGTGACCTCCCAGAATCCTCCTCACCTCTCCGGTGAGCAGGTAGATGATTTTCAGGGTGAGATTTAAAGTAGAATTCTAACTACAGGCAAACTAGTCTTAAAAACACTCCTTTCTCCCTCCTAACACCTATACTAATGAACCTGTGTAAAAAAGACGTATATACTTACCTATTTTCAGCCCTAATTGGTCCGGTCACAGGATCCCCTTTGTCATACAATGTCATTTGCAGGGGAATAGAGAAAGTACCCACATATGGCTGTGAAAGCCAGGAGCCATTGAAAAAGTATTCATTCATACCCCTTCACATTTTCCACATTTTGTCATGTTACAACCAAAAACGTAAATTTTTTTTAATTGAGATTTTATGTGATAGACCAACACAAAGTGGCACATAATTGTGAAGTGGAAGGAAAATTATAAATGTTTTTCATTTTTTTTTTTTACAAATAAATATGTGAAAAGTGTGGGAGGGCATTTGTATTCAGCCCCCTTTACTCCGATACCCCTAACTAAAATCTAGTAGAACCAACTGCCTTCAGAAGTCACCTAATTAGTAAATAGAGTCCATACAGAGTCCAATAGAGTCCACCTGTGTGTAATTTAATCTCAGTATAAATACAGCTGTTCTGTGAAGCCTTTTAGAAGTTTGTTAGAGAACCTTAGTGAACAAACAGCATCATGAAGGCCAAGGAACACACCAGACAGGTCAGGGATAAAGTTGTGGAGAAGTTTAAAGAAGGGTTAGGTTATGAAAAAATCTCCCAAGCTTTGAACATCTCACGAAGCACTGTTCAATCCATCATCTGAAAATGGAAAGAGTATGGCACAACTGCAAACCCACCAAGACATGGCCGTCCACCTAAACTGACCGGCCGGACAAGGAGAACATTCATCAGAGAAGCAGCCAAGAGGCCCATGGTAACTCTGGAGGAGCTGCAGAGATCCACAGCTCAGGTGGGAGAATCTGTCCACAGGACAACTATTATACCGCGTACACATGAGCAGACTTTACAGCAGACGGGATTTGGTCGGACAATTCGATCGTGTGTGGGCTCTAGCGGACTTTGTTTTCTCAAAAGTTGGACGGACTTAGATTTGAAACATGTTTTAAATTAATCCGTCGAAATCGAGTCCGGTCGAAAAGTCCGCCGTCTGTATGCTAGTTCGATGGACATAAAGCCAAGCTAGGGCAGCTATTGGCTACTGGCTATGAACTTCCTTGTTTTAGTCCGGTCGTACGTCATCACGTAGGAATTCGACGGACTTTGGTGGATTGTGTGTAGGCAAGTCCGTTCATTCAGAAAGTCCGTCGAAAAGTCCGCTCGTGTGTACGCGGCATAAGTCGTGCTCTCCACAAATCTGACCTTTATGGAAGAGTGACAAGAAGAAAGACATTGGTGAAAGAAAACCATAAGGAGTCCGTTTGCAGTTTGTGAGAAGCCATGTGGAGGACACAGCAAACATGTGGAAAAAGGTGCTCTGGTCAGATGAGACCAAAATTGAACTTTTTGGCCTAAAAGCAAAATGCTATGTGTGGCTGAAAACTAACGCTGCATATCACCCTGAACACACCATCCCCACCGTGAGACACGGTGGTGGCAGAATCATGTTGTGGGGATGCTTTTCATCCGCAGGGACAGGGAAGCTGGTCAGAGTTGATGGGGAGATGGATGGAGCCAAATACAGGGCAATCTTAGAAGAAAACCTGTTAGAGTCTGCCAAAGACTTGAGACTGAAGGTTCACCTTCCAGCAGGACAACGACCCTAAACATACAGCCAGAGCTACAATGGAATGGTTTACATCTAAGCACATTCATGTGTTAGAATGGCGCAGTCACAGTCCAGACCTAAATCCAATGGAGAATCTGTGGCAAGACTTGAAAAATTGCTGTTCACAGACGCTCTCCATCCAATCTGACAGAGCTTGAGATATTTTACAAAGAAGAATGGGCAAAAATGTCCCTCTCTAGATGTGCAAAGCTGGTAGAAACATCCCCAAAAAGACTTGTAGCTGTAATTGCAGCAAAAGGAGGTTCTACAAAGTATTAACTGAGGGGGGCACCATACAAATGCCCCCCCCCCACACTTTTCACATATTTGTAAAAAATGTTGAAAACTATTTATCATTTTCCTTCCACTTCACAATTATGTGCCACTTTGTGTTGGTTTATCACATAAAATACCAATAAAATACATTTACGTTTTTGGTTGTAACATGACAACATGTGGAAAATTTTAAAGGGTGTGAATACTTTTTCAAGGCACTGTACATCGCCTATAGGCTTCCATGGTGAAGCCACTGTTCGTGGTCCCTCCTCTCCCCTGAAGCTTCAGCTGGCTGAAACATGGAAACCGAATCACGTGACTGGACAAGAATGGGCTGAAAGTAGGCAAGTATACACATTTTTTTTTTTACCCAGGATAGTTAACCACTTGCCGCCCGCCATATGGCAGAATGACGTCGGCAAAGTGGTTTCAATATCCTGACTGGGCGTCATATGACGTGATCAGGATATTAAGCCGCCCCCGTGGGGGGCGCGCATTGCGGCGATCGTTATTGCGGTGTGTCAGTCTGACACACCGCAACTCCGATCTAGGTAAAGAGTCTCTGACGGAGACTCTTTACCACGTGATCAGACGTGTCCAATCATGGCTGATCACGATGTAAATAGGAAGAGCCAGTGATCGGCTTTTCCTCACTCGCGTCTGACAGAGAAGTAGAGGAGAGCCGATTGGCAGCTCTCCTGACGGGGGGGGGGGTCTGTGCTGATTGTTTATCAGCACAGCCCTCCCTCGGATCCCGCCCAGGACCACCATCATGCCACCCAGGACCACCAGGTTTGCCCCCCCCTAGACCCCCAGGGAAATACTAATCTGTGCCCAGGCAGCTGCCAATCAATGCCCAGGCAGCTGCCAATCAGTGCCCACTCACAATGCCTACCACTGCCAGTGCCACCAGGGATGCCTATCAGTGCCTCATATCAGTGCCACGTATCAATGCTCATCAGTGCTGCCTATCAGTGCCCAGCAGTGCCACCTATAAGAACCCATCTTTGCAACCTTTCAGTGCCCATCAGTGTCGCCTATCAGTGCCCACCAGTGCCACCCACGAGTGCCCATCAGTGCCGCCTATCAATGCCCATCAGTGCTGCATATCAGTGCCCGTCAGTGCCTGCTCATCTGTGCCACCTTATCAGTGCCCATCAGTGAAAGAGAAAACTTACTTATTTACAATATATATACCAAAGAAAAAGGAGCAAAGGGCGGGACTTTAAATGAGGACACACGGGGGCAGGTACAAAAATCAAGTATAAAACAGGTTTTATTATATTCAAAATTGTCATATATTCACATGATTTCAAATGTACATAGCTACTATTCTTACTCTATGTTTCATCAAAGTATACATTCCAACAAGGACTTATAATTACATTGCATGAACAGTTTAATAGCTAAAATCTTGAGTAGAGGATATATGACACATTAAAGTGTCAAATAGACAGGTTACAAAAAAGAAAGCAATGAGTGGAAATGGAACGTTCATATATAATTGTTGGTGAGGTACGCCTATAGGTAGATGAAAGCTCTACGCGTTTCGGGGCTTAATCGCCACTCTTCAGGAGCAAAAACCAAGGGTAACCTGGGGATATGGAAAACAGTCGTATTTAAAGGGAGAAAAATACTTTGGGAGAAAATAGTGGATAAATGTGGAGTGTGTTCCCCACATAGTACACCTAACCCATCAAACTTACATGCATATACTTGCGCACAAGTAGCGGGGCCCCGCAAGTCAGGTCAGCCAATGATGTCACGCTCCGGAGCTGAGGGGGCCCCCTGGGGCGGCACACCACCAACCCAAGCATCACCCCAGATGGGTCACAGAGAGAAAGCCTGGTGATGATTGGTGAAATGAAGAAAAATATATAAAAATATAGAATAGACGGGGCAGTGATCCCCAGAGAAATGGAGAGCCTGTGAAAAATAAGTGACATATATATTAAACTGATAGGCGACGTGTAAAATAAATGATAAGTGGAAACGAAGTGAAGGGAAGGGGAAAAGTGGAGGCAAAAGGAAAAGGAAAGGTGAAAACAAACAGAGAAGGGAGAGGCTGAGGTAGAAAGTGAGGGAAGAAAGAAGTACTGGGGGTGGCAAAGAGAAACTTTACCTGCTGCGAAGTGAGTAGGGATGAATTGCCAAGGTGCATGAAAGTGCCAGGGAGGAGGTGACCAGGAGAAAACCCCCTAATTAATAATTCGATGCTGCATCTTCCCATTGTCTTTGGTCAAGCTATGCACGCTGTATTTTGTGCCTGGTCAGTCGGGCCGTCGTTTGGTTTGGTTGTGCCTTGTTTCACGTTCCGGAGCTGCGACGCGCACTGGGGGTTTCCCCGCCCCCTCGATGTGATGCGGGGGGGAGGGGTTTCCCCCACTGCGCGTCGACGTCATGCCGCTAGTGCTGGCGGCCTGGCGGCCTCGTGGCGTGTTTAAGGCCGGCCGGTTAGCTTTCCATCTCCAGCGGTCGGAGGGGCTTGTTGGGACGCTGCTGGTGGAGTGGCTTGGTGTGTCTGGCCGTCTCTGCCATCGCGCCTTCCTCGCCCCCATTTCCCGTTGGAGCATGACGTTGGGGGCCCCTTTGTGGCGGCGTGTCCCTCCTGGACCTCCCCCGGGTTCGGGTCCCCCACTCTGGTTTTCTCCTGGTCACCTCCTCCCTGGCACTTTCATGCACCTTGGCAATTCATCCCTACTCACTTCGCAGCAGGTAAAGTTTCTCTTTGCCACCCCCAGTACTTCTTTCCTCCCTCACTTTCTACCTCAGCCTCTCCCTTCTCTGTTTGTTTTCACCTTTCCTTTTCCTTTTGCCTCCACTTTTCCCCTTCCCTTCACTTCGTTTCCACTTATCATTTATTTTACACGTCGCCTATCAGTTTAATATATATGTCACTTATTTTTCACAGGCTCTCCATTTCTCTGGGGATCACTGCCCCGTCTATTCTATATTTTTATATATTTTTCTTCATTTCACCAATCATCACCAGGCTTTCTCTCTGTGACCCATCTGGGGTGATGCTTGGGTTGGTGGTGTGCCGCCCCAGGGGGCCCCCTCAGCTCTGGAGCGTGACATCATTGGCTGACCTGACTTGCGGGGCCCCGCTACTTGTGCGCAAGTATATGCATGTAAGTTTGATGGGTTAGGTGTACTATGTGGGGAACACACTCCACATTTATCCACTATTTTCTCCCAAAGTATTTTTCTCCCTTTAAATATGACTGTTTTCCATATCCCTAGGTCACCCTTGGTTTTTGCTCCTGAAGAGTGGCGATTAAGCCCCGAAACGCGTAGAGCTTTCATCTACCTATAGGCGTACCTCACCAACAATTATATATGAACGTTCCATTTCCACTCATTGCTTTCTTTTTTGTAACCTGTCTATTTGACACTTTAATGTGTCATATATCCTCTACTCAAGATTTTAGCTATTAAACTGTTCATGCAATGTAATTATAAGTCCTTGTTGGAATGTATACTTTGATGAAACATAGAGTAAGAATAGTAGCTATGTACATTTGAAATCATGTGAATATATGACAATTTTGAATATAATAAAACCTGTTTTATACTTGATTTTTGTACCTGCCCCCGTGTGTCCTCATTTAAAGTCCCGCCCTTTGCTCCTTTTTCTTTGGTATATATATTGAACCGGGATGGAGGAGGGGAGTTGAACGCCCCCTATCTAACCTCACTTAAAGTCCCAAATTTTCTGTTCTGTTTTTAAATTAATTCATTACTTATTTACAACATTTTATAACAGAAACAAAAGCAAAACTGTTATTCTTTTCAAAATTTTCAGTCTTTTTTTATTTGTTTAGCAAAAAATAAAAACCGCAGCGGTGATCAAATACCACTAAAAGAAAGCTCTATTTGTGGGAACAAAATGATAAAAATTTAGATTGGGTACAGTGATGGATGACCGCGCAATTGTCATTCAAACCGCGACAGCACTGAAAGCTGAAAATTGGTCTGGGCAGGAAGGTGTCTAAGTGCCCTGTATTGAAGTGGTTAATAGAGGTGTTTGGAGGGTGGAGGGAGAATTTCTAGTACTATTTAGGCTTGGCTAGAATCCTCCTTCAATATTCCCTCAGTCATGTGACTCGGGTCCTCCTCATTGATGAGATCATGTGATCCATACAAGATTCTGATCTCTGTAGACAGATCCTATAGCGCCCTCACTGGTCATTAGAACTCATAGACAAGTAGAGATTCATTTGAATCCCTCCGTCCAAAAGTGAGGGCAGTTTTGTGTCTATGTTGTGTTAATAAATACCAAATATATTCAACATGAAAACCACGAATGGCTAAAAAAAAGCAAAAAAAACAAAACAAAACAAAAAAAACTACAATACCCAAAATTGTAAATATACAACAAATAAAAACCTTTTATCTATGTGTGTTTTTCAATAACTCTTTCAAATATATATTATTATTATGTTATAGTTAAACTTTTGCCGACCTTATACTGTAGATATACGGCAGCAAGGCGGCCCTCCTGCGCAGGATCGCGTACCTATCACGTGATGCTGCTCTGTCTGGTTTGGGGCACGCGAGAGCGCCTCCCGCAGCCCGCTCCCGCTGTGATTAGAAACATGCCGATGCTACGGTACAGAGGTAGAATGGTGGTCTGTCCCGACACAACCTGCCTGGAATTTGCATGTTCTCCCTGTGCCTGTGCGGGTTTCCTCCGGGTACTCCAGTTTCCTCCCACACTCCAAAGACATGCCGGTAGGTTAATAGGTTCCTGTCTAAATTGGCCCTAGTATGTATGAATGTGAGTTGGGGACCTTAGAGTGTAAGCTCCTCGAGGGCAGGGACTGATGTGAATGCACAATGTATATGTAAAGCGCTGCGTAAATTGACAGCCCTATATAAGTACCTGAAATAAAAAAATAAAAATAAAACAGAAGACATGGATCCTGTGTCTCTGCTTAAACCGATCCATGCCTTCTCCTAGTACAAACATCTCTCCCACAGTAGTAAAGCACTGGTCAGACCCACATTTAACCCTTTGATCCCCCTGATGTTAACCCCTTCCCAGCCAGTGTCATTATATACAGTGACAGTGCATATTTTTTTAGCACCGATCGCTGTATTAGTGTCACTTGTCCCCCAAAAAGTGTCAGTTAGTGTCTCGACTATCCGGCGCAATATTGCACTCCTGCTATAAGTCGCTGATCGCCACCGTTATTAGTTAAAAAAAAAAAACGCATAGTTTGTAGATGCTATAACTTTTGCGCAAACCAATCAATATACGCTTATTGGGATTTTTTTTAATCAAAGATACTGTATGTAACAAAATACATATTGGCCTAAATTGATGAAGAAATTCATTAAAAAAAAAAATTATTGGATGTTTTATAGCAGAAAGTAAAAAATATTGTTTTTGTTTTCAAAATTGTCAGTTCTTTTTTTTTATTTATAGCGCAAAAAATAAAAAACATATAATATATATATATATATATATATATATATATATATATATATATATATATATATATAAAATAAAATAAAAGACATCAATTTTCTTTAGGTACAGTGCCGCACGACCGTGTGATTTTCAGTTGAAGTAATGCAGTGCCGTCATGAAGGGGGGGGTAAATTTTAATGTTATTGATAAGTTCTATTTATAAAGACATCATATTTCCATATAGTGGAACATATGGCTCTATACAGTATATAGGTAATCTTTCTGTATTATTATTAATATTATACATGACTTATAAAGTGCCAACAGTTTGCAGACAGTACAGTTACTATATTGATTATAATATACACTATATATGTGTATCGTCATCTGCTAGAGATAAAAGACATCACAGTGACTATGGAGGAAGAGGACGGACATGACGGGGGGGTTACTGGGTGTAAATATAAATAATATTTTATTACCTCCTCTGCTGCCACTTCCAACGTCTTCTCTCTACTTTCTCCTGACTCACCTTTCACCCATAACTTCCTGTTTAACCCCCTACATCACTTCCTGTACATAAGATACCTCACTTCCTGTCTGTATATCACTTCCTGTTACCACCTGACATCACTTCCTCCACAACTGTAGTATCACTTCCTGTGTCTGTACAAATCACACTCTGCCTATCTCCATGTTCCACTCGATCAATATAATTGGAAAAGATCTCCACCTTCAGAGTAATGTCATTAAAGGGGTAGTCCCGTCTATTTTTAGTATTCAGTGTAAATTACACACCCCCACTTTTGGCCGCAAGAGCACCACAGATCCTCTTTTCCCTTGGGTGCCCCTCTTACTAAAATTCTTGAGTAGAGATGGGCTTGGGGCGGCCTGTTTGAAACCCCACATGCCCGATCCCGACAGGAAGCCGACACTGCACACGGCTAATCACAGGCAGTGAGACATTTCCCGATCTGTGCAGCTGCAGACCGGGAAATGTCTCACTGCCTATGAATAGCTGTGTGCAGTGTTGGCTTCCTGGCGGGATCGGGCAGGTGGGATCCCGAACATGCCCGAGCCTATCTCTATTCCTAAGTCAGGAGGTATACCCATAGTGGGGAGGAGCACATGGGGAATACTGTAGAGCAGTGCTGCCCAACCTCAGTACTCAATTACCTCCAACAGGTCATGTTTTAAGGTTTTTCTTCACCTTGCACAAGTGTTTATAATCCATGACAATGGCTATGTATTTATGACAGGTATGGCCTGTTGGGGGTACCTGAAGACTAAGGTCGGCAATGAATGATATAGAATTTCACTTGAGTGACAGCTCTGAGTTGGCTAATATCACATCCAAGATTGCTGTACCCATCATCAGTCCAGTATATCTACACTATAAACCAGAGGCTCTGGATGGACAGTTGGATAAATTACTCTATATTTAGGATGTATCTGGTCTATAAACCAGAGGCTCTGGATGGACAGTTGGATGAACGGCTTTATATTTAGGATGTATACAGTCTATAAACCAGAGGCTCTGGGTGGACAATTAGATGAATGGCTCTATATTTAGGATGTATCTGGTCTATAAACCAGAGGCTCTGGATGGACAGTTGGATAAATGGCTTTATATTTAGGATGTATCTGGTCTATAAACCAGAGGCTCTGGATGGACAGTTGGATAAATGGCTCTATATTTAGGATGTATCCGGTCTATAAACCAGAGGCTCTGGATGAACAGTTGGATAAATTGCTCTAAATTTAGGATGTATCTGGTCATTTGCCTTTTTGCCTATATGCCTTATGGGATTAATAAATTATTCTGTTACCAAGTACAAATGTTTTTTTGTTTCAATGTATTTATTGATTTTATGACACAACATAAGAAATCAGAAGCAGGCATATAGGTCGCCCACGCAGGGGCTGAAGAATGATCAAGAATTACAGAGAGATCCAAAAGGAATACGAACGGAACAATCGTAGTTAAACACCTTTATGCAATTGGGATGATATCAAAGGATAAAAAATGCAAAATGGAAAGAAAAGAAACAGAAGGGAAAAAAAAGCCCATATGCCACGACCTACTCACAGTCATCCCAGGGAAGCAAGTCTATACATTATTAATGGCTGCTGTCTTTGAAATAAAACTCTCTTGTTATTTCAGGAACAAACATTAAATAATCGCTCCCACTTAGATTGCTGATCAAGGCCCAAATCAATTTGCTTCCATACTCTCCAGCCACTGCGCCATGTTTGGCTGTTATCTCTGAAACACGGCAATGACATTTTTGCATTTGTACAGAATACAGCGTGGTGCTAAAAATAAGATCACAAGTGACTTCCTATGCCACTATGCTTTTTTTCTATCCTACCCAAAACACACTGATACAAAAAAATTTAACAAAATAATTCTGCCCCCCCCCCCCCCCCCAAACAAAAAAATATATATATATATACTGACCCTGACCTTCACACAAACAAAAACCCAGTTACTGACCTAGATCATACCTTGATCTAGATATTTTTTAATTATTACATTTATTTACACACACTTTTTTTTTCTGTGCAAGGACAGTGAGAGATCCAATGTAGCTCTCCTCAATTCACAGAAAAAGAAAATGCAGTTATTGATCACTAAGGCCCCTTTCACACTGGGGGCGTGGGGGCGTCGGCGGTACAACAGCGCTATTTTTAGCGCTGCTGTACCGTCATTCTTGCAGCTGTATTCGGCCGCTAGCGGTGCGGTTTTACCCCCCGCTGGCGGCCGAAAAAGGGTTAAAAAGGGTATAGCCGCAGTATAGCCGCGCTGTCCCATTGATTTCAATGGGCAGGAGCGGGGAAGGAGCGGTGAATACATCGCTCCTTCCCCGCTCCAAAGAAGCGGTTTGCAGGACTTTTTTCACCGTCCTGTCAGCGCACCACTTCAGTGTGAAAGCCCTCGGGCTTTCACACTGAACAAACAGCGGAGGCTGTTTAGGGGCGGTTTGCAGGCAGTATTTTTAGCGCAATACCGCCTGCAAACGGCCCCAGTGTGAAAGGGGTCTAATAGTCAATTTAGAGGCTATCACAGTGATCAGGTGAATCTCAAGTTCTGGGTCCTGATCATTAGTACGATGTCTATTAGCCCAGAAAACGGCCATTACTGACAGCTAAGGTTCCACTCCCACTGACTTCAATAGGGTTCGTATTCAGGGATCCAAACTTCAGTAACATTTGCTGAACCTGCGTTGAATCAAACCCAGGTACCTTATGCTCATCCCCATTTATAATTATGGCAAAAGAAAAGAATGAAAGACAAATTGAAATTGATGCACACATTTATAAAGTACACACATTAATTGTATATATACACTATATTGTCGAAAGTATTGGGACGCCAACCTTTATACACGCACATGAACTTTAATGGCATCCCAGTCTTATGCCCCGTACACACGGTCGGGATTTGTTCGGACTTCCCGACAACAAAATCCTAGGATTTTTTCCGACGGATGTTGGCTTAAACTTGTCTTGCATACACACGGTCACACAAAGTTGTCGGAAAATCCGATCGTTATGAACGCGGTGACGTAAAACACGTACGTCGGGACTATAAACGGGGCAGTGGCCAATAGCTTTCATCTCTTTATTTATTCTGAGCATGCGTGGCACTTTGTGCGTTGGATTTGTGTACACACGATCGGAATTTCCGACAATTGATTTTGTTGTCGGAAAATTTTATATCCTGCTCTCAAACTTTGTGTGTCGGAAAATCCGATGGAAAATGTGTGATGGAGCCCACACACGGTCGGAATTTCCGACAACAAGGTCCTATCACACATTTTATGTCGGAAAATCCGACCGTGTGTACGGGGCATTAGTCTTTAGGGTTCAATATTGAGTTGGCCCACCCTTTGCAGCTATACCAGCTTCTCCTCTTCTGGGAAGGCTGGGAGGCAGGAGTGCACAGGGCAAGGGAGGGGTTGCACAGATTTACAGGTCACATTAAACAGGTTGTAGCACAGGGTGCTTGGGATCACTGAAGCAGGAAGAGAACAAGAAGTACATGGGTGTAGCAAGATGTGGCTGGTAGGGAAACACACAGGTGCTGATGTTCAGGTACTGGCAGGACACAGAGAACACACTGGAAGCACGAAAGAAATAAAGAAGTTCCCTGCAGTGCTGGGGTAGTGCATACGCAAGGAAGTACATAACTCCGTAGGAGTGTACAGGAACACAGAGAGGAGAAACACAGACTGGGAATGCACAAGTGTTGGTAATGGGAGGCTGGCTGGAACTCACAGGGAAACACATTGGTGCAAAAAAGCAGGTAACTGACTGAAGTGCAGAGGAAGACGAGGTGGTGAAGGAAGAATGGATGCTGGCATAAATACACAGGGTCACTGAAAAAGGTTACAGACTGAGGAACAAGACAATCACAGGGGTAAGGCTCGCGATCCCAGGCTGGAGTACACAGGGAGCACAAGGCTGGAATGACTGATGACATTGGGAACTGCTGAGATCACTGAGACACACAGGAGCTGGATACAGGCTGGATGGACACTAGAGGTCAAGGAGACAGTACTGGGAAACACTAGATAAGTTATCTGGGGACACTGGGGGTGTGGCTGCTAGCGTGTGGACATGTTAATCTAAAAGTGAGCAACCCACATATTAGCCCTTTAAGATAATGCCCTCCTTTGTGATTGGTTGCGTTGCTGGAGGAGGCAGGAGGCTGGACATAGAGTTCCACCTCCCCCTTCAATATAATAATCTCTGGTAGCTCTCCCCCACCATCCACACTACATTGTCTAGCAGATCCCATCTCCTCCACCATCCACACTACATTCTCCGACAGCTCTCCTCCACCATCCACACTACATTCTCCGACAGATCTCCTCCACCATCCACACTACATTCTCCGACAGCTCTCCTCCCACCATCCACACTACATTCTCCGACAGCTCTACTCCACCATCCACACTACATTCTCCGACAGCTCTCCTCCACCATCCACACTACATTCTCCGACAGATCTCCCACCATCCACACTACATTCTCCGACATCTCTCCTCCACCATCCACACTACATTCTCCGACAGCTCTCCTCCACCATCCACACTACATTCTCCGACAGATCTCCACCATCCAAACTACATTCTCCGACAGCTCTCCTCCAACATCCACACTACATTCTCTGACAGCTCTCCTCCACCATCCACACTACATTCTCCGACAGCTCTCCTCCACCATCCACACAACATTCTCCGACAGCTCTCCTCTACCATCCACACTACATTCTCCGACAGCTCTCCTCCACCATCCACACTACATTCTCCGACAGATCTCCTCCACCATCCACACTACATTCTGCGACAGCTCTCCTCCACCATCCACACTACATTCTCCGACAGATCTCCTCCACCATCCACACTACATTCTCCGACAGATCTCCTCCACCATCCACACTACATTCTCCGACAGATCTCCTCCACCATCCACACTACATTCTCCGACAGCTCTCCTCCACCATCTACACTACATTCTGCGACAGCTCTCCTCCACCATCCACACTACATTCTCCGACAGATCTCCCACCATCCACACTACATTCTCTGACATCTCTCCTCCACCATCCACACTACATTCTCCGACAGCTCTCCTCCACCATCCACACTACATTCTCCGACAGATCTCCTCCCACCATCCACACTACATTCTCCGACAGATCTCCTCCACCATCCACACTACATTCTGCGACAGCTCTCCTCCACCATCCACACTACATTCTCCGACAGATCTCCCACCATCCACACTACATTCTCCGACATCTCTCCTCCACCATCCACACTACATTCTCCGACAGCTCTCCTCCACCATCCACACTACATTCTCCGACAGATCTCCTCCCACCATCCAGACTACATTCTCCGACAGCTCTCCTCCACCATCCACACTACATTCTCCGACAGCTCTCCTCCCACCATCCACACTACAATCTCCGACAGATCTCCTCCACCATCCACACTACATTCTCCGACAGCTCTCCTCCACCATCCACACTACATTCTCCGACAGATCTCCTCCACCATCCACACTACATTCTCCGACATCTCTCCTCCACCATCCACACTACATTCTCCGACAGATCTCCTCCACCATCCACACTACATTCTCCGACATCTCTCCTCCACCATCCACACTACATTCTCCGACAGCTCTCCTCCCACCATCCACACTACATTCTCCGACAGATCTCCACCATCCACACTACATTCTCCGACAGATCTCCTCCCACCATCCACACTACATTCTCCGACAGATCTCCACCATCCACACTACATTCTCCGACAGATCTCCTCCACCATCCACACTACATTCTCCGACAGATCTCCTCCCACCATCCACACTACATTCTCCGACAGCTCTCCTCCACCATCCACACTACATTCTCCGACAGCTCTCCTCCACCATCCACACTACATTCTCCGACAGCTCTCCTCCCACCATCCAGACTACATTCTCCGACAGATCTCCTCCACCATCCACACTACATTCTCTGACAGCTCTCCTCCACCATCCACACTATATTCTCCGACAGATCTCCTCCACCATCCATACTACATTCTCTGACAGATCTCCCCCACCATCCACACTACATTCTCCGACAGATCTCCCCCACCATCCACACTACATTCTCCGACAGCTCTCCTCCACCATCCACACTACATTCTCCGACAGATCTCCTCCCACCATCCAGACTGTTCAATAAGATTTCCCACGCTCTGAATATGAATAAGGACGCCCACTTGTGTGAATTTTCTGATGTATAGCAAGACCACCTTTTTTAGTGATTGATTTCCCGCACTCTGAACATGAATATGGACGCTTACCCGTGTGAATTGCCTGGTGTCTAATAAGATGATATTTGCTGTGGAAAGATTTCCCGCACTCTGAACATGTATAGGGATGTTCACCTGTGTGATATTTCTGATGTTGCAAAAGTTTTCCTATCTGAGGGAAAGATTTTCCGCACTCTGAACACAAATATGGACGCTCACCGGTGTGAATTCTTTGATGTGTAACAAGGTCTCCTTTAAAAGTGAAAGATTTCCCGCACTCTGGACATGAATGAGAACGCTCACCCGTATGAATTTTGTGATGTTTAGACAGATCTCCTTTTTCATGGAAAGCTTTCCCACACTCTGAACATGAATAGGAACGCTCACAGGTGTGAATTTTCTGGTGTCTAATAAGATGCTTTTTGCTTTGGTAAGATTTCCCGCACTCTGAACATGTATAGGGACGCTCACCCGTGTGATATTTCTGATGTTGCAAAAATTTCCCTTTCTGAGGGAAAGATTTCCCGCACTCTGAACACGAATAGGGAAGCTCAGCCATGTGTAGTTTCTGATGTTGCAAAAGGTTACTTTTCCGGGTGAAAGATTTCCCACACTCTGAACAGGAATAAGGACGCTCACCTGTGTGAATTCTCTGATGTAAAACAAGGTCTCCTTTAAAAGTGAAAGATTTCCCGCACTCTGAACATGAATGAGAACGCTCACCTGTGTGAATTTTTTGATGTTTAGAAAGCTCACCTTTTTCATAGAAAGCTTTCCCACACTCTGAACATGAATAGGGACGCTCTCCGGTGTGAATTTTCTGGTGTCTAATAAGATGATGTTTGCTGTAGAAAGATTTCCCGCACTCTGAACATGTATAGGGACGCTCACCTGTGTGATATTTCTGATGTTGCAAAAGTTTTCCTTTCTGAGGGAAAGATTTCCCGCACTCTGAACATGTATAGGGAAGCTCCCCCATGTGATATTTCTGATGTCGCAAAAGGTTATTTTTCCGAGTGAAAGATTTCCCGCACTCTGAACATGAAAAGGGACGCTCACCGGTGTGGACTCTCTGGTGCTGAATAAAATCAATTTTCTTATTGAAAGTTTTCCCGCACTCTGAACACGAATAAGGACGTTCACCTGTGTGAATTCTCTGGTGCTGAATAAGATTTCTTTTCCGAGGGAAAGATTTCCCGCACTCTGAACATGAAAATAGATTGTCACCTCGGTGATCTCCTTCATGGGGTGAGGAAGATTCCTCGGGATTAGAAGGATCTGTTGATGGATCTGCAGTGTGAGATCTTACATGGATATTTACAATCATAGTATGTGATTGATGAGAAGATTCCCCCTGATCAGAGGGATCCATTGATGTCTCCGGACAGGAAGGTCTGTGATGTATATTTTGTGTATTTGGATTTCCTCCTGGAGGATCCTGTGTGATGACATTATCTTCTGACTTACAATCAGCAGATAATAGAAGATGTCTCTCCGAGGAATTCCTGACATCACATCCATCTGTTGGAAAGAAGTAAAAAAAATATAATAAATCTCAGTAGATGACAAATAACTGGAGTTTTAGCTCCTCCTCCCCGTCGGTGGAATAAGTGGAAATGCCGATCTCACAGCTGGGCTCCTGTTCTCCCTCCAAAATCAATCAGAAAAGTCTTCACACCGAGTCCATATATGATCTGCTAATTCTATAATAATAAATAGCTACGACTGAGTCTTCATTATCCAAAACGCGTTAGTGGATTGTTACTACATCGGATTGGCTGGATTTTATATTATGAAGAGTTTGCAGATCATATATGGACTCCAGTATGAACACCTTTATAAAAATGTCAGTAATGAAAAATAGTCACGGTGGTGATGGGTTCTGATTTTTTAGGTTTTAATGAAGCTTGGCAGATGCCCTTTGTGTGTGTGTTGATTTTCTATATGTTTTCAAGGGGCCCAGTAGAACCCTGGCTTAGTAGTACCCCACACTCAGAGGACGCCCAGTTTATTAGTACCCTCGTTCAGCAGATCCCCCTCTCAGTAGTAACTCCCAGCTCTGCTATTCCCCACTAAGTAGTGTAGTGATATAATATAATGGGTAGATAATTAATTAAGTACTCTTCCGCAGCAACCCAATTCTTCCAGAGAGATGCACTTTACTGACTTCCAACACAGAACAAAGTCTTGCAACAGATGATAAAATCCAACAGAGTAAATATGAGAATGCTAGTAAATATTCTAGCCTTCTTGTTTGGCCACTTCCCCTTTGATCAACAAGTTCTCTTTGATATGTGTAATTAGATTTGGCTCGGGCAACTCAACCATTGTCAACTGAAATCTGGCCTGGTCAATCTTGTACTGTATATATATATATATATATATATATATATATATATATATATATATACATACATACATATATATATAATAATAATATAAAATCCCACGTAAATCTACCAACATATTACAACAAGTAGTAACCCCCAACTCTTCTGATCCCCTTACTTACTGAGTTAAATGCCATATCAGGTGAATGGACACTGGTAAACAAAATCTTAGACAGGAAGTCCGCCCCTATATAACCCCTCCCATAGAGGAAGTACTTCAATTTTTTTTAGCAAGCACTAAATCCTCAAAAGAGGGGAGGGACCTCTGTGTCCCATGATGTATTGAAATAAAAGGATTTTACAGGTAAGTATGACGAAAAAATCCTATTTTCTTTATCATACATCATGGGACACAGAGCTAGGCTATTACCGTATATACTCGAGTATAAGTCGAGGCCCTAATTTACCACAAAAAAATGGGAAAAACTTAGTGACCCGAGTATAAGACGAGGGTGAGAAATGCACAGCTACTGTAAGTGGAAAAGAGGGTCAACAATGCCCATTTGCAGCATCACTGTGCCCATTTGCAGCCATGGGTCCCCTGAACTTCAAACTCGGTAGTTAAGGGTTCCTAGATGCCCCCTAGCTGCAGCCAAAATTTGGGGTCTCTGAACCCAAAGGGTCCCGAAATGACATTGCTGCAGATGGACACAGTTGACCGAATTTGGGGCCCCGTATCTTGGGGCCACTTAGTGCTAGAAACCCCAAATTTGGTGTGCAAACCCAGTGGAACTAGCACCATAAAATTTCCAAAGCTGGGGTTTCTAGCACTAAGTGGCCCCAAAAATCAGTTCAGAAAATGTCAAGCACTTTTCTGCAACAGAGAATGACATTTTCCGAACCGGTTTTGGGGCCCCGTATCTCAGGGTCACTTGGTGCTAGGAACCCCAGCTTTGGATATGTTATGGTACCAGTTCCACTGGGTTTGCACACCAAATTTGGGGTTCCTAGCACCAAGTGGCCTTGAGATATGGGGCCCCAAATTTGGTTCAGAAAATGTCAAGCACTTTTCTGCAGCAGAGAATGACATTTTCCGAACCGATTTTGGGGCCCCGTATCTCGGTTCGGAAAATGAAATTTTTTGCTGCAGAAAAGTGCTTGACTCGAGTATAAGTCGAGGGGGGCACTTTCAGCACAAAAAAATGTGGTGAAAAATTCGACTTATACTCGAGTATATATGGTATTCATTATTTACTGGGACATCCCAGAGCAATGCACTGAAGACCAGGTTACAGATCTTAGAAATCTGAGCCACATATACCTGATGGCGACAAGCCCAGGAGGCTCCTACACCCCTGGTAGAATGAGCTCTCACCCTGAAGGGAGGAGCCTTACGTTTCAGACCATAGGCCTGAAACACCAAGTGGCGGACCCAATTAGAAATGGAAGCTCTGGAAACACAAAAAAGGAGTCTGATCCTCGGATCTCAGCAGATCTAGACAAATAAACTCTGACTGCCCACACTGCGTCCAAGGACTCTCTGCCACCGAACGAAGCTGAGAATAAAAAGGAGGCAAAACAATGTCCCGATTCAAATGAAAAGCCAAATAGGATGGAACACCACCTTGTCGTGGTGAAGAATTAGTTATGGTTCCCTACATGAAAGGGCCGCCAATTCCAACACCCTTCTAGCCAAGGTGATGACCATTATGAAGACTAGCTTGCGTGACAGCAAGACTAATGGAATTTCCTTGATAGGCTCAAATGGTTGTTTCTATAACAGACAGCACCAAATTTAAGTTCCAAGGACACATAGGAGACCTAATGGGTGGAAGCAAATGAGTTGTCCCCTGCATAAAGGTTTGGACTAGAGAATGTGAGGCTAAAGGCCTTTGGAAGAATACCGACTGGGCCGAAATATAACCTCTGATTGTACTCAAAGCTGATCTGATTTCCACTGCCGACTGTAGAATAGAGAGAATTCTCCCAATCACGTATTTCCGAGGATGCCATTCTGGCTTCACACCAAGCAATATAAGTCTTCCAGACCTTATAATAGATCTTCCTAGTGACAGCTTTCCTAGCATTCACTAGGGTAGACACCACAGGTCCAGAGATGCCACGATCCTTCAGCACCCTGGCTTCAATAGCCATGCCGTCAAATTTAGAGACTAAATTGGGGTGGAATATAGGACCTTGAGACATAGTTACATAGTAGGCAAGGTTGAAAAAAGACCCAAGTCCACAAAGTCCAACCTATGTGTGTGATTTTATGTCAGTGTTACATTGTATACCCCTGTATGTTGTGGCCGTTCAGGTGCTTATCTAATAGTTTTTTGAAATTATCAATGCTCCCTGCTGAAACCACTGCCTGTGGATTAAAATTCCACAAATCCTTACCGCACTTACAGTAAAGAACCCTCTACGCAGTTTAAGGTTAAACCGCTTTTCTCCTAATTTTATTGAATAGCCGCGTATTAGTATTTGTACAATGAAATCATATCTCCTCTCATGCGTCTCTTCTCCAGAGAGAATAAGTTCAGTGCCTGTAACCTTTCCTTAATAACTAATGTCCTCCAGTCCCTTTATTAGTTTTGTTGCCCTTCTCTGGAACGTAGATCGGGGTATCACGGAAGCGTCCATGGCCCGTCTATGGCCAATCTCACACTCTCCGGGAACCAGGGCCTTCTGGGCCAGGCTGGTGCCACCAGAATGACTGGAACCCCCTATCTCCGAATCCTGAGCAACAGATGTGGAAGAAGGGGAATTGGGGGAAAGCATAAACCAGGAAGTACTGGCTCCATGGAACTACCAGAGCATCTGCTCCAATTGCCAGGGGATCCCTTGTTCGGGACACAAACTGATGTAGCTTGTTGTTGAACCTGGATGTCAATAGATCAACATCTGGCAATCCCCAATGCTGGAAAATTTCCTGGAACACCTTCGGGTGTAGGGACCATTTCCCCCGGGCAGATCTGCTGGCGGCTGAGATAATCTGCCCTCCAGTTCTCTACCCCCAGGGTATGGACCGCCAATAGAACCGGCACATGTCCCTCTGCCCAGGCTAATATGTGGTTCACCTTTTTCTGAGCTGAACGACTCCAGGTACAGCCCTGGTGGTTTATACAGGCCACCACAGTGGAATTGTCAGACTGAACCCTGATTGGGCAGTCCTGCAGCTCCACCATCCAGAACCGTAGGGCCAGATGTCCTAACCACAACTCCAGGATGTTGATGGGCAGGCTCTACTCTGCTCTTGACCATCTCCCCTGAGCTATGAACCTCTCTAGGGTCACTCCCCAGCTCGAGAGACTGGCGTCTGTAGTCAGTACCCTCCAAGACACCGAGAGGAAGGATCTTCCCTTTCACAGGTTCTGATCCTGCAACCGCCAGCTTAGGCTTAAGCAGGCCCAAGGAGATAAGGACATGGGATAATCCAGGGCTTGCACTCTCTTGTTCCAAGCCGACAAAATGTCTTTTTGTATAGGCCTGGAATGGAATTGGGTGTAGGGCACTGCCTCGAAGGAGGATGCCATGCTTCCCAGAAGACTCATACAGAGCCGAACTGAGAGTTGCCTGGTGCCCCTTACCTGACGCACCTGATCCTCCGGGGCAAAGATCCTTAAGGGTGGCAAAAAATACCCTTGCCTGGACCGTATCTAAGATCAGACCTAAATACTTCAGACTCTGAGCTGGACTCAAGGCAGACTTTTTGGTATTTATGACCCAGCCCAGGCTTTCTAAATACCGCACTATGCAGGCCACGCTCTGTTCTAGAGCCTGTAGTGAGTGATCTCTGAGCAGGAGATCGTCCAAGTATCCGAGCACCAAGATTCCCTGGGCCCTTAAAAGACCCAGTACTGATGCTAGGACCTTTGTAAACACCCGGGGTGCTGTGGCAAGCCCGAAGAGCAGGGCCACAAACTGGAAATTACATTCCTCTCCTGCAAATCGCAGGAACCTCTGATGAGTTTGAAAGATAGGTGTAAATACGCTTCCTTGATATCGATGGAGGCTAATGCCGCGTACACACGAGTGGACTTTACGGCAGACTTTGCCCGGCGGACTGGATTTCGTCAGACAATTCGATCGTGTGTGGGCTCCAGTGGACTTTGTTTTCTCAAAAGTTGGACGGACATGTTTTAAATCAATCCGTCGAAATCGAGTCCGGTCGAAAAGTCCGCTCGTCTGTATGCTAGTTCGACGGACAAAAAGCCACGCTAGGGCAGCTATTGGCTACTGGCTATGAACTTCCTTGTTTTAGTCCGGTCGTACGTCATCACGTACGAATTCGACGGACTTTGGTGGATTGTGTGTAGGCAAGTCTGTTCATTCAGAAAGTCCGTCATAAAGTCTGTCGAAAAGTCCGCCGAGCAAAGTCTGCCGTAAAGTCCGCTCGTGTGTACGCGGTATAAGAGGTCTCCCATCTGGAGCGAGGCTACTACCGAATGGACTGACTCCATCCGAAAGGACTGGATTAATAGATGCTGGTTCAGGGATCTTAGATCTAAAATGGGCCTTGTATCCCTGTTTGGTTTTTGAACCGTGAACAGGTTCGAATAAAACCCTGCGCTCCTTTTGGATACAGGAATTTGTATAATCACTTCCTGATGCACTAAATGATCTAGTTCCAGAAACAATAAGTCTATTTTTGGAGGATCTGAAGGAACGCTGGATCTTAGAAACCTCTGAGGAGGAAACCCCGCAATTCCAGCTTGTAACCGTGGGATACGGTTGAGGTCACCCACTCTTCCTGAACCACTGTTCTCCAAGTGTCCACAAAGTGGGGGCGTCCCCTCAAAAGGAGGGCTTGGTGCCAGGTTTAGAAGAGTTTTGACCCCAGGGTTTCTTTTGGCCCTGGCCCTGCGGCTTGCCCCTGGCTCTAGCACCCTGTTGGTGGTAGAAATGCCTTGGTGCTGAGACACTTAAGGAAACGGTCCCTGAGGTTTTAAACGAGGGACTCCTGATTCTTCTCCTCACAGGAATTAGAAAGCTCGTCCCTTTGGATATATTCATCACCAAAGAAAAACATTCCCCATGGAAGGGCAACCCTGCCATTAACTTCTTACAAGGAAGTTCAGCTGACCAGTTCTTAAGCCATAAGAATTCTGCACATGTGTACAGACAGTAGAGCCATACAAGAAACTTGCTGTATCCTTTAAGGCATCTACAGCAAAACACAGTGCTCGAGGTATATCTGCCCTGCTTTCAGCAGGATCCTCCTCTTGGCTAGGCCGGTCAGGCCATCTGACCTGATCCTTTAAGGACTGGCAGACTCCAATTGCTGCGACAGCTGGCTGAATAGCTGAACTGGCCAAAGAAAAAAGGAAGCCTTTAAAGCGGAGTTCAGCCCAATTTTTTTTTTTTTAAGTCAGCAGCTACAAATACTGCAGCTGCTGACTTTTAAAATAAGGACACTCACCTGTCCAGGGCGCCCGCGATGTCGGTACCCGAAGCCAACCTGTCCCTCGGCTCTCGGGTGGAGTTTTTGAAGAGATTGCATCTTATCACATTCCAGTGACACATGTCCTGGCATGAACTACAGAGACATTTTGAGGGGAAGAGCAATGTGGATTGATTGTCCTCCACCAGCTCTTCACAACACTGTGCACTGTACACTTCACCATATTCAACCCGAAAGCGAAGAGGGGAACCACCGCACTTATTTTGCGAGGCCTCGCACATGGTCATTCCAGGTAGGTTTCCTAGGAGGGTTCTGCTCTACAGTGGGCCCTAACTTAGGGACCTAGCCACTCAGTAGTAAAGAAATGTCATCAACACACCAAGGATTCCTTGAAAGGGTCCAAAGATTTATTTTTGTGGTCACATGATAAACATAAAACAATGTTTCAGAGCCACGCAGGGCCCCTTTATCAGGCAAGTGACTTCACTTGCCTGATGGTCAATTGCCTGACAGACAGGCATCTACTGGCCATCGGGACTACCGGGAGTTTCCCGCTGGGCCGATGGCTCAGTGGGCTGGTTTCAGTGACAGCCAGTGGCATTGCTAGGGGGGACTTTTGGGGCTATAGCCCAGAATCTGGGGCCCAGAGTCAGACCAGGAGTCCCAAACCACAGGGTCCCGGACCACTACCGGGCCATGGGCTCTCTGCAGCCGAGCGGCAGGCAGCACGGGAGAGCTGGAGAGCGGGCAGGCAGCTCTCAGTGCCTGCCCTCTCTCTGGTGACCCTGATGTAAGGGGGGGCTCTCTGAGGAACCTGATGTAAGGGAGATGCTCTCTGGGGACCTGGATGTAAGGGGGAGGCTCTCTGGGGACCCTGATGTAAGGAGGGGCTCTCTGGGGACCCTGATGTAAGGCAGAGCCTCTCTGGGGACTCTGATGTAAGAGGGGCTCTCTGGGGACCCTGATGTAAGGGGAAGGCTATATGGGGACCCTGATGTAAGGGGGGGGCTCTTTGGGGACCCTGATGTAAGTGGGGGGCTGTATGGGAACACTGATGTAAGGGGGGCTTTTTTTGCGCAATTGGGTACAGTTTATATACTGTTTTTGTGCTTGCAAAATTAAAGTGGGCCAGTCTGGATGAAGTCCAGGGCCAAACTTTTGTCCCAGACCAGCCCTGCTGACAGAGGGACCCTGCGTGGCTCAGGTATTAGTATCGATAACGGTTATTAACATTTTTTGCTTACTACAATCCTTCTACACCAGTAGTGTTCACCTAGTGCCAAGGTACCCCTACTTACAAAACCTTCACCACTGGTCACCACCATTAAATTAGCTAACATTTTTCCTTAAACTACAATCCTTATACTCAGAAGTAAAATGAGACTGTGAATGTTTCCTCCATAGTGCCTATACTTACTTGTGTTGATAAGTAGAGACATTTCTTCCTGTTCACTTTTCATTATCATCCCCACCTCCTCCGTGGACGGCTGATCACCCCCCATATGCGTCTCTACTTCTTCCTCTTTAACCTCAGCTTTTATCTTAATCCGTTCTTCACCCTAAACCCCAAAATAATAGAAAACATCTATTAAAGTCAACTAAAGTAAGAGAAACAAATAACAACAGCTCTGCATTCCCTACTACATTATTACAAGCCGATCAGTGGGTCCCAGTCAATGATTTATGGCCGCCACCCACTGATCGGCTAAGCGAATAACAGAGGAGAGCCCTGTCTAGGTAAACACAAAACTGTCAGCGATGATGCGTCGGTTTTTTTTCTACCTGTAAAAACCGATACATAGCTTAGTGAAAATATTACACATAGGTTAGGCACGCATTTAACCCTTTGATTGCTGTAGATGTTTAACCCCTTCCCAGCCATTGTCATTAGTACAGCGACAGTGCACATTTTTAGGCACTGATCAATGTATTAGTTTTACTGGTGATGTCAGTGGCAGTTAGTCAGTCTCCCCCCCGCGCCAGTTAGTGTCAGATTGTCCGCCGCACTATAGTCCCATTATAAGTCCCTGATCACTGCCAATAATAGTATAAAAAAAAAATTCCAGTATATATCCCATAGTTTGTAGATGCTATAACGTTCATGCAAACCAATCAACATACACTTATTGGGATTTTTTTACCAAAGACATGTAGCAGAATACATTGTGGCCTAAATTTATGATAAAGTTTGATATTTTTTTTTTATTGTATATGTTTTATAGAAGAAAGTAAAAAAATATTGGGTTTTTTTTTCAAAATTTTCGGTCTTTTTTCGCTTATAGCGCAAAAAATAAAAACTGCAGAGGTGATCAAATACCATTAAAGGAAACTCTGTTTGTGTGAAAAAAATGATATAAATTGAATTTGGGTACAGTGCTGCATGACCGCACAATTACCAGTTAAATTCTTGCAGTGCCGAATAGCAAAAAAAGGCCTTGTTACGAAGGGAGTAAAATCTTTTACGGAGCTTAAATGGTTAATGTATACAGTGCAAGTACCTGAAATGCCTTGTTATCAGGATCTTGCAGTATCTGTACATAAGGGCTCAGACTGGAAGAGGGAGAAGCAGAACAATGAGTTAATCAGCAAAATGTGCTGCAGTTCTAACAAGGGCATGCTGATAACGGGAGAGAGCAGAATGACAGAATGATGAGCTCATCAGTCTGTGGCTTCTCCTTTTACTGTCCAGTCACAGGCTGGGGGAAGGACAAGACTGGCAGGTATTACTAACCTGAAGCAGAGACAAATCAGGTCTACTGCCCATTTTCTGTAAGCCAAGGAGGCCCAGGACCCATTCCCTAGTGGCACATCATCAGTTTGGCCAATCCCCAGACGACGTCCTTTCGTGACGAAACGCGTAGGGAGGAGCCTACGACGTCATCACGTCCGTTCTCTGGGGGGCTTTACACGAACCCAGGAAGTGGAGGCAACAGACGGAGACGCCGAAGTTTGTTACTACGATATTACGCTGGTTTACACTACAACCTTGTAAGTGCAATTCCTTTTTAATAAATCACCTGTTCGGACATATTACGCTATGGATTGTTTTTTGTTTTATACCCCTGAGAATCATCTGCTGCTTACGGTTGCTGCACGCTAAGGTTGTGGGGAGACCGATTTCCCTGTGCTGATTAAGCCTGCCGTAATAGCAGTCACCAGGATCCGGTAAGCGCATTTGATTTTACACCTGGTGGTGTGACGAGACACAGAAGATTTCCTTACCTGCATCTTCACCTGCTCTTTTTTGGCACTTTTCTCTTCAATCACGTTTCTTCAGGATTATTCTTTTATCTTGTAGACTTCATACTTGGGGGTTCTCTCCTTTTATGCATTTGTTATTGTTCACATGCTGTTATTTATTACTCTTCTGGATATTAGTGTTCATCCCTATATTCAATTGTTATATATTCTAGTATCACTCACCTGATTATATTTTGTGCATGTATTTAGTTTATTTTATATGAGGATAGGACTGTGCCTTAGTCTTTTCCCTTCACTAATATATTTTTTTTCACCTAAACCATTTTTTAAGCGCCGCATCTTTTTCGTATTTTTACATCATCACATCGGCCTTGATTTACAGGACCAAGGAACAGCACCATGTCATTCAGTATGCACCCCCCTGTTGGAAGAACACAAGGAGGACGAGGACCCACAATGACCTGTGACTGGACTTAACAGCCACAGAAAAAAAAAGAACATATATTGATTAAAAAGAAAAAAATATACAATAAAAATGTAGGGTTCTCAAAGGATCTAGAAACCAAAGATGTAGAAGTAAGCATTAAAACAAGAGACTACATAGAAATGTCTTCTCATAGCTTAGAATACATATTTAGGTCTACATGCCCAGTCCTACCTACCTGATGATGGTGAAGGATGGCGTGATCCTCCTTTATGGAATCCCAGGAACACAGAGGAGGAGGACATCTCTCACTCTAAACCCCAAAGATGATAAAAAAATATATATCAAACGACGCAAGAGATTACATAGAAAAATATCATCTCATAGCTTAGGATACTTTTGAGTTCTAATTGCTCAGTCCTATCTACCTGATGATGGTGAGGGATGGTGTGATCTTCCTGTGTGGAATCCCGGGAATACAGAGGACCTCCCTCCTCCATAGACTGCTGAGCTCCACTTATCGACATCTCGACTTCTTCCTTTTTAATCTTAGCTTTGATGTCTTTCAGTTCCTCATCCTAAACCCCATAGAATATATGTGTAAAATGGAACAATAAATTACGGTACATAGAAGAATGTCCTCTCATAGCTTAGAATTCTGTTCTAGTTGCTCAGTCCCACCTACCTGATGATGGTGAGTGATGGTGTGATCCTCCTGTGTGTAATCCCAGGAATACAGAGGACAAGGACATCTCTCTGGTGGGTCAACCTCCTCCATAGACTGCTGATCCCCAAACATCTCTTCTTTTTCTACTTTAACCTCAACTTTGATGTCTTTCAGTTCTTCACCCTAAAGGGTAGGTATGATAAAAATTTATTTATAAAAAGAAACAAGAGATGACACAGAGGAATGTTATTTCAAGGTGTAGATTTCTATTTGAGTTCTAGTTGTTTAGTCCCTCCTACCTGATCATGGTGAGGGATGGTGTGATCTTTTTGTGTGGAATCCTGGGAATACAGAGGACGGGGACATCTCTTTGGTGGGTTCCCATTACTGGATCCATCTGTAGGAAACACACACACTGACTGAATACATTGTTTCTATGTGTTTATCAGATGATGGGGATCTAGGTGAACCCTCCGTACTGCTCTCTCCTTTACAATAAAGTCTCCTCTTACCCAGTGATGTGAGGGGCGGCTGATTCTCCATCATGAGGTCCTTGTAGAGATCCTTGTGTCCTTCTAAATACTCCCACTCTTCCATGGAGAAATAGACAGTGACATCCTGACACCTTATAGGAACCTGACACACACAATGATACAGGTCACCATCCAGACACATCCCTTGTCTGTTACTGGATAATGTCCCAGAATTCCCGGCACCGCTCACCTCTCCTGTCAGCAGCTCAGTGATCTTGTTGGTGACTCCTTGCAATTGTTTCTCTTGGGTTTCAGGGAGGTGAAGACAATGTGATGGTTAAGTGGTCACCAGACTTCACCAAAATAAAGCTCTGCATTGAAAGAGCAACAGTAAGGTCATGTGACCTCCCAGAATCCTCCTCACCTCTCCGGTCAGGTCTGTGTTTTATTAATAGAGATAAGAGTGATGTCATGTGACCTCCCAGAATCCTCCTCACCTCTCCGGTCAGCTCTGTGTTTTATTATTAGAGATAAGAGTGATGTCATGTGACCTCCCAGAATCCTCCTCACCTCTCCAGTCAGGTCTGTGTTTTAATAATAGAGATAAGAGTGATGTCATGTGACCTCCCAGAATCCTCCTCACCTCTCCGGTCAGGTCTGTATTTTATTAATAGAGATAAGAGTGATGTCATGTGACCTCCCAGAATCCTCCTCACCTCTCCGGTCAGGTCTGTGTTTTAATAATAGAGATAAGAGTGATGTCATGTGACCTCCCAGAATCCTCCTCACCTCTCCGGTCAGGTCTGTGTTTTATTAATAGAGATAAGAGTGATGTCATGTGACCTCCCAGAATCCTCCTCACCTCCCTGGTGAGCAGGTAGGTGATTTTCAGGGTGAGGTTTAAGATTTACCCCCATGACCAGGCCATTTTTTGCAATACGGCACTGCGTTAATTTAACTGACAATTGCACGGTCGTGCGAAGCTGTGCCCAAATAAAATTTATGTCATTTTTTTTCCTAGAAAAAGAGCTATTTTTTTTTGGTGGTATTTGATCGCCTTTTTATTTTTTGCGCTATAAAACAAAGAAAGGCCAACAATTTTGAAAAAAAAAAAAAAAACACAATATATATAATATATATACTTTCTGCTATAAAACACATCCACTAAGAAAATGTAATAAATCTAATTTCTTGATCAGTTTTTTTGTTTACCAAAAATATGTAGCAGAATACTTATTGGCCTAAATTGAGGAAGAAATTAGTTTTTTTACATTTTTTGGGGGGATATTTCTTATAGCAAAAAGTAAAAAATTGTTGTTTTTTTTTTTCAAAATTGTTGCTTTTTTTTGTTTATAGCGCAAAAAATAAAAACCGCAGTGGTGATCAAATACCACCAAAAGAAAGCTGTATTTGTGGGGAAAAAAAGACATCAATTTTATTTGGGTACAGCGTCGCACGACCGCGCAATTGTCAGTTAAATTGACGCAGTGCCGTATTGCAAAAAATGGCCTGGTGATTAAGAGGGCAAATTCTTCCGGTCCTTAAAGCGGGATTCCGGACAGCTACATTTTTTTTTTTAAAGTCAGCAGCTACAAACACTGTAGCTGCTGACTTTAAATAAGTAGACTTACCTGTCCTGGGTGCCTCGGCTCTCGGCACCGCCATTTTAAGTAAATGAAACAGGCAGTGGAGCCTTGCAGCTTCACTGCCAGTTTCCTAAAGAAGTTTCCTAAAGAAGAAAGAAAAAATAAAACTGCGCTAAGAAATAAGTGATGAGAAATTAACGTGAGCTTATGACCGTGAAAGCAGCCATTCAAAATATATGACACACATATACCAAATCAAATAGAAAAAAACCTGAATCGCGCTAGTGCCACATTTACATCTGAACCGATCTGGCCCTTATGACGATCTGAGGTACAGCCGGAGTTCAGCTTGGGAGATACACTTACTAATACAGCTGACATGTCTTCTATGATCCTCTGTAATGGGGGATCATCTATGTCTGGTAAGGAGTAACCCCTTCTACACTGATGGTGGATCACAATCTTCTCGCTACACAATTGAAGATTCTCCTTTGTGTGGACTTTTACATTATTCCTGTTGTTTTGCACGGGTGGATTATTTACAATTATATTGAGGGACTTTTTTATTATTTGTCTTTTGAATATGTATTTAATTTGGTATTAGATTACACCAATAGTGATCATAGAGATTTTTATTAATATAGCCTATACACTCATATGTATATAATTTGGTTTAGATTACACTATTAGTGATCTTAGAGATCCTTATTTATATAGTTTATACACTCATTGCACTTTACGTACCCCAACAATCTAATGTGGGGTATTTCAGATTTTCATCTTATTAATATTTTTAATAATTTGCAGGGTTATTTACTAGCGCAATTCAGGTGTTTTTCTATTAGATTAGGAAGACTGCCTAGCAACAGCCATTTCACATACCGTATTTATCGGCGTATAACACGCACCCCAGGTTTAGGAGGGAATTTTAAGGAAAAAAATTTTTAGGAGGGAAGTTTAAGTTAAAAAACTTACATTAAAATGCCCATCAATGCAGCGTTATCGTGTCCATCTGCAGCCTTGTTAGTGTCATTGCAGCCTTGTCAGTGCAGCTTTGCCCCAGTGCAGCCTTGTCAGTGCAGCCTTGCCCCCAGTGTCCATGCTTGGACAGATCGCCGCCGACATACACATAGCATGTAGTTTTAAATATGGCGCCGCGGAGTTCGGAGGGACTCGGCGGAGCTGAACGAGCGCCGCCGAGATACACATAGTCGAATGTGCTCTGCTCTTTCCGGCGCCGCTCACAGTCCGACGTGGGCGTGACTGTGAGCGGCGCCAGAAAGAGCCGAGAACACTCGACTATGTGTATCTTGGCTCCGCCCAGTCACTGTGATTTCGGCGGCGCTCGTTCAGCTCCGCCGAGTCCCTCCGAACTCCGCGGCGCCATATTTAAAACTACACACTATGTGAATGTCGGCTGCGATCGCGGCGATCGCTCACAATTAGCGGGGATCGGCGTATAACACGCACCCACGATTTTCCCCTGATTTTAAGGGGAAAAAAGTGCGTGTTTTACGCCGATAAATACGGTAAGTACATTTTTTTTTTTTTTTCCTCCATTTTTTTGTGCAATTTTTTTTTCAGGGTGGACCTCCACTTTAAGTGGTTAAGGGGTCCTGTCATGCTTTTTTTCTACTAGAAGGGATGTTTACATTTCTTGTAATAGGAATACAAGTGACCCAAATCTATTTCTTTAAAATGGACAGTGTAAAAAAAAAAAAAAAAAAAAAAGTAAAATAAATAAGAAAAAAATATAAATAAATAAAATGTAAAGCGTCCCCATCCTGCTGACCTCGCGCGCAGAAGTCAACGCAAATGTAAGTCACTCCCACATATGAAAACGGTGTTCAAACCACACGGAGAGCAATAATACTAGCAAAAGATCTCCTCTGTAACTCAAAACTGGTAACCTGTAGAAATTTTTAAACGTCGCCAATGGAGATTTTTAAGTGCCAAAGTTTGTCGCCATTCCACGAGCAATTTTGAAGTGTGACATGTTGAGTATCAATTTACTCGGCGTAATATTATCTTTCACAATATAGAATAAAATTGGGCTAACTTTACTGATGTCTTATCTTTAAATTCCAAAAAAGTATTGTAACGACTGCCATTTTATTCTCTAGGGTATCTGAATATCTGAATATCTGAATATATATATATATATATATACATACACACACACACACACACACACACACACACACACACACACACACACACAATTTTTGGGGGTTCTAAGTAATTTTCTAGCAAAAAAAAAAATGATTTTAACAGATCTCAAAAAGATCAATAAGTTCTTTTTATGGTTAATAGGTTCTATTTATGAAGACGTCATACTTTCATATAGTGGAATATATGGCTATGTACAGTATATAGGTAATAGTTATACTCGAGTATAAGTCGTTCCGAGTATAAGTCGAGGCCCTAATTTACCACAAAAAAAATGGGAAAAACTTATTGACCCGAGTATAAGACGAGGGTGAGAAATGCACAGCTACTGTAAGTGGAAAAGAGGGTCAACAATGCCCATTTGCAGCATCACTGTGCCCATTTGCAGCCATAGGTCCCCTGAACTCCAAACTCGGTAGTTAAGGGTTCCTAGATGCCCCCTAGCTGCAGCCAAAATTTGGGGTTTCTGAACCCAAAGGGTCCCGAAATGACATTGCTGCAGATAGACACAGTTGACTGAATTTGGGGCCCCATATCTCGGGGCCACTTAGTGCTAAGAACCCCAAATTTGGTGTGCAAACCCAGTGCACCATAAAATTTTCAATGCTGGGGTTTCTAGCACCAAGTGGCCCCAATATACAGGGCCCCAAAAATCAGTTCAGAAAATGTCAAGCACTTTTCTGCAGCAGAGAATGACATTTTCCGAACCAGATTTGGGGCCCTGTATCTCAGGGCCACTTGGTGCTAGGAACCCCAGCTTTGGATATGTTATGGTACTAGGTCCACTGGGTTTGCCCACCAAATTTGAGGTTCCTAGCACCAAGTGGCCCTGAGATATGGGGCCCCAAACTCGGTTCAGAAAATGTCAAGCACTTTTCTGCAGCAGAGAATGACATTTTCCGAACCGATTTTGGGGCCCTGTATCTCGGGGCCACTTAGTGCTAGGAACTTCAGCTTTGGATATGTTGTGGTACTAGGTCCACTGGGTTTGCATACCAAATGTGAGGTTTCTAGCACAAAGTGGCCCTGAGATACGGGGCCCCAAAGTCGGTTCGGAAAATGAAATTTTTTGCTGCAGAAAAGTGCTTGACTCGAGTATAAGTCGAGGGGGGCACTTTCAGCACAAAAAAATGTGCTGAAAAATTCGACTTATACTCGAGTATATACAGTATTATTATTATACATGATTCATAAAATGACAACAGTTTGTGTGGCGCTGTAGAACATGGAAGCAGACAGTACAGTTACTCTATTGATTATAATATACTCTATATATGTTTGTGTCATCATCTACTGGAGATAAAAGACATCACAGTGACTATGGAGGAAGAGGACGGACATGACGGGAGATTACTGGGTGTAAATAGAAAATAAGATCTTACTACCTCCTCTACTGCCACTTCCAATGTCTTCTCTCTACTTCCTCCCGACTCACATTTCACCAGGAACTTCCTGTCTGTACCTGACATCACTTCCTGTACATTAGATGGCTCACTTCCTGCCTATATATCACTTCGTGTCTGCACATGACATCACTTCCTCCTTAGTTGTGGTATCACTTCCTGTGTCTGTACAAATCACACTCTTCCTTTCTCCGTGTCCCACTCATAACTGGAAAAGATCTCCACCTTCAGAGTAATGTCATTAAAGGGGGAGTCCCGTCTATTTTCACTATGTGAATATTATAAGATAACACTGCAATGGTTAAAAAAAATATGAATCACCAGATCCGGTGACCATCTTAAAAAATTGCAGATAAAAGCACAGAAAATTAAGTATGTTGATTGCGGAAATGCTGTGTTTTTCCTTTACATATTTTTTTTCCTCCCTTACATTGTATTTGTAAGACTCTCATTTGTTCCTCTGTAATTAAGGAGTATTCTGTGCGTAGAAGGAATACATGTGTGGTGTATACACAAGTAGGCTCAGACTCTATTATACCACATACCACAGTATTCAGTGTAACTTACACACATCCACTTTTGGCCACAGGAGCAATGCAGGTCCTCTTTTCCCTTGGGTGCCCCTCTTAATAGAATTCTTAAGTCAGGAGGTATACCCCTAGTGGGGAGGAGCACATGGGGAATGCTGTAGAGCAGTGCTGCCCAACCTCAGTACTCAACTACCTCCAATAGGTCATGTTTTCAGGATGTCCTTCACCTTGCACATGTGCTTTTAATCCATGACAATGGATATGTATTTATGACAGTTGTAATATCTAAAGGGAAAATATTAAAAATATGGCCTGTTGGGGGTACCCGAGGACTAACGTTGGGAATGACTGATCTAGAATTTCACTTGAGTGACAGCTCTGAGTCGGCTAATATCACATCCAAGATTGCTGTACCCAGCATCAGTCCAGTATATCTACACTATAAACTAACAGCTCTGGATGGAAAGTTGGATAAATGGCTCTATATTTAGGATGTATCTGGTCTATAAACCAGAGGCTGTGGATGGACAGTTGGATAAATGGCTCTATAGTTAGAATTTATTCGGTCCATAAACCAGAGGTTTTGGATGGACAGTTGGATAAATGGTTCTATATTTAGGATATATCTGGTCTATAAACCATAGGCTCTGGATGGACAGTTGGATAAATGGTTCTATAGGATGTATCTGGTCTATAATTCAGAGGCTCTGGATGGACAGTTGGATAAATGGTTCTATATTTAGGATATATCTGGTCTATAATTCAGAGGCTCTGGATGGACAGTTGGATAAATGGTTCTATATTTAGGATGTATCCGGTTTATAAACCAGAGGCTCTGGATGGGCAGTTGGATAAATGGCTCTATATTTAAGATGTATCTGATCTATAAACCAGAGGCTCTGGATGGACAGTTGGATTAATGCTTCTATATTTAGGATGTATCTGGTCTTTTTTTCCCCCCAGAATAACATATGCCTTATGGTTACCAAGTAGAAATGCTTTCTGTTTCAATGTATTTATTGTTTTCATGACACAACATAAGAATTTTTAATAGCAGGCATATAGGTCGCCCACACAGGGGCTAAACAATAATCAGGTATTACAGAGAAATCCAAAAGGAATACGAACAGAACAATCATAGTTAAACACCATTATGCAATTGGGATGATGTCGAAGGATAATAAATGCAAAATGGAAAGAAAAGGAAACAAAAAGGAAAAAAGGCCATAAGCCATGGCCTACTCACAGTCATCCCAGGGGAGTAGAAATGCTTTCATAAAGGGAAGCAAGTCTATACAATATTAATGGCTGCTGCCTTTGAAATAACACTCTTTTGTTATTTCAGGATCAAACATTGAAAAATCTCTCCCACTTAGACTGCTGATCAAGGCCCAAATCAATTTACTTCCATACTCTCCAGCCACTGCGCCATGTTTGGCTGTTGTCTCTGAAACACGACAATTACATTTTTTACATTTTTACAGAATACAGCGTGGTACTAAAAATAAGATTACAAGTGACTTCCTATGCCAATTTTTACAAAGTTGATACATTAACTTTTGTTTTGTTTTTTTAACCCCTTCGCACCTAAGGATGAAACAAATCTAAATGCCTAATACCCACAAATTGGGCTTTTATTTGGTGGTAAATTGTAATTGATATCACCAGATTTTTTTTTATTATCAAAAAAACTGGCCCAAAATAGTAAAAAAAACAAAAAAATTTAATTTAGCTGTTATATTTCTTGGTACTACCATAACCTATCACCAAATAACAACCTAAAATAAATTTTCCTGCTCCCCAACGATGGCAGCGATACCACATATGTGTATGTTAGGTGGTGTATGTACGTGTAGTACAGCCCAAAAACAATAGTGCGAATTTTGCTTTTTTTTTTTTTTTTCATCCTACCTAAAACACACTGATATTAACTCCCACTGATACATTCTTTGGGAGCGCCCCTTATACACACTGTCAGAGATCGGGAATCCGTTCCCACTAGGGGCAGAATGGATGACCAGGACTTGGCTGTACCAGCTGGACAGTCGGTGGCAAAAGCCAAGGCAGGAGTGTACAGGGGATGTCAGGAGTTTCATAGAATCACAGGAGGTCCCTTTAACCGGTTGCAGTGGAGGGCACTTGGGTTCACTGAAGCAGAATGGGAACAAAAAGTAGGGAAAATGGGAAAAGTAGGGTAGGGAAACACACAGGTGCTGATGTTCAGGTACTGGCAGGACACGGAGAACACACTGGAAGCACGGAGGAAATAAACAAGTTCCTTGCATTGTTGGGGTAGTTCATATGCAAGGCAGTACATAATTCTGCAGGTGTACGGGAACACAAAGAGAAGAAACACAGACTGGGAGTGCACAGGTGATGGCAATGGGAGGCTGGCTGGAACTCCCAGGGAAACACACTGGTGCAGAAAGGCAGGTAATTTACTGAAGTGGAGAGGGAGATGAGCGTGATGAAGGAAGAATGGATGCTGGTAGGAGGGAACAGGGTCACATTGGAGAAGGATACAGACTGAGGAACATGACAATCACAGGAGAAAGGCTTGGGGTCCCAAGCCAGAGTACAAGGCTTGAATGACTGATGACATTGGGAACGGCTGAGATACAGGGGCTGGATGGACACTAGTGGTCAAGGTTACAGTACTTAGAGGCACTGGAAAACACTAGATAAATCACCTTGGATACTGGTGGTCTGGCAGCTAGCCTATAGACATGTTGATTTAAAAGTGAGCAAGCAGCTTGTTAGCACTTTAAGACAGTGCCCCCAGTTGGTGATTGGCTGCAGTGCTGGAGGAAGCAGGAGGCTAGACACAGAGGGAATAACCCACAGTTGGGGAATGGAAAAGGGGAGTGTGACACGACTCACACAATATCTTCTACATTCTCCGACAGCTCTCCCCCACCATCCACACTACATTCTCCGACAGATCTCCTCCACCATCCACACTACATTCTCCGACAGATCTCCTCCACCATTCACACTACATTCTCCGACAACTCTCCTCCCACCATCCACAATACATTCTCAGACAACTCTCCTCCAACCAAACACACTACATTCTCCGATAGCTCTCCTCCAACCATACACACTACATTCTCCGATAGCTCTCCTCCCACCATCCACACTACATTCTCCGACAGCTCTCCTCCACCATCCACACTACATTCTCCGACAACTCTCCTCCCACCATCCACACTACATTCTCCGACAGATCTCCTCCACCATCCACACTACATTCTCCGACAGCTCTCCTCCACCATCCACACTACATTCTCCGACAGTTCTCCTCCACCATCCACACTACATTCTCCGACAGCTCTCCTCCACCATCCACACTACATTCTCAGACAACTCTCCTCCAACCATACATACTACATTCTCCGACAGCTCTCCTCCCACCATCCACACTACATTCTCCGACAGATCTCCTCCACCATCCACACTACATTCTCCGACAGCTCTCCTCCCACCATCCACACTACATTCTCCGACAGCTCTCCTCCACCATCCACACTACATTCTCCGACAGCTCTCCTCCACCATCCACACTACATTCTCCGACATCTCTCCTCCACCATCCACACTACATTCTCCGACAGCTCTCCTCCACCATCCACACTACATTCTCCGACATCTCTCCTCCATCATCCACACTACATTCTCCGACAGATCTCCCCCACCATCCACACTACATTCTCCGACAGCTCTCCTCCACCATCCACACTACATTCTCCGACAGCTCTCCTCCACCATCCACACTACATTCTCCGACAGCTCTCCTCCACCATCTACACTACATTCTCCGACAGCTCTCCTCCACCATCCACACTACATTCTCCGACAGCTCTCCTCCACCATCCACACTACATTCTCCGACAGCTCTCCTCCACCATCCACACTACATTCTCCGACAGATCTCCTCCCCACCATCCACACTACATTCTCAGACAGATCTCCTCCACCATCCACACTACATTCTCCGACAACTCTCCTCCCACCATCCACACTACATTCTCAGACAACTCTCCTCCAACCAAACACACTACATTCTCCGATAGCTCTCCTCCAACCATACACACTACATTCTCCGATAGCTCTCCTCCCACCATCCACACTACATTCTCTGACAGCTCTCCTCCACCATCCACACTACATTCTCCGACAACTCTCCTCCCACCATCCACACTACATTCTCCGACAGATCTCCTCCACCATCCACACTACATTCTCCGACAGCTCTCCTCCACCATCCACACTACATTCTCCGACAGTTCTCCTCCACCATCCACACTACATTCTCCGACAGCTCTCCTCCACCATCCACACTACATTCTCAGACAACTCTCCTCCAACCATACATACTACATTCTCCGACAGCTCTCCTCCCACCATCCACACTACATTCTCCGACAGATCTCCTCCACCATCCACACTACATTCTCCGACAGCTCTCCTCCCACCATCCACGCTACATTCTCCGACAGCTCTCCTCCACCATCCACACTACATTCTCCGACAGCTCTCCTCCACCATCCACACTACATTCTCCGACATCTCTCCTCCACCATCCACACTACATTCTCCGACAGCTCTCCTCCACCATCCACACTACATTCTCCGACATCTCTCCTCCATCATCCACACTACATTCTCCGACAGATCTCCCCCACCACCCACACTACATTCTCCGACAGCTCTCCTCCACCATCCACACTACATTCTCCGACAGCTCTCCTCCACCATCTACACTACATTCTCCGACAGCTCTCCTCCACCATCTACACTACATTCTCCGACAGCTCTCCTCCACCATCCACACTACATTCTCCGACAGCTCTCCTCCACCATCCACACTACATTCTCCGACAGCTCTCCTCCACCATCCACACTACATTCTCCGACAGATCTCCTCCCCACCATCCACACTACATTCTCCGACAGATCTCCTCCACCATCCACACTACATTCTCCGACAACTCTCCTCCCACCATCCACACTACATTCTCAGACAACTCTCCTCCAACCAAACACACTACATTCTCCGATAGCTCTCCTCCAACCATACACACTACATTCTCCGATAGCTCTCCTCCCACCATCCACACTACATTCTCTGACAGCTCTCCTCCACCATCCACACTACATTCTCCGACAACTCTCCTCCCACCATCCACACTACATTCTCCGACAGATCTCCTCCACCATCCACACTACATTCTCCGACAGCTCTCCTCCACCATCCACACTACATTCTCCGACAGTTCTCCTCCACCATCCACACTACATTCTCCGACAGCTCTCCTCCACCATCCACACTACATTCTCAGACAACTCTCCTCCAACCATACATACTACATTCTCCGACAGCTCTCCTCCCACCATCCACACTACATTCTCCGACAGATCTCCTCCACCATCCACACTACATTCTCCGACAGCTCTCCTCCCACCATCCACACTACATTCTCCGACAGCTCTCCTCCACCATCCACACTATATTCTCCGACAGCTCTCCTCCACCATCCACACTACATTCTCCGACATCTCTCCTCCACCATCCACACTACATTCTCCGACAGCTCTCCTCCACCATCCACACTACATTCTCCGACATCTCTCCTCCATCATCCACACTACATTCTCCGACAGATCTCCTCCACCATCCACACTACATTCTCCGAAAGCTCTCCTCCACCATCCACACTACATTCTCCGACAGCTCTCCTCCACCATCTACACTACATTCTCCGACAGCTCTCCTCCACCATCCACACTACATTCTCCGACAGCTCTCCTCCACCATCCACACTACATTCTCCGACAGCTCTCCTCCACCATCCACACTACATTCTCAGACAACTCTCCTCCAACCATACATACTACATTCTCCGACAGCTCTCCTCCCACCATCCACACTACATTCTCCGACAGATCTCCTCCACCATCCACACTACATTCTCCGACAGCTCTCCTCCACCATCCACACTACATTCTCCGACATCTCTCCTTCACCATCCACACTACATTCTCCGACAGATCTCCTCCACCATCCACACTACATTCTCCGACAGCTCTCCTCCACCATCCACACTACATTCTCCGACAGATCTCCTCCACCATCCACACTACATTCTCCGACAGCTCTCCCCCCACCATCCACACTACATTCTCCGACAGATCTCCTCCACCATCCACACTACATTCTCTGACAGCTCTCCTCCCACCATCCACACTACATTCTCCGACAGCTCTCCTCCCACCATCCACACTACATTCTCCGACATCTCTCCTCCACCATCCACACTACATTCTCCGACATCTCTCCTCCACCATCCACACTATATTCTCCGACAGATCTCCTCCACCATCCACACTACATTCTCCGACAGCTCTCCTCCCACACTACATTCTCCGACAGATCTCCTCCCACCATCCACACTACATTCTCCGACAGCTCTCCTCCCACCATCCACACTACATTCTCCGACAGCTCTCCTCCCACCATCCACACTACATTCTCCGACAGCTCTCCTCCCACCATCCACACTACATTCTCCGACAGATCTCCACCATCCACACTACATTCTCCGACAGCTCTCCTCCCACACTACATTCTCCGACAGCTCTCCTCCCACCATCCACACTACATTCTCTGACAGTTCTCCTCCACCATCCACACTACATTCTCCAACAGATCTCCTCCCACCATCCACACTACATTCTCCGACAGCTCTCCTCCCACCATCCACACTACATTCTCCGACAGATCTCCTCCACCATCCACACTACATTCTCCAACAGATCTCCTCCCACCATCCACACTACATTCTCCGACAGCTCTCCTCCCACCATCCACACTACATTCTCTGACAGATCTCCTCCACCATCCACACTACATTCTCCGACAGCTCTCCTCCACCATCCACACTACATTCTCCGACAGATCTCCTCCACCATCCACACTACATTCTCCGACAGCTCTCCTCCACCATCCACACTACATTCTCCGACAGCTCTCCCCCACCATCCACACTACATTCTCTGACAGATCTCCTCCACCATCCACCCTTCACTTGTGGCAGTTAACAAAATTATTTTTCCTAAAGAAAAATTTCCCGCACTCTGAACATAAATATGGCAGCTCAACCATGTGAATTCTCTGGTGTTTCAGTAGGTGTCCTTTATGAGGTAAACATTTTCCTCATTTATATAAAAGGATATTCACCCATGTGAACTCTCTGATGTCTAACAAGGGCTCCTTTCTGAGTGAAAGATTTCCCACACTCTGAACAAGAAAAAGGACGCTCACCCGTGTGAATTCTCTGATGTTCAACATGATTATCTTTGTGAAGGTAAGATTTCCCGCACTCCGAACATGGATAAAAGACATTCACCCTTGTGAATTTTCTGATGCTCAACAAGGTTTCTTTTATGAGTATAAGATTTCCCGCACTCTGAACATGAATATGGACGCTCACCAGTGTGAATTATGTGATGTTTAGATAGATCTCTTTTGTCTTTGAAAGCTTTCCCACACTCTGAACATGAATATGGACGCTCACCGGTGTGATTTCTCTTATGTGTAACAAGACGATATTTCTTAAGGAAAGATTTCCCGCATTCTGAACATGTATAGGGAAGGTCACCTTTGTGATATTTCTGATGTTGCAAAAGATTTCCTTTCTCAGTGAAAGATTTCCCGCACTCTAAACATATATAGGGACGCTCACCAGTGTGAATTTTGTAATGTTTACTAAGTTCTCTTTTCTCTTTGAAAGCTTTCCCGCACTTTGAACATAAATAGGGACACTCACCAGTGTGAATTTTGTGATGTTTAGTAAGTTCTCCTTTGTCTTTGAAAGAATTCCCGCACTCTGAACATGAATAGGGACACTCACCGGTGTGAATCCTCTGATGTCTAACAAGACGACATTTCTTAAGGAAAGATTTCCCGCACTCTGAACATGTATAGGGAAGGTCACCTGTGTGATGTTTCTGATGTTGCAAAAGATAAACTTTCTCACTGAAAGATTTCCCACACTCTGAACATAAATAGGGACGCTCACCTGTGTGAATTTTGTGATGCTTAGAAAGATCTCCTTTGTCTTTGAAAGCTTTCCCGCACTCTGAACATGAATAGGGACATTCGCCGGTGTGAATTCTCTGATGTCTAACAAGATGATATTTCCTATGGAAAGATTTCCCGCACTCTGAACATGTATAGGGAAGGTCACCTGTGTGATGTTTCTGATGTTGCAAAAGATATACTTTCTCACTGAAAGATTTCCCACACTCTGAACATAAATAGGGACGCTCACCTGTGTGAATTTTGTGATGCTTAGAAAGATCTCCTTTGTCTTTGAAAGCTTTCCCGCACTCTGAACATGAATAGGGACATTCGCCGGTGTGAATTCTCTGATGTCTAACAAGATGATATTTCCTATGGAAAGATTTCCCGCACTCTGAACATGTATAGGGAAGGTCATCAGTGTGATATTTCTGATGTTGCAAAAGATTTCCCTTCTGAGTGAAAGATTTCCCGCACTCTGAACATGAATAGGGACGCTCACCTGTGTGAACTCTCTGGTGCTGAATAAGTGCTCCTTTCCGAGTGAAAAATTTCCCGCACACTGAACATGAGAATAGATTGTCACCTCTGTGATCTCCTTCATGGGGTGAGGAAGATTCCTCGGGATTAGAAGGATCTGTTGATCGATCTGCAGTGTGAGATCTTACATGGATATTTACAATCATAGTATGTGATTGATGAGAAGATTCCCCCTGATCAGAGGGATCCATTGATGTCTCCGGACAGGAAGGTCTGTGATGTATATTTTGTGTATTTGGATTTCCTCCTGGAGGATCCTGTGTGATGACATTATCTTCTGACTTACAATCAGCAGATAATAGAAGATGTCTCTCCGAGGAATTCCTGACATCACATCCATCTGTTGGAAAGAAGTAAAAAAATATAATAAATCTCAGTAGATGACAAATAACTGGAGTTTTAGCTCCTCCTCCCCGTCGGTGGAATAAGTGGAAATGCCGATCTCACAGCTGGGCTCCTGTTCTCCCTCCAAAATCAATCAGAAAAGTCTTCACACCGAGTCCATATATGATCTGCTAATTCTATAATAATAAATAGCTATAACTAAGTCTTCAGTAGCTAAAACGCGTGTTTTGGTTTTTTTTACTACATAGAATTGTCTGTATTTGGCTGTTAAATTATAAAGAGTTTGCATCTCATAAATATATCACAAAAGTCACATTGGTGACGGGTTCTGATTTTTGAAGTTTTAATGAAGCTTGGCAAATGCCCTTTGTGTATTGATTTTCTATTTGTTTTAAAGGGGCCCAGTAGTACCCCCACTCAGAGGATCCCCAGCTTATTAGTACCCTCATTCAGCAGATCCCATGTTCAGTAGTACCCCCCAGCTCTGCTGATCTCCCACTCAGTAGTAACCCCCCAGCTTTGCTGATCCTCTGCTGACTGCTCGTGACTTCTTCCTGGTATTAAACACCCAAAACAACTAAGACACAATGGGTAAAATGTTTTTTTACATTAAAAATGGCTATGGGGAGTAATGATGATGTCATAGCATTTTCTTGAAACATGAGGTTATATTGGGAAATGGAGATGGACCTTTCATATGGTGTACAGTATCTCCACCTCATTTGTTGGGAACATGACATTATATTGAGGAATGGAGATGGACCTTTCATATGGTGTACAGTATCTCCTCCTCATTTGTTGCGAACGTGATGTTATATTGAGGAATAGAGATGGACCTTTCATATGGTGTACAGTATCTCCTTCTCATTTGTTGGGAACATGACCTTATATTGAGGAATGGAGATGGACCTTTCATATGGTGTACAGTATCTCCTCCTCATTTGTTGGGAACGTGATGTTATACTGAGGAATAGAGATGGACCTTTCATATGGTGTACAGTATCTCCTTCTCATTTGTTGGGAACATGACATTATATTGAGGAATGGAGATGGACCTTTCATATGGTGTACAGTATCTCCTCCTCATTAGTTGGGAACATGACATTATATTGAGGAATGGAGATAGACCTTTCATATACTGTACAGTATCTCCTCCTCATTTGTTGGGAACATGACATTATATTGAGGAATGGAGATGGACCTTTCATATGGTGTACAGTATCTCCTCCTCATTTGTTGCGAACGTGATGTTATATTGAGGAATAGAGATGGACCTTTCATATGGTGTACAGTATCTCCTTCTCATTTGTTGGGAACATGACCTTATATTGAGGAATGGAGATGGACCTTTCATATGGTGTACAGTATCTCCTCCTCATTTGTTGGGAACGTGATGTTATACTGAGGAATAGAGATGGACCTTTCATATGGTGTACAGTATCTCCACCTCATTTGTTGGGAACATGACATTATATTGAGGAATGGAGATGGACCTTTCATATGGTGTACAGTATCTCCTCCTCATTTGTTGCGAACGTGATGTTATATTGAGGAATAGAGATGGACCTTTCATATGGTGTACAGTATCTCCTTCTCATTTGTTGGGAACATGACCTTATATTGAGGAATGGAGATGGACCTTTCATATGGTGTACAGTATCTCCTCCTCATTTGTTGGGAACGTGATGTTATACTGAGGAATAGAGATGGACCTTTCATATGGTGTACAGTATCTCCTTCTCATTTGTTGGGAACATGACATTATATTGAGGAATGGAGATGGACCTTTCATATGGTGTACAGTATCTCCTCCTCATTTGCTGGGAACATGACGTTATATTGAGGAATGAAGGTGGCTTTTAATATAGTATACAGTATGTCAATGCTGTATCCTAGCCTAGGCCGGCTAGGCCTAGGGCAGCACTTTGCATGGGGGCAGCACGGAAAGAGTCTCCGCCGGCTTGCGCTACACTGTTAGTTTAGCGCCAGTCTTATGGGGCAGAGTGGGCTGAGAGGCAAATTAGTTATATGTTCTTAGTCCTCTCCATAAAATTATCAGAAATTTGCGCTTAAAGTAGAACTATAGGCAACACTTTTTTTTTCATTTTGGATAGCATAAGGGAGCCCCTGTCAGTTTATTTTTTACCATCCCTATCCCATTGCAGAGATTTCCTTTCATTTTCTGCCCCACAGCCAAACAGGAAGTGAGAGGAAATCTATGCAAATTAAGGGAATCCATTGCCCCCCCCCCAGGCCCTCAGAACTAGTGTCCCCACTCGAAAATTTCAGGGCGGGTCTTAAACAGCAAGGGGTGTGGCCTTGACAGGAAGGGGTGGGTCATATTTAAATTAGGGGTGCATGAGTTTAGTCAGGCCTAGGGCAGCACAAAACCTAAATACACTACTGCAGTATCTCCTCATTTGTAGGGAACATGACGTTATATTGAGAAATGGAGATGGACCTTTCATATGGTGTACAGTATCTCCACCTCATTTGTTGGGAACATGACGTTATATTGAGGAATGGAGATGGACCTTTCATATGGTGTACAGTATCTCCTCCTCATTTGTTGGGAACATGACGTTATATTGAGGAATGGAGATGGACCTTTCATATGGTGTACAGTATCTCCTCCTCATTTGTTGGGAACATGACATTATATTGAGGAATGGAGATGGACCTTTTCATATGGTGTACAGTATCTCCTCCTCATTTGTTGGGAACATGACTTTATATTGAGGAATGGAGATGGACCTTTCATATGGTGTACAGTATCTCCTCCTCATTTGTTGGGAACATGACGTTATATTGAGGAATGGAGATGGACCTTTCATATGGTGTACAGTATCTCCTCCTCATTTGTTGGGAACATGACGTTATATTGAGGAATGGAGATGGACCTTTCATATGGTGTACAGTATCACCTCCTCATTTGTTGGGAACATGACGTTATATTGAGGAATGGAGATGAACCTTTCATATGGTGTACAGTATCTCCTCATCATTTGTTGGGAACATGACTTTATATTGAGGAATGGAGATGGACCTTTCATATGGTGTACAGTATCTCCTCCTCATTTGTTGGGAACATGACTTTATATTGAGGAATGGAGATGGAGCTTTCATGTGGTGTGGTTTGTGTATACAAACTATGTGATAAATTAATGACATTTTTTTTGTGACCTGTTTCTTCCATAGTGCCTATACTTACTTGTGTTTATAGGTGGAGATATTTCTTCCTCTTCACTTTTCATAATCATCCCGACCTCCTCCATGGATGGCTGATCACCCCGCACATACGTCTCTACTTCTTCCTCTTTAACCTCAGCTTTTATATTAATCCGTCCTTCACCCTAAACCCCAAAATAATAAAAAAAAGTCAAAGTCAACTAAAATAACAGAAAAATTACAGCAGCTTTCCATTACCTAATACATCAATAAAAGTTTTTTTTTTAAATAAATGTAAGTGGTGTAAGTACCTGAATGGGACCTGGTATCAGTCTCTTACACTCCCTGAACATTAGAACTCAGACTGGGAGAGGGGGAAACAGAACAAGGGACCAATCAGCTGTGCTGCAATCTTAACAAGAACTGATAGCAGGAGGGAGCAGAGTGACAGAGAGATGAGCTCACCAGTCTGCTGCTTCTCTTTTCACTGTCCAGTCAGAGGCTTAGACTACTAATTGCTCAGTCCCAACTACCTGATGATGGTGAGGGATGGTGTGATCTTCCTGTGTGGAATCCCGGGAATACAGAGGACCTCCCTCTTCTATAGACTGCTGAGCTCCACTCATCAAAATCTCTTCTTCTTCCTTTTTAATCTCAGCTTTGATGTCTTTCAGTTCCTCATCCTAAACCCCATAGAATGTATATGTAAAATGGAACAAAAGGTTACTTAGAAGAATGTCCTCTCATAACTTAGAATCCTATTCTAGTTGCTCAGTCCCACCTACCTGATGATGGTGAGGGATGGTGTGACCTTCCTGTGTGGAATCCCGGGAATACAGAGGACGGGGACATCTCTCTGGTGGGTTCCCATTACTGGATCCATCTGTAGGAAACACACACACTGACTGAATACATTGTTTCTACGTGTTTATCGGATAATGGGGGATCTAGGTGGACCCTCCGTACTGCTCTCCCCTTTACAATAAAGTCTCCTCTTACCCGGTGATGTGAGGGGCGGCTGATTCTCCATCATGACGTCCTTGTAGAGATCCTTGTGTCCTTCTAAATACTCCCACTCCTCCATGGAGAAATAGACAGTGACATCCTGACACCTTATAGGAACCTGACACACACAATGATACAGTCACCATCCAGATACATCCCTTGTCTGTTACTGGATAATGTCCCAGAATTCTCAGCACCGCTCACCTCTCCTGTCAGCAGATCAATGACCTTCTTGGTGATTTCTAGAATCTTCTAGTCATTGATTCTCTCATGTTTCAGGGAATGAGGTGAAGGCACTGTAATGGCAAAATGGTCACCAGACTTTACCGGAGGAAAACTCTGCATTGAAATAACAACACTAATGTCATGTGACCTCCCAGAATCCTCCTCACCTCTCCGGTCAGGTCTGTGTATATTAATAGAGATAAGAGTGATGTCATGTGACCTCCCAGAATCCTCCTCACCTCTCCGGTGAGCAGGTAGATGATTTCCAGGGTGAGATTTAAAGTAGAATTCCAACTAGGCTAACTAGTATTAAAAACGCTCCCTCCCCCCTCCTAACACCTGTACTAACGAACCTGTGTAAAAAAGACATATATACTTACCAATTGTGCGGTCACAGGATGCCCTTTGTCATACAATGTAATTTTCATAAAGAACTCGCATATGGCTGTGAAAGCCAGGAGCCATTACGTCGCCTATAGGCTACCATGGTGAAGCCACTGTCAGTGGTCCGACATAGAAACCGAATCATGTGACTGGAGCAGAATGGGATGAAAATAGGCAAGTATACACATTTTTTGTTTTTACCCAGGATAGTTAATAGAGGTGTTCAGAGGGTGGAGGAAGCTTTTTTAGTACTATTTAGGCTTAGCTAGTATTCTACTTTAATATCCCCTCAGTCATGTGACTCGGGTCCTCCTCCATCCTCATTGATGAGATCATGTGATCCATACAAGACTCCGATCTCTGTAGACAGATCCTATAGTACCCTCACTGGTCATTAGAACTCATAAACAAGTAGAGATGAATCCCTCCTTCCAAAAGTGAGGGAGGTTTTGTGTTAATAAATACCAAATAGACTCAACATGAAAACCACGAGTGCCTGAAAAACTAAAAAAAAAAAAAAAACTACAATACCCAAAATAGTAAATATACAACAAATAAAAACCTTTAGAGCCAGTTCACACATGGGCAGCACGACTTGTAGCGCGACTCTGCAAGGCGACCTGCACGCGACTTCAGCGGCGGCTTGCAAAATGACTTCTGTATAGAAGTCAATGCAAGTCGCCCTGAAGTCGTCCCCAAGTAGTGCAGGAACCTTTTTCTAAGTCGGAGCGACTTGAGTCGTTCCTATTAGAACGGTTCCATAGTACAGAACGGAAGGCAACTTGTCAGGCGGCTAAGTCACCTGACAAGTCGCCCCCGTGTGAACCGGGTCTTATCTGTGTGTGTTTTTCAATAAATCTTTAAAATATATATTATTATGTTATAGTTAACCACTTGCCTTCAGTTTCCTTCCACACTTCAAAGATATGCTGGTAGGTTAACTGGTTCCTGTCTAAATTGGCCCTAGTATGTGTATGTATAAATGTGAGTTAGGGACCTTAGATTGTAAGCTCCTTGAGGGCAGGGACTTATGTGAATGTACAATGTATATGTAAAGCGCTGCGTAAATTAATTGGGCGTACATGTACGTCCCTTTGAATTTGCCACTGTGCCATCATGTGCGCGCCGGCGGCGGCACACACGCGCTCCCGCCGCGGCCTCTTTGAGTAGGATCGCGGGTCCCGTGGACTCGATGTTCGCGGGGATACCCACGATCGTCTCACGGAGAGGAAGAACGGGAGATGCTAATGTAAACAAGCATCTCCCTGTTCTGCCTAGTGACACTGTCACTGATCACAGCTCCCTGTGATCGGGAGCGGTGATCAGTGATGTGTCACACACAGCCCCTCCCCCCCACAGTTGGAATCACTCCCCAGGACACACTTAACCCCTCCCTAGCCCCCTAGTGGTTAACCCCTTCACTGCCAGTGTCATTTTTACAGTAATCAGTGCAATTTTATAGCACTGATCGCTGTAAAAATGACAAGGGTCCCAAAAAATGTGTCAAAATTGTCCGAAGCCATAATGTCACAGTCACGATAAAAATCGCTGATCGCCGCCATTACCAATAAAAAAAAAATATTAATAAAAATGCCATAAAACTATCCCCTATTTTGTAGACGCTATAACTTTTGCGCAAACCAATCAATAAACGCTTATTGTGATTTTTTTTTACCAAAAATATGTCGAAGAATACGTATCAGCCTAAATTGAGGAAAAAAAAGTTTTTTTTATATATTTTTGGGGGATATTTATTACAGCAAAAAATAATGCGTTTTTTTTTTTTCAAAATGGCGCTCTATTTTTGTTTATAGCGCAAAAAATAAAAAGCGCAGAGGTGATCAAATACCACCAAAAGAAAGGTCTATTTGTGGGAAAAAAAAGGACGTCAATTTTGTTGGGGAGCCACATCACATGACCGCGCAATTGTCAGTTAAAGCGCCGCAGTGCCGATTCGCAAAAAGTGCTCTGGTCTTTGGCCAGCGAAATGGTCCGGGTGGATAGTTTGTAAACGCTATAACTTTTGCGCAAACCAATCAATATACGCTTATTGGGATTTTTTTTTTACCAAAAATATGTTGCAAAATACATATTGGCCTAAATTGATGAAGTTATTAAATTTTTTTACATTTATTTTATTGGATGTTTTCAGCAGAAAGTAAAACATTTTGCCTTTTTGTTTATAGCGCAAAAAAAAAATTTGGGCACAGGGTCGCGCAACAGCACAATTGTCATTTAAAGTAATGCAGTGCCGTATCACAAAAAAAATGGCCTGGTCTTGAAGGGGGGTAGATCTTCTGGTGGTTCATGTTATTAATAAGTTCTGTTTATGAGGACAATATATTTCCATACACTGGAATATATGGCTCTATACAGTATATAGGTAATATTTCTGTATTATTCTTCTTATTATACATGATTTATAAAGCATCAACGGTTTTCAAACAGTACAGTTACTGTATTGGTTATAATATACACTATATATGTGTGTTTATCATCATCTGTTGGAGATAAAAGACATCACAGTGACTATGGAGGAAGAGGACGGACATGACAGGGGGGTTACTGGGTGTAAATATAAAATATTATCTTATTACCTCTTCTACTGCCACTACCAACGTCTTCTCTCTACTTCTTCATGACTCAACTCTCATCCAGAACTTCCTGTTTAACCCCATACATCACTTCCTGTACATAAGATAGCTCACTTCCTGTCTGTATATCACTTCCTGTTATCACCTGACATCACTTCCTGTGTCTGTACAATCACACACTACCTGTCTCTGTGTCCCACTCGATATAATAGGAAAAGATCTCCACCTTCAGAGTAATGTCATTAAAGGGGGAGTCCCGTCTATTTTTAGTATTCAGTGTAACTTACACACCCCAATGCCTCCCAACTTTTGAACTTCAGAATGAGGGACACATGAGGGAGGAAGTGACCCGCGGATATGGTTGCCACCTCATCCCTTTAAACCCGAACACATATGAATTACACAGGTTCTGTGGCTGATTAAGGTGGTAATTAAATTCACATGGTGCCTTACCTGCATTTAATTAGCCTCAGAACCTGTGTAATTCATATGTGTCCGGGTTTAAAGGGATGAGGTGGCAACTCTACCCGCAGAGCGTTCGACTGCAAAATGTGGGTGTGGGCAAACTTGCCAGTGGGGGGAGGGGGCTTAAGGGGTGTGGTTTAACAAAACCTGTACTTCCTTGTATTTAGAAAATATGCTTTGATTGATTTGTCTGAGCCTTAAAAAAGAACTTAATTAAAATAGTCAGGGACTGCATAGCAACCAGCAACTGTTGAGACAATGAACACTTTGGTGAGAAGTATATAACGTACAGTGATGTGTATATAGCACTGGAGTGCGTAAGGCAGAGTGCAGGGGGTTGGAGAGTGCTGCAGTCAGTGTCAGGTTTAGGATACATAACGCAAACTGCAGGGGACCAGGGTGTATTCAAGAGTGTATTTAAGAGTGTGTAATGCACAGAGGGCTGTAGTCAGTGCGGGGTTTTGGAATACATGATACACGGTCCAGGAGTACATAATGCACAGAATGTAGGGGTCAGGAGTATGTAATGCACAGAATGCAGTGAAAAGGAGTGTGTAATGTACAGAATGCAGTAAACAGGAGTGTGTAATGCACAGAATTCAGGGGACAGGAACGTGTAACATACAGAATGCAGGGAGCAGGAGTATGTAAAGCACAGAATGCAGGGAACAGGACTATGTAATGCACAGAATGCAGGGAACAGGAGTGTGTAATGCACAGAATGCAGGGAACAGGAGCGTGTAATATACAGAATGCAGGGAACATGAGCGTTTAATATACAGAATGCAGGGGATAGGAGTGTCAGGGAAATAGGCGCACCCCTGTACGCAATGGTGCAGGTTTGGCAAACCAACACAGGCAAGGGCACGTTGGCGCGCATCGGCGCACAAGGACGCGCAGGGGCCGTGACTAGGCGGACAGGTGGTGCCATGATCAGGTGAACGCGCATGCGTAACAGCGCATGCTCCCCGTAATCTGGGCGCCACTGCCAATTTAAACCCACTGCTTACAACAATGCATTGCTGGTTTATCTTCCACACCCCCTGTGTTCCTGTACTCTGTATTTCCTGCTGATCCGATCTCCTGTGTACCGACCCGGCTTGTTCTGACCTGCTCTTCCTGATCCACGGTTTGATCCTTGGCTTGCACTTGACTTCCCTCTGCCTGCTCCCTGCATCTGATCCCGGCCTGGCTATTGGACTCTGTTTATCCTGCTCCATATATCAGGACTCGGCTCTCCCTTGGTCATTCTGATTCCGGACTGTCTGCCTGTGTATGACCCCTCGCCTGGTTCCCGGCTCTGCTATCCAGCTACTCCACTGGTCCCTGTCTCCTGGACCATCTCAAGCATGTCTGTCTCCAGCAACCAGGCACCCGTGCTTCTGTGGGCACCACACCTGCTGTGAAATCTTCAGTGCTGTGCTGCACTCGGCCGCAAGGGGAGCCCTCCCAGCATCTCTGCCTCCTACCATGCTCCTGACAAGGAGTATGTAATGCACAGAATGTAGGGAACAGGAGCGTGTAATATACAGAATGCAGGGAACAGAAGTGTGTAATATACAGAATGCAGGGAACAGAAGTGTGTAATATACAGAATGCAGGGAACAGGAGCGTGTAATATACAGAATGCAGGGAACAGGAGTGTGTAATATACAGAATGCAGGGAACAGGAGCGTGTAATATACAGAATGTAGGGAACAGGAGTGTGTAATGCACAGAATGCAGGGAACAGAAGTGTGTAATATACAGAATGCAGGGAACAGGAGTGTGTAATATACAGAATGCAGGGAACAGGAGCGTGTAATATACAGAATATAGGGAACAGGAGTGTGTAATGCACAGAATGCAGGGAACAGAAGTGTGTAATATACAGAATGCAGGGAACAGAAGTGTGTAATATACAGAATGCAGGTAACAGAAGTGTGTAATATACAGAATGCAGGGAACAGGAGCGTGTCATGTACAGAATGCAGGTAACAGGAGTGTGTAATATACAGAATGCAGGGAACAGGAGCGTGTCATGCACAGAATGCAGGGAACAGGAGTATGTAATATACAGAATGCAGGGAACAGAAGTGTGTAATATACAGAATGCAGGGAAAAGGAGCGTGTAATATACAGAATGTAGGGAACAGGAGCGTGTAATGAACAGAATGCGGGGAACAGGAGCGTGTCATGCACAGAATGCAGGGAACAGGAGTATGTAATATACAGAATGCAGGGAACAGAAGTGTGTAATATACAGAATGCAGGGAACAGAAGTGTGTAATATACAGAATGCAGGGAAAAGGAGCGTGTAATATACAGAATGTAGGGAACAGGAGCGTGTAATGAACAGAATGCGGGGAACAGGAGTGTGTAATGCACAGAATGCAGGGAACAGAAATGTGTAATATACAGAATGCAGGGAACAATAGTGTGTAATATACAGAATGCAGGGAACAATAGTGTGTAATATACAGAATACAGGGAAAAGGAGCGTGTAATATACAGAATATGTGTCTCCATTGAGGCGAGGGGACTCACTGCACACACCAATCATTGGGACTCCAGTGCAGGGGCATTCCACCACTGTGATGTGCCAACGGGACCCCACAAGCCGCGGGCAGATATAACTTGTGCCTGTGATAGTGCACTCCCGCTAGGCAAGTCCCTGGAGCCAAGCGCCGGAGCTTATTCCGGCACTTTGCTTCGCTCCGGGACTGAGCCTTGATTCACCGGAACTCCAGGACTTAAATCAAATACCGGGATGGTTGGAAGGTATGCAACCCCACAGGTCCTCTTCTCCCTTGGGTGCTCCTTTTACTAGAATTCTTAAGTAGAGGTGGGCTTGGGCGTGTTCGAAACCCCACATGCCCAATCCCGCCAGGAAGCCGACATTGCACATGGCTAATCACAAGCAGCGAGACATTTCTCGACCTGTGCAGGAAATGTCTCAGTGCCTGTAATTAGCCGTGTGCAGTGTCGGCTTCCTGGCAGGATCGGGCACGTCTGATTTCGAACATGCCCGAGCCCATCTCTATTCTTAAGTCAGGAGGTAAATCCCCAGTGGAGAGGAGCACATGGGGAATACTGTAAAGCAGTGCTGCCCAACCTCAGTACTCAATTACCTCCAACAGGTCATGTTTTTCAGGATTTCCTTCACCTTGCACAAGTGCTTTTAATCCATGACAATGGCTATGTATTTATGACAGCTGTAATATCTAAAGGGAAAATATTAAAAGAATGGCCTGTTGGGGGTACCTGAGGACTAACGTCAGGAGTGACTGATATAGAATTTTACTTGAATGACAGCGCTGAGTCAGCTAATATGACATCCAAGATTGCTGTACCCAGCATCAGTCCAGTATATCTGGACCAGGGATCCTGAAACTATGGCCCTCCTCCAGGTTTTGCGGAACTACACATCCCATGAGGCATTGTAAAACTCTGACATTCACAGACATGACTAGGCATAATGGGAATTGTAGTTCTTGAACAACTGGAGGGCCATCGTTTGAAGACCCCTGATCTAGATTATAAACCAGAGGCTCTGGATGGACAGTTGGATGAATGGCTCTATATTTAGGATGTATCTGGTCTATAAACCAGAGGCTCTGGGTGGACAGTTGGATAAATGGTTCTATATTTAGGATATATCCGGTCTATTAACCAGAGGCTCTGGATGGACAGTTGGATAAATGGCTCTATATTTAGGATGTATCTGGTCTATAAACTAGAGGGTGCTAGGGGGTGCTCATAACTGGCTGTCTTTTATTTATTAAGCCCCGCCCACTACACCCAAACCTCCTACTACTCTTACCAATTGCGATATATGTAAGTTCACTTTCTGTTTCCGTAGGAAGTGTATCGGCCTCCATATTGGTACTCTCTGTTGTTAATAGCTGGCTTCCCGTGTGCACAGGAAGCCACATCAACCGCCATGTTTTTTACTCCCTATAGTTATCCTCCCTTGCACAGAGGAAGCACAATGGCCGCCATATTAGTACTCTTATTTGGTTCTAACTAACTTCCTGTGTATACAGGAAGTTGTTAGGACACCACATTGGCACTCCATATGCAATCTACTCTACACTACGCATTTATTGATATATTTAAATCAATAAATATAATATCTCTTTCTCAGTGAATTACAGTAAGGATAAAGTTAATTATCTTGATCTGGAAATTTTTAAACAAGGAAATAAAATGCTCACATGCACTTATTTCAAAAGCATGGAAAGAATCGTTGTTGTAGGATAAAGACCTTATGTGTTTAAAGCTTACTGCTGGTGAGTGGGGACCCAGGAGGGGAGCACAGAGTGGCACTGTAATCTTCACAAGCAGAAGTCTACATGTTTATCTGTTTTGAAGGACTTTATGCTGTTTTGCATTGCACTTTACTTATTTAATTTAATCTATATCATATTGTTTATTAAGTACATTGTATATTTTGGAGCAGCACTGAGCATAATAATTTCTGTATCACTTTTTTTTACCTAACACGTTAGCAGCAGCCAAATTATAATTACTTCACTTATTAATTACTGTACAATAGCACGGGCACTTATACATTTTTCAGTTGGATAAATGGCTCTATATTTAGGATGTATCTGGCCTATAAACCAGATGGACAGTTGGATGGACAGTTGGATAAATGGTTCTATATTTAGGATGTATCCAGTCTATAAACCAGAGGCTCTGGATGGACAGTTGGATAAATGGTTCTATATTTTGGATGTATCTGATCTATAAACCAGAGGCTCTGGATGGACAGTTGGATAAATCGTTCTATATTTAGGATGTATGCAGACTAAAATCCAGAGCCTCTGGATGGACAGTTGGATAAATTGCTCTATATTTAGGATGTATCTGGTCTATAAACCAGAGGCTCTGGATGGACAGTTGGATAAATGGTTCTATATTTAGGACGTATCTGGTCTATAAACCAGAGGCTCTGGATGGAAAGTTGGATAAATTGCTCTATATTTAGGATGTATCCGGTCTATAAACCAGATGCTCTGGATGGACAGTTGGATAAAGTGCTCTATATTTAGGATGTATCTGGTCTATAAACCAGATGCTCTGGATGGACAGTTGGATAAAGTGCTCTATATTTAGGATGTATCTGAACTTTTTTTTTTTCCAGTATAACATATGCCTTATGGTTACCAAGTACAAATGCTTTGTGTTTCAATGTATTTATTGATTTTTTTGACACAACATAAGAAATCAGAAGCAAGCTTATAGGGTGCCCGCGCAGGGGCTGAAGAATGATCAGGTATTACAGAGAAATCCAAAAGGAATATGAACAGAACAATCGTAGTTAAACACCTTTATGCAATTGGGATGATATCGAAGGATAATAAATGCAAAATGGAAAGAAAAGGGAACAAAAAGGAAAAATGGCCATATGCCACAGCCTACTCGCAGTCATCCCAGGGGAGTAGAAATGCTTTCATAAAGGGAAGCAAGTCTATACAATATTTATGGCTGCGGTCTTTGAAATAACACTCTTTTGTTATTTCAGGATCAAACATTGAAAAATCTCTCCCACTTAGACTGCTGATCAAGGCCCAAATCAATTTACTTCCATACTCTCCAGCCACTGCGCCATGTTTGGCTGTTGTCTCTGAAACATGGCAATGAATGACATTTCTTGCATTTGTACATAATACAGCGTGGTACTAAAAATAAGATCACAAGTGACTTCCTATGCCACTTTTTGCTTTTTTCTTATCCTACCAAAAACACAAACACTAACACAAACAAATAAAAAAATAAAAATGAAAAATATTCTGCCCCCCCCCCTCCCCCCCGTCCAAAAAAAATAGTGACCCTGATCTTGACACAAACAAAAATAGATCAAACCTTGATCTAGCTCTTTTTTTAAATTATTATTTCTTTTATTTATAAACACTTTTTTTCAGTGCAAGGACAGTGAGACATCCAATTTAGCTCTCCTCCATTCACAGAAAAAGAAAACACGGGGGGGGGCTTCACAGTGACTGATAACTGTAATAGCCAATTTAGAGGCTAACATAGCGATCAGGTGACCCGGAATCTCGAGTTCCGGGTCCCGATTGTTAGTACGGGGCCTGGGGCTCAAGGTGAGCTCTGTGCTAGCACAAGGGGAGATGCGCAAATATGCAGGCTCACAGCAAAGAGCGTAGTGCAGTGGGGGGCGCATATTTGTGTGATGTCGACATGAAGGGGTTAATATTAAACTTTAAGCTGCCTGAAAAAAAACCTCTTTCTACTGAACAATAATTTTTAACATTTTATTAGCATTGATACATATCCCTTGGGCTACTACTCAGCTTCCTTTTGTTTGACAATCCCTTGTCTATTAGCCCAGAGAACGGCCATTACTGATAGCTAAGGTTCCACTCCTACTGACTTCAATGGGGTTCAGATTCAGGATCCAAACTTCACTAACATTCGCTGAACCTGCGTTGAATCAAACCCAGGTACCTTAGGCTCATTTCTTTTTATAATTATGTCAAAAGAAAAGAATGAAAGACTAATTTAAATTTATGCACACATTAATAAAGCACAAACATTAATTGTAGATATACCCTATATTGTCAAAAGTATTGGGACACCAGCATTTATATGCACATTACCTTTAATGGCATCCCAGTCTTAGTCCGTAGGGTTCAATATTGAGTTGGCCCACCCTTTGCCGCTATAACAGCTTCAACTCTTCTGGGAAGGCTGTCCACAAGGTTTAGGAGTGTGTCTATGGGAATGTTTGACCATTCTTCCAGAAGCGCATTTGTGAGGTCAGGCACTGATGTTGGAGAGAAGGCCTGGCTCACATTCTGCACTCTAGTTCATTCCAAAGGAGTTCTACTGGGTTGAGGTCAGGACTCGGTGCGTGCCAGTCAAGTTCCTCCACCCCAAACTCGCTCATCCATGTCTTTATGGACCTTGCTTTGTGCACTGGTGGGCAGTTATGTTGGAACAGGAAGGGGCCATCCCCAAATTGTTCCCACAAAGTTGGAAGCATGAAATTGTCTAAAATGTCTTGGTATGCTGACGCCTTAAGAGATCCCTTCACTGGAACTAAGGAGCCAAGCCCAACCCCTGAAAAACAACCCCAAACCATAACCCCCCCTCTACTAAATGATTTGGACCAGTGAACAAAGCAAGGTCCATAAAAGATATGGGTGAGCAAGTTTGGGGTGTAGGAACTTGACTGGCCTGACCTCAACCTAATAAAACACCATTGGGATGAATTAGAGCGGAGACTGCGGGCCAGGCCTTCTGTCCAACATCAGTGCCTGACCTCACAAATGCGCTTCTGGAAGAATGGTCAAACATTCCCATAGACACACTCCTAAACCTTGTGGACAGCCTTCCCAGAAGAGTTGAAGCTGTTATAGCTGCAAAGGGTGGGCCAACTCAATATTGAATCCTACAGACTAAGACTGGGATGCCATGAAAGTTCACGTGTGTAAAGGCAGGCATCCCAAAACTTTTGACAATTTAGTGTATATGATCTTTAACAATGTTTTCAAATGGTTACCAAAATACACAGGACTCATTTCATCAATATCGTTCATGCACCTTCATAGTAAACTTACACATTTGAATTCACTGTAAATAATTCTTGAGTATTAGATCTTTTCGTCGATAATATATTTTCCCAATTTTATCAAAAGATGTTGGAATTTCATCTCTTCACCCGGGATTCCGCCAGGTCTTTCCTGGAAGTGCTCAGTGTATAGAGTAGAGGTCATATCTAAATAATTAGCCTGCTGAGAATTCTAACACCAGGAATTAATGTACAACTACAGGATATGCAGCTCTTAATAGATCCAGGCTCTTCTGAAGTCTTATGCCCCGTACACACGGTCGGATTTTCCGACGGAAAATGTGAGATCTGAGCTTGTTGTCAGAAAATTCCGACCGTGTGTAGGCTCCATCACACATTTTCCATCGGATTTTCCGACACACAAATTTTGAGAGCAGGATATATAATTTTCCGACAACAAAATCCGTTGTCGGAATTTCCAATCGTGTGTACACAAATCCGACGGACAAAGTGCCACGCATGCTCAGAATAAATAGAGAGATGAAAGCTATTGGCCACTGCCCCGTTTATAGTCCCGACGTACGTGTTTTACGTCACCGCGTTTAGAACGATCGGATTTTCCGACAACTTTGTGTGACCGTGTGTATGCAAGACAAGTTTGAGCCAACATCCGTCGGAAAAAATCCTAGGATTTTGTTGTCGGAATGTCCGAACAAAGTCCGACCGTGTGTACGGGGCATGACACTGCAATGCAGAAAAGCGTGGCCCCCTGGTATGGACATTCTGTTGTCATCAGTGTCTACATCCCCACCACACATTGTTCCCTCAGTAATGTCCACATCCCTAAATACTTTCTGCATCCCTGTGTTGTCTCTCTTTTCACAATGTTTGTACTACATTTTCTGGGAGCTCCCCCATCCACATTGTCAGAGATTGGGAATCCGCTCCCACTAGGGGCAGAAAGGCCGACCAGGGCTTAGTTGTACCAGCTGGACAGTCGGTGGCAAAAACCAAGGCAGGAGTGCATAGGGGAAGGGAGGAGTTTCACAGAATCACAGGAGGTCACTTTAAACCGGTTGCAGTGCAGGGCACTTGGGTTCACTGAAGCAGAATGGGAACAAAAAGTAGGGAAAATGGGAAAAGTAGGGTAGGGAAACACACAGGTGCTGATGTTCAGGTACTGCTAGGACACGGAGAACACACTGGAAGCACGGAGGAAATAAACAAGTTCCTTGCATTGTTGGGGTAGTTCATATGCAAGGCAGTACATAATTCTGTAGGTGTACGGGAACACAAAGAGAAGAAACACAGACTGGGAGTGCACAGGTGATGGCAATGGGAGGCTGGCTGGAACTCCCAGGGAAACACACTGGTGCAGAAAGGCAGGTAATTTACTGAAGTGGAGAGGGAGATGAGCGTGATGAAGGAAGAATGGATGCTGGTAGGAGGGAACAGGGTCACACTGGAGAAGGATACAGACTGAGGAACATGACAATCACAGGAGAAAGGCTCGGGGTCCCAGGCCAGAGTACAAGGCTTGAATGACTGATGACATTGGGAACGGCTGAGATACAGGCTGGATGGACACTAGTGGTCAAGGTTACAGTACTTAGAGGCACTGGAAAACACTAGATAAATCACCTTGGATACTGGTGGTCTGGCAGCTAGCCTATAGACATGTTGATTTAAAAGTGAGCAAGCAGCTTGTTAGCCCTTTAAGACAGTGCCCCCAGTTGGTGATTGGCTGCAGTGCTGGAGGAAGCAGGAGGCTAGACACAGAGGGAATAACCCACAGTTGGGGAATGGAAAAGGGGAGTGTGACACGACTCACACAATATCTTCTACATTCTCCGACAGATCTCCCCCACCATCCACACTACATTCTCCGACAGATCTCCTCCACCATCCACACTACATTCTCCGACAGATCTCCTCCACCATCCACACTACATTCTCCGACAACTCTCCTCCCACCATACACACTACATTCTCCGACAGCTCTCCTCCACCATCCACACTACATTCTCCGACAGCTCTCCCCCCACCATCCACACTACATTCTCCGACAGCTCTCCTCCACCATCTACACTACATTCTCCGACAGCTCTCCTCCACCATCCACACTACATTCTCCGACAGCTCTCCTCCACCATCCACACTACATTCTCCGACAGCTCTCCTCCACCATCCACACTACATTCTCCGACAGCTCTCCTCCACCATCCACACTACATTCTCCGACATCTCTCCTCCACCATCCACACTACATTCTCCAACATCTCTCCTCCACCATCCACACTACATTCTCCGACAGATCTCCTCCACCATCCACACTAGATTCTCCGACAGCTCTCCTCCACCATCTACACTACATTCTCCGACAGATCTCCTCCACCATCCACACTACATTCTGCGACAGATCTCCTCCACCATCCACACAACATTCTCCGACAGATCTCCTCCACCATCCACACTACATTCTGCGACAGCTCTCCTCCACCATCCACACTACATTCTCCGACAGATCTCCTCCACCATCCACACTACATTCTCCGACAGATCTCCTCCCACCATCCACACTACATTCTCCGACAGATCTTCACCATCCACACTACATTCTCCGACAGCTCTCCTCCACCATCCACACTACATTCTCTGACAGATCTCCTCCACCATCCACACTACATTCTCCGACAGATTTCCTCCACCATCCACACTACATTCTCCGACAGATTTCCTCCACCATCCACATTACATTCTCGGACAGATCTCCTCCACCATCCACACTACATTCTCGGACAGATCTCCTCCCACCATCCACACTACATTCTCCGACAGATCTCCTCCACCATCCACACTACATTCTCCGACATCTCTCCTCCACCATCCACACTACATTCTCCGACAGCTCTCCTCCCACCATCCACACTACATTCTCCAACAGATCTCCTCCACCATCCACACTACATTCTCCGACAGCTCTCCTCCACCATCCACACTACATTCTCCGACAGATCTCCTCCCACCATCCACACTACATTCTCCGACAGCTCTCCTCCACCATCCACACTACATTCTCCGACAGCTCTCCTCCACCATCCACGCTACATTCTCCGACAGATCTCCTCCCACCATCCACACTACATTCTCCGACAGATCTCCTCCACCATCCACACTACATTCTCCGACAGATCTCCACCATCCACACTACATTCTCCGACAGATCTCCTCCCACCATCCACACTACATTCTCCGACAGCTCTCCTCCACCATCCACACTACATTCTCCGACAGCTCTCCTCCCACCATCCACACTACATTCTCCGACAGCTCTCCTCCACCATCCACACTACATTCTCCGACAGTTCTCCTCCACCATCCACACTACATTCTCCGACAGATCTCCTCCACCAACCACACTACATTCTCCGACAGATCTCCTCCCACCATCCACACTACATTCTCCGACAGCTCTCCTCCACCATCCACACTACATTCTCCGACAGCTCTCCTCCACCATCCACACTACATTCTCCGACAGCTCTCCTCCACCATCCACACTACATTCTCCGACATCTCTCCTCCACCATCCACACTACATTCTCCAACATCTCTCCTCCACCATCCACACTACATTCTCCGACAGATCTCCTCCACCATCCACACTACATTCTCCGACAGCTCTCCTCCACCATCTACACTACATTCTCCGACAGATCTCCTCCACCATCCACACTACATTCTGCGACAGATCTCCTCCACCATCCACACAACATTCTCCGACAGATCTCCTCCACCATCCACACTACATTCTGCGACAGCTCTCCTCCACCATCCACACTACATTCTCCGACAGATCTCCTCCACCATCCACACTACATTCTCCGACAGATCTCCTCCCACCATCCACACTACATTCTCCGACAGATCTTCACCATCCACACTACATTCTCCGACAGCTCTCCTCCACCATCCACACTACATTCTCTGACAGATCTCCTCCACCATCCACACTACATTCTCCGACAGATTTCCTCCACCATCCACACTACATTCTCCGACAGATTTCCTCCACCATCCACATTACATTCTCGGACAGATCTCCTCCACCATCCACACTACATTCTCGGACAGATCTCCTCCCACCATCCACACTACATTCTCCGACAGATCTCCTCCACCATCCACACTACATTCTCCGACATCTCTCCTCCACCATCCACACTACATTCTCCGACAGCTCTCCTCCCACCATCCACACTACATTCTCCAACAGATCTCCTCCACCATCCACACTACATTCTCCGACAGCTCTCCTCCACCATCCACACTACATTCTCCGACAGATCTCCTCCCACCATCCACACTACATTCTCCGACAGCTCTCCTCCACCATCCACACTACATTCTCCGACAGCTCTCCTCCACCATCCACGCTACATTCTCCGACAGATCTCCTCCCACCATCCACACTACATTCTCCGACAGATCTCCTCCACCATCCACACTACATTCTCCGACAGATCTCCACCATCCACACTACATTCTCCGACAGATCTCCTCCCACCATCCACACTACATTCTCCGACAGCTCTCCTCCACCATCCACACTACATTCTCCGACAGCTCTCCTCCCACCATCCACACTACATTCTCCGACAGCTCTCCTCCACCATCCACACTACATTCTCCGACAGTTCTCCTCCACCATCCACACTACATTCTCCGACAGATCTCCTCCACCAACCACACTACATTCTCCGACAGATCTCCTCCCACCATCCACACTACATTCTCCGACAGCTCTCCTCCACCATCCACACTACATTCTCCGACAGCTCTCCTCCACCATCCACACTACATTCTCCGACAGCTCTCCTCCACCATCCACACTACATTCTCCGACAGTTCTCCTCCACCATCCACACTACATTCTCCGACAGATCTCCTCCACCAACCACACTACATTCTCCGACAGATCTCCTCCCACCATCCACACTACATTCTCCGACAGCTCTCCTCCACCATCCACACTACATTCTCCGACAGATCTCCTCCACCATCCACTCTACATTCTCCTACAGCTCTCCTCCACCATCCACACTACATTCTCCGACAGCTCTCCTCCACCATCCACACTACATTCTCCGACAGCTCTCCTCCACCATCCACACTACATTCTCCGACAGATCTCCTTCACCATCCACACTACATTCTCTGACAGATCTCCTCCATCATCCACAGTACATTCTCCAACAGATCTCCTCCACCATCCACACTACATTCTCCGACAGATCTCCTCCACCATCCACACTACATTCTCTGACAGATCTCCTTCACCATCCACACTACATTCTCCGACAGCTCTCCTCCACCATCCACACTACATTCTCCGACAGCTCTCCTCCCACCATCCACCCTTCACTTGTGGCAGTTAAGAAGATTATTTTTCCTAAAGAAAAATTCCCCGCACTCTGAACATAAATATGGCAGCTCAACCATGTGAATTCTCTGGTGTTTCAGTAGGTGTCCTTTATGAGGTAAACATTTTCCTTATTTATATAAAAGGACGCTCACCCGTGTGAATTCTCTGATGTTCAACATGATTATCTTTGTGAAGGTAAGATTTCCCGCACTCCGAACATGGATAAAAGACATTCACCCTTGTGAATTTTCTGATGCTCAACAAGGTTTCTTTTATGAGTATAAGATTTCCCGCACTCTGAACATGAATATGGACGCTCACCAGTGTGAATTATGTGATGTTTAGATAGATCTCTTTTGTCTTTGAAAGCTTTCCCACACTCTGAACATGAATAGGGACGCTCACCGGTGTGATTTCTCTTATGTATAGCAAGACCACCTTTATGAGTGAATGATTTCCCGCACTCTGAACATGAATATGGACGTTCACCCGTGTGAATTCTCTGATGTGTAACAAGACGATATTTCTTAAGGAAAGATTTCCCGCACTCTGAACATGTATAGGGAAGGTCACCTGTGTGATATTTCTGATGTTGCAAAAGATTTCCTTTCTCAGTGAAAGATTTCCCGCACTCTAAACATATATAGGGACGCTCACCAGTGTGAATTTTGTAATGTTTACTAAGTTCTCCTTTCTCTTTGAAAGCTTTCCCGCACTTTGAACATAAATAGGGACACTCACCAGTGTGAATTTTGTGATGTTTAGTAAGTTCTCCTTTGTCTTTGAAAGATTTCCCGCACTCTGAACATGAATAGGGACACTCACCGGTGTGAATCCTCTGATGTCTAACAAGACGACATTTCTTAAGGAAAGATTTCCCGCACTCTGAACATGTATAGGGAAGGTCACCAGTGTGATGTTTTTGATGTTGCAAAAGATATACTTTCTCACTGAAAGATTTCCCACACTCTGAACATAAATAGGGACGCTCACCCGTGTGAATTTTGTGATGCTTAGAAAGATCTCCTTTGTCTTTGAAAGCTTTCCCGCACTCTGAACATGAATAGGGACATTCGCCGGTGTGAATTCTCTGATGTCTAACAAGATGATATTTCCTATGGAAAGATTTCCAGCACTCTGAACATGTATAGGGAAGGTCATCAGTGTGATATTTCTGATGTTGCAAAAGATTTCCCTTCTGAGTGAAAGATTTCCCGCACTCTGAACATGAATAGGGACGCTCACCTGTGTGAACTCTCTGGTGCTGAATAAGTGCTCCTTTCCGAGTGAAAAATTTCCCGCACACTGAACATGAGAATGGATTGTCACCTCTGTGATCTCCTTCATGGGGTGAGGAAGATTCCTCGGGATTAGAAGGATCTGTTGATCGATCTGCAGTGTGAGATCTTACATGGATATTTACAATCATAGTATGTGATTGATGAGAAGATTCCCCCAGATCAGAGGGATACATTGATGTCTCCGGACAGGAAGGTCTGTGATGTATATTTTGTATATTTGGATTTCCTCCTGGAGGATCCTGTGTGATGACATTATCTTCTGACTTACAATCAGCAGATAATAGAAGATGACTCTCCGAGGAATTCCTGACATCACATCCATCTGTTGGAAAGAAGTAAAAAAAATATAATAAATCTCAGTAGATGACAAATAACTGGAGTTTTAGCTCCTCCTCCACATCAGTGGAATAAGTGGAAATGCCGATCTCACAGCTGGGCTCCTGTTCTCCCTCCAAAATCAATCAGAAGTGTCTTCACACCGAGTCCATATATGACCTGCTAATTCTATAATAATAAATAGCTATAACTACCGTATTTATCGGCGTATAACACGCACCCCAATTTAGGAGGGAATTTTAAGGAAAAAAAAACTTTTAGGAGGGAAGTTGAAGGGAAAAAAACTTACATTTAAATGCCCTTCAGTGCAGCCTTGTCAGTGCAGCCTTGTCAGTGCAGCCTTTGTCAGTGCAGCCTTTGTCAGTGCAGCCTTTGTCAGTGCAGCCTTCGTCAGTGCAGCCTTCCCCAGTGCAGCCTTGCCCCAGTGCAGCCTTGCCCCAGTGCAGCCTTGCCCCAGTGCAGCCTTGCCCCAGTGCAGCCTTGCCCCAGTGCAGCCTTGCCCCAGTGCAGCCTTCCCCCAGTGCAGCCTTCCCCAGTGCAGCCTTGCCCCAGTGCAGCCTTGCCCCAGTGCAGCCTTCCCCAGTGCAGCCTTCGATCCCCTGTCCCTGTTTGCTGGGCTTCAAAATCGCAGACTGTGATTTGAAAATGGCGCCGCCGGCGCCGAAATACACAGGCTCTTTCCGGCGGCTCTCGTTCACTTTCGGCTCCACTCGTAGTCCCGAGCGGAGCTATCCGAGTAGGTTCGGATAGCTCCGCTCGGGACTACGAGTGAAACCGAAAGTAAACGAGAGCCGCCGGAAAGAGCCGAGGACCGGCTCTGTGTATTTTGGCGCCGGCGGTGCCATTTTTAAATCGCGGTCGGCGATTTTGATATTTTGACAGCTCGGGATCGCAGGGGATCGGCGTATAACACGCACCTGCGACTTTCCCCTGATTTTAAGGGGAAAAAAGTGCGTGTTATACGCCGATAAATACGGTAAGTCTTCAGTAGCTAAAACGCGTATTTTATTTTTACTACATAGAATTGTCTGTATTTGGCTGTTAAATTATAAAGAGTTTGCATCTCATAAATATATCACAAAAGTCACATTGGTGACGGGTTCTGATTTTTGAAGTTTTAATGAAGCTTGGCAAATGCCCTTTGTGTATTGATTTTCTATTTGTTTTAAAGGGGCCCAGTAGTACCCCCACTCAGAGGATCCCCAGCTTATTAGTACCCTCATTCAGCAGATCCCATGTTCAGTAGTACCCCCCAGCTCTGCTGATCTCCCACTCAGTAGTAACCCCCCAGCTTTGCTGATCCTCTGCTGACTGCTCATGACTTCTTTCTGGTTAAAGGATATTAAACACCCAAAATAACTAAGACACAATGGGTAAAATGTATTTTTGCATTAATAATGGCTATGGGGAGTAATGGAGATGTCATAGCATTTTCTGGAAACATGACGTTATATTGAGGAATGGAGATGGACCTTTCATATGGTGTACAGTATCTCCTCCTCATTTGTTGGGAACATGACGTTATATTGAGGAATGGAGATGGACCTTTCATATGGTGTACAGTATCTCCTCCTCATTTGTTGGGAACATGACGTTATATTGAGGAATGGAGATGGACCTTTCATATGGTGTACAGTATCTCCTCCTCATTTGTTGGGAACATGACGTTATATTGAGGAATGAAGGTGGCTTTTAATATAGTATACAGTATGTCAATGCTGTATCCTAGCCTAGGCCTAGGGCAGCACTTTGCATGGGGGCAGCACGGAAAGAGTCTCCGCCGGCTTGCGCTACACTGTTAGTTTAGCGCCAGTCTTATGGGGCAGAGTGGGCTGAGAGGCAAATTAGTTATATGTTCTTAGTCCTCTCCATAAAATTATCAGAAATTTGCGCTTAAAGTAGAACTATAGGCAACACTATTTTTTTCATTTTGGATAGCATAAGGGAGCCCCTGTTAGTTTATTTTTTACCATCCCTGTCCCATTGCAGAGATTTCCTTTCATTTTCTGCCCCACAGCCAAACAGGAAGTGAGAGAAAATCTATGCAAATTAAGGGAATCCATTGCCCCCCCCAGGCCCTCAGAACTAGTGTCCCCACTCGAAAATTTCAGGGCGGGTCTTAAACAGCAAGGGGTGTGGCCTTGCCAGCAAGGGGTGGGTCATATTTAAATTAGGGGTGCGTGAGTTTAGTCAGGCCTAGGGCAGCACAAAACCTAAATACACTACTGCAGTATCTCCTCATTTGTAGGGAACATGACGTTATATTGAGAAATGGAGATGGACCTTTCATATGGTGTACAGTATCTCCTCCTCATTTGTTGGGAACATGACGTTATATTGAGGAAGGGAGATGGACCTTTCATATGATGTACAGTATCTCCTCCTCATTTGTTGGGAACATGACGTTATATTGAGGAAGGGAGATGGACCTTTCATATGGTGTACAGTATCTCCTCCTCATTTGTTGGGAACATGACGTTATATTGAGGAATGGAGATGGACCTTTTCATATGGTGTACAGTATCTCCTCCTCATTTGTTGGGAACATGACGTTATATTGAGGAAGGGAGATGGACCTTTCATATGGTGTACAGTATCTCCTCCTCATTTGTTGGGAACATGACGTTATATTGAGGAATGGAGATGGACCTTTTCATATGGTGTACAGTATCTCCTCCTCATTTGTTGGGAACATGACATTATATTGAGGAATGGAGATGGACCTTTCATATGGTGTACAGTATCTCCTCCTCATTTGTTGGGAACATGACTTTATATTGAGGAATGGAGATGGAGCTTTCATGTGGTGTGGTTTGCGTATACAAACTATGTGATAAATTAATGACATTTTTTTTGTGACCTGTTTCTTCCATAGTGCCTATACTTACTTGTGTTTATAGGTGGAGATATTTCTTCCTCTTCACTTTTCATAATCATCCCGACCTCCTCCATGGATGGCTGATCACCCCCCACATATGCCTCTACTTCTTCCTCTTTAACCTCAGCTTTTATATTAATCCGTCCTTCACCCTAAACCCCAAAATAATAAAAAAAGTCAAAGTCAACTAAAATAACAGAAAAATTACAGCAGCTTTCCATTACCTAATACATCAATAAAAGTTTTTTTTTTTAAATAAATGTAAGTGGTGTAAGTACCTGAATGGGACCTGGTATCAGGCTCTTACACTCCCTGAACATTAGAACTCAGACTGGGAGAGGGGGAAACAGAACAAGGGACCAATCAGCTGTGCTGCAATCTTAACAAGAACTGATAGCAGGAGGGAGCAGTGTGACAGAGAGATGAGCTCACCAGTCTGCTGCTTCTCTTTTCACTGTCCAGTCAGAGGCTTAGACTACTAATTGCTCAGTCCCAACTACCTGATGATGGTGAGGGATGGTGTGATCTTCCTGTGTGGAATCCTGGGAATACAGAGGACCTCCCTCTTCTATAGACTGCTGAGCTCCACTCATCAAAATCTCTTCTTCTTCCTTTTTAATCTCAGCTTTGATGTCTTTCAGTTCCTCATCCTAAACCCCATAGAATGTATATGTAAAATGGAACAAAATGTTACTTAGAAGAATGTCCTCTCATAACTTAGAATCCTATTCTAGTTGCTCAGTCCCACCTACCTGATGATGGTGAGGGATGGTGTGACCTTCCTGTGTGGAATCCCGGGAATACAGAGGACGGGGACATCTCTCTGGTGGGTTCCCATTACTGGATCCATCTGTAGGAAACACACACACTGACTGAATACATTGTTTCTATGTGTTTATCAGATGATGGGGGATCTAGGTGGACCCTCCGTACTGCTCTCTCCTTTACAATAAAGTCTCCTCTTACCCGGTGATGTGAGGGGCGGCTGATTCTCCATCATGACGTCCTTGTAGAGATCCTTGTGTCCTTCTAAATACTCCCACTCCTCCATGGAGAAATAGACAGTGACATCCTGACACCTTATAGGAACCTGACACACACAATGATACAGTCACCATCCAGACACATCCCTTGTCTGTTACTGGATAATGTCCCAGAATTCTCAGCACCGCTCACCTCTCCTGTCAGCAGATCAATGACCTTCTTGGTGATTTCTAGAATCTTCTAGTCATTGATTCTCTCATGTTTCAGGGAATGAGGTGAAGGCATGTAATGGCAAAATGGTCACCAGACTTTACCGGAGGAAAACGCTGCATTGAAAGAATAACACTAATGTCATGTGACCTCCCATTAATAGAGATAAGAGTGATGTCATGTGACCTCCCAGAATCCTCCTCACCTCTCCGGTGAGCAGGTAGATGATTTCCAGGGTGAGATTTAAAGTAAAATTCCAACTAGGCTAACTAGTCTTAAAAACGCTCCCTCCCCCCTCCTAACACCTGTACTAATGAACCTGTGTAAAAAAGAGGTATATACTTACCAATTTTCCACCCACATTGATCCGGTCACAGGATCCCCTTTGTCATACAATGTAATTTTCATAAAGAACTCGCATATGGCTGTGAAAGCCAGGAGCCATTACATCACCTATAGGCTACCATGGGGAAGCCACTGTCGGTGGTCCGACATAGAAACCGAATCACGTGACTGGACCAGAATGGGATGAAAATAGGCAAGTATACACATTTTTTGTTTTTACCCAGGATAGTTAATAGAGGTGTTCAGAGGGTGGAGGAAGCTTTTTTAGTACTATTTAGGCTTAGCTAGTATTTTACTTTAATATCCCCTCAGTCATGTGACTCGGGTCCTCCTCCATCCTCATTGATGAGATCATGTGATCCATACAAGACTCTGATCTCTGAAGATAGATCCTATAGTATTCTCACTGGTCATTAGCACTCATAGACAAGTAGTGATTAATCCCTCCTTCCAAAAGTGAGGGAGGTTTTGTGTTAATAAATACCAAATAGACTCAACATGAAAACCACGAGTGGCTGAAAAATGAAAAAACAAAACAAAACTACAATACCCAAAATAGTAAATATGCAACAAATAAAAACCTTTAGAGCCGGTTCACACATGGGCAGCACGACTTGTAGCGCGACTCTGCAAGGCGACCTGCACGCGACTTCAGCGGCGGCTTGCAAAATGACTTCTGTATAGAAGTCAATGCAAGTCGCCCTGAAGTCGTCCCCAAGTAGTGCAGGAACCTTTTTCTAAGTCGGAGCGGCTTGAGTCGTTCCTATTAGAACGGTTCCATAGTACAGAACGGAAGGCAACTTGTCAGGCGGCTAAGTCGCCTGACAAGTCGCCCCTGTGTGAACCGGGTCTTATCTGTGTGTGTTTTTCAATCAATCTTTAAAATATATATTATTATGTTATAGTTAACCGCTTGCCTTCAGTTTCCTCCCACACTTCAAAGATATGCTGGTAGGTTAACTGGTTCCTGTCTAAATTGGCCCGAGTATGTGTATGTATGAATGTGAGTTAGGGACCTTAGATTGTAAGCTCCTTGAGGGCAGGGACTTATGTGAATGTACAATGTATATGTAAAGCGCTGCGTAAATTAATTGGGCGTACCTGTACGTCCCTTTGAATTTGCCACTGTGCCATCATGTGCGCGCCGCCGGCGGCACACACGCGCTCCCGCCGCGGCCTCTTTGAGTAGGATCGCGGGTCCCGTGGACTCGATGTTCGCGGGGATACCCACGATCGTCTCACGGAGAGGAAGAACGGGAGATGCTAATGTAAACAAGCATCTCCCCGTTCTGCCTAGTGACACTGTCACTGATCACAGCTCCCTGTGATCGGGAGCGGTGATCAGTGATGTGTCACACACAGCCCCTCCCCCCCCACAGTTGGAATCACTCCCCAGGACACACTTAACCCCTCCCTATCCCCCTAGTGGTTAACCCCTTCACTGCCAGTGTTATTTTTACAGTAATCAGTGCAATTTTATAGCACTGATCGCTGTTTGGGACAACGGTCCCAAAAAATGTGTCAAAATTGTCCGAAGCCATAATGTCACAGTCACGATAAAAATCGCTGATCGCCGCCATTACCAATAAAAAAAAAAAATAATTAATAAAAATGCCATAAAACTATCCCCTATTTTGTAGACGCTATAACTTTTGCGCAAACCAATCAATAAACGCTCATTGCGATTTTTTTTACCAAAAATACATATTGGCCTGAATTGATGAAAAAAATTACATTTTTTTACATTTATTTTATTGGATGTTTTCAGCAGAAAGTAAAAAATATTGTCTTTTTTGTTTATAGCGCAAAAAAAAAAAAACTGCAGAGGTGATCAAATACCACCAAAAGAAAGCTCTATTTGTAGGGGGGGGGGGGGGACACATACATTTAATTTGGACACAGGGTCGCGCGACAGCTCAATTGTCATTTAAATTAACGCAGTGCCGTATCACAAAAAAATGGCCTGGTCTTGAAGAGGGGTAAAGTGGTTAATGTTACTAATAGGTTCTGTTTATGAGGACAATATATTTCCATACACTGGAATATATGGCTCTATACAGTATATAGGTAATATTTCTGTATTATTCTTATTATTATACATGATTTATAAAGCATCAACAGTTTTCAAACAGTACAGTTACTGTATTGGTTATAATATACACTATATATGTGTGTTTATCATCATCTGTTGGAGATAAAAGACATCACAGTGACTATGGAGGAAGAGGACGGACATGACGGGGGGGTTACTGGGTGTAAATATAAAATATTATCTTATTACCTCTTCTACTGCCACTACCAACGTCTTCTCTCTACTTCCTCATGATTCAACTCTCATCCAGAACTTCCTGTTTAACCCCATACATCACTTCCTGTACATAAGATACCTCACTTCCTGTCTGTATATCACTTCCTGTTATCACCTGACATCACTTCCTACCCTGCTGTAGCATCACTTCCTGTGTCTGTACAATCACACACTACCTGTCTCTGTGTCCCACTCGATATAATAGGAAAAGATCTCCACCTTCAGAGTAATGTCATTAAAGGGGGAGTCCCGTCTATTTTTAGTATTCAGTGTAACTTACACACCCCATTTATGGTTGCCACCTCATCCCTTTAAACCCGAACACATATTAATTACACAGGTTCTGTGGCTGATTAACGTGGTAATTAAACTCACTTGGTTCCTTATCTGCATTTAATTAGCCTCAGAACCTGTGTAATTCAAAGGTGTTCGGGTTTAAAGGGATGAGGTGGCAACTCTAACCCCAATGCCTCCCAACTTTTGAATAGGGATGAGCTTCGTGTTCGAGTCGAACCCATGTTCGACTCGAACATCGGCTGTTCGACCGTCCGTCGAATTGCGAACGATATGGGCCGTTCGCGCCAAATTCGTGTGGCGCGTCACGGCCCATAATTCACTGCGGCATCGCAGTGCATTGCTGGCTGATGATTGGCCAAGCATGCACTATGACCCGCATGCTTGGCCAATCACAGCGCCGTCAGTAGAGAGAGCTGTAATTGGCCAAAGCCAGGGTGGCTTTGGCCAATTATGGCTCAGGGGATTTAGTACACACCCCACACTATATAAGGCCGCCTGCACGGCGGCCCTGTGTAGTGTGTGTTCCGGTGTGCTGAGCGATAGAGAGAGAGAGAGACAGTGTCATTTGATTTGAGTTAGATAGATTAGGCAGAACAGTCAGTCAGTTAGCTGCACTTACAGTGTATTGTGTATATATATGCATCCCAGGTGTTGCATATATATATATACACTGTATTCAGTTTAGCTAGATCCGTTCCTGTTATCTTCTATCTAGACTATTTACATTCAGTGCAGTGTGTCCTGCTCACAGTGTTCAGCTAGATCCGTTCCTGCTATTTACATTCAGTACAGTGCTTCCTGCTCACAGTGTTCAGCTAGATCCGTTCCTGCTATTTACATTCAGTGCAGTGCGTGCTGCTCACAGTGTTCAGCTAGATCCGTTCCTGCTATTTACATTCAGTGCAGTGCGTCCTGCTCACAGTGTTCAGCTAGATCCGTTCCTGCTATATACATTTAGTGCAGTACGTCCTGCTCACAGTGTTCAGCTAGATCCGTTCCTGTTATCTTCCTACTGACAGGCAGGCTTGTCTGGTTACAGTATATAAAGCTACCTGAAGAAAATTACAGGTGTTCTTTTTGATCCTATTAGTACCACGGTCAGGCAGCTAGACTATTTACATTTAGTACAGTGTGTCCTGCTCACAGTGTTCAGCTAGATCCGTTCCTGCTATTTACATTCAGTGCAGTGCGTGCTGCTCACAGTGTTTAGCTACATCCGTTCCTGCTGTTTACATTCAGTGCAGTGCGTCCTGCTCACAGTGTTCAGCTAGATCCGTTCCTGCTATTTACATTCAGTGCAGTGCGTCCTGCTCACAGTGTTCAGCTAGATCCGTTCCTGCTATTTACATTCAGTGCAGTGCGTCCTGCTCACAGTGTTCAGCTAGATCCGTTCCTGCTATATACATTTAGTGCAGTACGTCCTGCTCACAGTGTTCAGCTAGATCCGTTCCTGTTATCTTCCTACTGACAGGCAGGCTTGTCTGGTTACAGTATATAAAGCTACCTGAAGAAAATTACAGGTGTTCTTTTTGATCCTATTAGTACCACGGTCAGGCAGCTAGACTATTTACATTTAGTACAGTGTGTCCTGCTCACAGTGTTCAGCTAGATCCGTTCCTGCTATTTACATTCAGTGCAGTGCGTCCTGCTCACAGTGTTCAGCTAGATCCGTTCCTGCTATTTACATTCAGTGCAGTGCGTCCTGCTCACAGTGTTCAGCTAGATCCGTTCCTGCTATTTACATTCAGTGCAGTGCGTGCTGCTCACAGTGTTCAGCTAGATCCGTTCCTGCTATTTACATTCAGTGCAGTGCGTCCTGCTCACAGTGTTCAGCTAGATCCGTTCCTGCTATTTACATTCAGTGCAGTGCGTCCTGCTCACAGTGTTTAGCTACATCCGTTCCTGCTGTTTACATTCAGTGCAGTGCGTCCTGCTCACAGTGTTCAGCTAGATCCGTTCCTGCTATTTACATTCAGTGCAGTGTGTCCTGCTCACAGTGTTCAGCTAGATCCGTTCCTGCTATATACATTTAGTGCAGTACGTCCTGCTCACAGTGTTCAGCTAGATCCGTTCCTGTTATCTTCCTACTGACAGGCAGGCTTGTCTGGTTACAGTATATAAAGCTACCTGAAGAAAATTACAGGTGTTCTATCCCAGCTTAGTGCAGCTACAGGCCATTAGTATGTCTGGAAGGCCAAGAAGGAGAGGCAGACAGTCACAAGCCAATAAGAGAGGGCAAGCAGGCTCTGTGTCTAGTGCTGGTCGTGGAGACGGTGCATCCTCATCAGCACGTGGCCATGGGACACGCTTGGCCTTTTTTTCGGCAGCTGGCCGTGTTGAGCCGCAACATGCGGAAGACTTGGTCGAGTGGATGACCAAGCCGTCCTCATCCTCCTCATCCTCTCTCACCCATGCCCAGGGTGCTTTGTCTGGCAAAGCAGCGGCCTCTTCCCTCAGCTCAATGTCATCAGTGACTCCTTCCCTAGCCCCACCATGTCCTCCTGAGGATTCCCTCGAACTGTTTGACCACAGTGTTGGGTACATGCTCCAGGAGGATGCCCAGCGTTTGGAAGGCTCTGATGATGATACTGAGCTCAATGAAGGCAGTAACATGAGCACGGACAGAGGGGGTGCCCAAGAAGGACAGCAATCTGGCAGTCATGCTCCCCCTGCTGCAGCATACTGCCAGGTTTGCTCCAGTGATGAGGAGGGAGGGGATGATGAGGTCACTGACTCAACGTGGGTGCCTGATAGGAGAGAGGAGGAGGAGGAGGAGGAGGAGGAGGAGGTGGCACATCACCAACTAGGCAGGATGCCCTCCAGGGGCCAGCCTAAGGGCAGCACATTGACTGCATCACACCCCAAAGCTCCACATGTGCAGGGCGCTGCAGTCTCTGCGCGTTATTCAAAAAGTTCTTTGGTGTGGGCCTTTTTTGAGACGAGTGCATCAGATCGCACCGCTGCTATTTGCAATATATGTCTCAAGCGTATCTCGCGTGGCCAAAACATCTCCCGCTTGGGTACCACATGCTTGACCAGACATATGTTGACCTGCCATGCAGTTCGTTGGCAAGCGTATCTAAAAGACCCACACCAAAGAACAAAGACGATCTCTCCTTGCTCCTCATCAGCTGAGATTTCCAACCCCACTAGACCTTCAGTCCTCTCTGCGACCTGCAGTGAGAGGAATGAAGGTGTAGAATTAGGTGTGTCACAGCCAAGTACTTATGGGCAATCTGCTTTTGGTACACCGACGTCAGATTGTACCAGGCAAATTTCCCTGCCCCAGCTGCTGCACCGCCGAAAGAAGTTTGCTCCCAGCCATCCACATGCCCAGCGGTTGAATGCTAGCTTGGCAAAATTGCTAGCACTTCAACTGCTGCCTTTTCAGTTGGTAGACTCTGCCCCCTTCCGTGAGTTTGTGGAATGTGCGGTTCCTCAGTGGCAGGTACCCAAACGCCACTTTTTCTCACGGAAGGCGATTCCGGCTCTCTACCGGCATGTGGAAGGCAATGTCCATGCCTCGCTGGACAGGGCGGTCAGCGGTAAGGTGCATATTACAGCTGACTCATGGTCCAGCAGGCATGGACAGGGACGTTACTTAAGTTTCACGGCGCATTGGGTGACTCTGCTGGCAGCTGGGAAGGATGCAGGACAAGGTGCAGTAGTGTTGGAGGTTGTTCCGCCACCACGCCTCCAAAATGCTGATTGTGACACACCTCTCTCCTCCACCCCCTCCTCTTCTTCTTCCTCCATGGCCTCTTCCTCGGAACCAGCGGTGCTCCGTAGGCGTTCAAGGGGCTACGCAAGTACGCAGGCCAAAAGATGCCATGCGGTGCTTGAGCTGGTGTGCTTGGGGGACAGGAGCCACACTGGGGCAGAGGTTCTGTCAGCTCTGCAGGGGCAGGTTCAGAGGTGGTTGACGCCACGCCAACTTAAGGCAGGAATGGTGGTTTGCGACAATGGCACCAACCTCCTCTCTGCCCTCCGACAGGGACAACTGACCCATGTGCCCTGTTTGGCTCACGTCCTTAACTTGGTGGTGCAGCGGTTCTTGGGCAGGTACCCGGGCTTACAGGATGTCCTGAGGCAGGCCAGGAAAGTCTGTGTGCATTTCCGCCGGTCATATAATGCCAGTGCTCGGCTGACGGACCTCCAAAAGGAGTTTAACCTGCCCAAGAACCGCCTAATCTGTGACATGCCCACCAGGTGGAACTCGACGTTGGCCATGCTGCAGCGGCTGCACACGCAGCAGAGGGCCATCAATGAGTACCTGTGCGACTATGGCACCAGGACAGGGTCAGGGGACCTTGGTTTTTTTTCCCCACGCCAGTGGGCCATGATCAGGGATGCATGCACTGTCCTGTCACCATTCGAGGAGGCCACGAGGATGGTGAGCACTGACAGTGCATGCATCAGTGACACTGTCCCCCTTGTCCACCTGTTGGAGCACACGCTGCGTGGGATAATGGACAGGGCACTTGAGGCAGAACAGAGGCAGGAAGAGGAGGACTTCCTTAGCTCTCAAGGCCCCCTTTATCCAGACAGTGTTCCTGCGTGCCCGCCGATCACACAGGAAGAGGACGAGGAGGAGGAGGAGGAGGAGGAGGAAGATTGTGTCAGTATGGAGGTGGAGCCTGGCACTCAGCATCAGCAGTCTTTAAGGGATCAGTCCCAAGGAACACATGGACTTGTACGTGGCTGGGAGGAGGTGGCTGCGGACGTTGTTGTCCTTAGTGACCCAGAGGACTCCGGACCGAATGCCTCAGCAAACCTACGCTGCATGGCCTCCCTGATCCTGCAAAGCCTGCGTAAGGATCCTCGTATTCGTGGTATCAAGGAGAAGGACCAATACTGGCTGGCAACCCTCCTTGATCCACGTTACAAGGGTAAGGTTGCGGACCTTATCTTGCCATCGCAGAGGGAGCAGAGGATGAAACATCTTCGGGAGGCCTTGCAGAAAGGTCTGTGCAACGCGTTCCCAGAGACTGGGAGGTTACAAACTCCTGTTTCTGGACAACGTGTTGCTGAGGCTTCGGTCAGTCAAAGAAGGAGCGGTGGAGAAGGTGGCCGTCTGACCGATGCGTTCAGACAATTTTTTGGTCCGCAGCCCCAAGGTATGATCGGTTCCAGCAACCATCGCCAGCGTCTGTTTTACATGGTGCAGGAATACCTAGGGGCAAGATCAGACTTGGACACCTTTCCCACCGAAAATCCTCTGGGTTACTGGGTCTTGAGGATGGATCACTGGCCAGAGCTTGCACAGTATGCAATTGAGCTACTGGCCTGTCCTGCATCCAGCGTTCTTTCGGAACGCACATTCAGTGCTGCTGGAGGCGTGGTAACCGATCACAGGGTGCGTCTGTCCACCGACTCGGTCGATCGGCTGACCTTCATAAAAATGAATCAGTCTTGGATCACCACCAGCTACCAAGCACCTGATGCAGATGTAACCGAATAATTTTTTTTGAAATCTCAGATCCCTTCAAAGACTGCCTATGCTGATGCTGAGTGACTATCCCTGAGTAATTATCCTCTTCCTCCTCAATCATCACGCTGATAGCTTGTAAGAACATTTTTGGTTCTGGGCGCCACCACCAGTGCCTAAGGCACAATTTTTCAGCCCCTGTTTAACAGGGGCGTGTAATTACAATTTTTGATGTAATACTTTGCAGCAGGGCTCGTTCCTGCATTCCAACTAGAGTGTCTGTGAGGGGTTGCAGTGTTGTGGCACCAGCACCAGTGCCTAAGACCCAATTTTTCAGCCCCTGTCTAACAGGGGCGTGTAATTACAATTTTTGATGCAATACTTTGCAGCAGGGCTCGTTCCTGCATTCCAACTAGAGTGTCTGTGAGGGGTTGCAGTGTTGTGGCACCAGCACCAGTGCCTAAGACCCAATTTTTCAGCCCCTGTCTAACAGGGGCGTGTAATTACAATTTTTGATGCAATACTTTGCAGCAGGGCTTGTTCCTGCATTCCAACTAGAGTGTCTGTGAGGGGTTGCAGTGTTGTGGCACCAGCACCAGTGCCTAAGACCCAATTTTTCAGCCCCTGTCTAACAGGGGCGTGTAATTACAATTTTTGATGCAATACTTTGCAGCAGGGCTTGTTCCTGCGTTTCAACTAGAGTGTCTGTGAGGGGTTGCAGTGTTGTGGCACCAGCACCAGTGCCTAAGACCCAATTTTTCAGCCCCTGTCTAACAGGGGCGTGTAATTACAATTTTTGATGCAATACTTTGCAGCAGGGCTTGTTCCTGCGTTTCAACTAGAGTGTCTGTGAGGGGTTGCAGTGTTGTGGCACCAGCACCAGTGCCTAAGACCCAATTTTTCTGCCCCTGTCTAACAGGGGCGTGTAATTACAATTTTTGATGCAATACTTTGCAGCAGGGCTCGTTCCTGCGTTCCAACTAGAGTGTCTGTGAGGGGTTGCAGTGTTGTGGCACCAGCACCAGTGCCTAAGGCCTAATTTTTCAGCTCCTGTTCAACAGGGGCATGTAATTACAATTCTTGATCTAATATTTCACAGCAGGGCCCTGTGAGGGCTTACAGTGTTTTGGCCACAGCAACACCTAAGGCCCAAATTTCTGCTGAGTATATAGGGCAGGACCCTACTTTCAAACATCTAACTTACAAACGACTCCTACTTGCAAACGGAAGGAGACAACAGGAAGTGAGATGAAATCTACCCCTAAGGAAGGGAAATTCTCTCCTGTAAGAGTTAATATGGGAAAACAATTTTTCCTTTCCACTGATGCTTTCCAATCCTTGTTCCACAAAAAAACACAAATTTTCAAAAAACATTTTTCATTGGGACAAAAAAGTGAGGTGAAATCTTCTGAAGAGGAGGAAAGACGCAAAACAAATGTCACAGGGGTGATAACCCTTCCCTATGTTTTCCAAAAAGCTTAGAAAAGATTTTTTGGCTGGAGCTAAACACATTAAAAATGTTCAAAATTACAAACAGATTCTACTTAACAACAAACCTACAGTCCCTGTCTTGTTTGCACCGCCTGTATACTGCTGTTCAGAGTATATAGGGACCTTTCCTTATTTTAATTTGGGTGCGGGGTTCCCCTTAATATCCATACAAGACCCAAAGGGCCTGGTAATGGACTGGGGGGTACCCATGCCGTTTGTCTCACTGATTTTCATCCATATTGCCATGACCCGACATGACATTAAACCCGCAAGCAGTTTTAAATGAGATTTTTTCCTTTAAAAATGACATTTGGTGCAGGGACTGTTCTAAACATGGGAAACACGCGTCACTTTACAGGCATACTATAGACACCCCCCAGGTACGATATTTAAAGGAATATTTCACTTTTTTTTTTTTACTTTAAGCATCATTAAAATCACTGCTCCCGAAAAAACGGCCGTTTTTAAAAGTTTTTTTTGCATTGATACATGTCCCCTGGGGTAGGACCCGGGTCCCCAAACCCTTTTTAGGACAATACCATGCAAATTAGCCTTTAAAATGAGCACTTTTGATTTCGAACGTTCGAGTCCCATAGACGTCAATGGGGTTCTAACGTTCGTGCGAACTTGCGGTCCGTTCGCGGGTTCTGGTGCGAACCGAACCGGGGGGTTTTCGGCTCATCCCTACTTTTGAACTTCAGAATGAGGGACACATGAGGGAGGAAGTGACCCACCGCGGAGCGTGCTGCTGCAAAATGTGGGTGTGGCCAAACTTGCCGGGGGGCGTTGGCTTAAGGGGTGTGGTTTAACAAAACCTGGACTTCCTTGTACTTAGAAAATATGCTTTGATTGATTTGTCTGAGCCTTAAAAAAGAACTTCATTAAAATAGTCAGGGACTGCATAGCAACCAGCAACAGTTGAGACAATGAACACTTTGGTGAGAAGTACCGTATTTATTGGCGTATAACACGCACTTTTTTCCCCTTAAAATCAGGGAAAAATCGTGGGTGCGTGTTATACGCCGATCCTCTGCGATCCTGAGCTGTCAGATCTAAAAAATCGCCGACCGCGATTTGAAAATGGCGCCGCCGTCGCCGAAATACACAGTGCCGGTCCTCGAATCTTCTCGGCCACTTTCGGCTTCACTCGAGCGCCGCCCGAACCTAGCCGAGTGTATTCGGCTAGGTTCGGATAGCTCCGCTCACAGTCACGCCCATCCCGAGTGGAGCCGAAAGTGAACGAGAGCCGCCGAGAAGAGCCGAGGACCAGCTTTGTGTATTTTGGCGCTGGCAGCGCCATTTTCAAATCGCGGTCGGCGATTTTGAAGCTCAGCGAGCTGCAGGGCTGCACTGGGGCAAGGCTGCAATGGACACTGGGGAAGGCTGCACTGACAAGGCTGCACTGACATGGCTGCACTGACATGGCTGCACTGACATGGCTGCACTGGGGCAAGGCTGCACTGAGAAGGCTGCAATGATGGGCATTTAAATGTAAGTTTTTTTCCCTTCAACTTCCCTCCTAAAAGTTTTTTTTTCCTTGAAATTCCCTCCTAAATTGGGGTACATGTTATACGCCGGTGCGTGTTATACGCCGATAAATACGGTATATAATTTACAATGTTGTGTATATAGTACTGGAGTGTGTAAGGCAGAGCGCAGGGAGTTGGAGAGTGCTGCAGTCAGTGTCATGTTTAGGATACATAACGCAAACTGCAGGGGACCAGGGTGTATTCAAGGATCAAGAGTATGTAATGCACAGAGGGCTGTAGTTAGTGCTGGGTTTAGGAATACATGACACACGGTCCAGGAGTACATAATGCACAGAATATAGGGGTCAGGAGTATTTAATGCGTAGAATTTAGGGAACAGGAGTGTGTAATGCACAGAATGCAGGGGACAGGAGTGTGTAATATACAGAATGCAGGGAATGGGAGTATGTAATGCACAGAATGCAGGGAACAAGAGTGTGTAATGCATAGAATGCAGGAAACAGGAGTATGTAATGCACATAATGCAGGGATCAGGAGTATGTAATGCACAGAATGCAGGGATCAGGAGTATGTAATGCACAGAATGCAGGGAACAGGACTATGTAATGCACAGAATGCAGGGAGCAGGAGCGTGTCATGCACAGAATGCAGGGAACAGGAGTGTGTAATATACAGAATGCAGGGAACAGAAGTGTGTAATATACAGAATGCAGGGAACAGAAGTGTGTAATATACAGAATGCAGGGAACAGAAGTGTGTAATATACAGAATGCAGGGAACAGGAGTGTGTAATATACAGAATGCAGGGAACAGAAGTGTGTAATATACAGAATGCAGGGAACAGAAGTGTGTAATATACAGAATGCAGGGAAAAGGAGCGTGTAATATACAGAATGCAGGGAACAGGAGCGTGTCATGCACAGAATGCGGGGAACAGGAGTGTGTAATGCACAGAATGCAGGGAACAGAAGTGTGTAATATACAGAATGCAGGGAACAATAGTGTGTAATATACAGAATACAGGGAAAAGGAGCGTGTAATATACAGAATATGTGTCTCCATTGAGGCGAGGGGACTCACTGCACACACCAATCATTGGGACTCCAGTGCAGGGGCATTCCACCACTGTGATGTGCCAACGGGACCCCACAAGCCGCGGGCAGGTATAACTTGTGCCTGTGATAGTGCACTCCCGCTAGGCAAGTCCCTGGAGCCAAGCGCCGGAGCTTATTCCGGCACTTTGCTTCGCTCCGGGACTGAGCCTTGATTCACCGGAACTCCAGGACTTAAATCAAATACCGGGATGGTTGGAAGGTATGCAACCCCACAGGTCCTCTTCTCCCTTGGGTGCTCCTCTTACTAGAATTCTTAAGTAGAGGTGGGCTTGGGCGTGTTCGAAACCCCACATGCCCAATCCGCCAGGAAGCCGACATTGCACATGGCTAATCACAAGCAGCGAGACATTTCTCGACCTGTGCAGGAAATGTCTCACTGCCTGTAATTAGCCGTGTGCAGTGTCGGCTTCCTGGCAGGATCGGGCACGTCTGATTTCGAACATGCCCGAGCCCATCTCTATTCTTAAGTCAGGAGGTAAATCCCCAGTGGAGAGGAGCACATGGGGAATACTGTAAAGCAGTGCTGCCCAACCTCAGTACTCAATTACCTCCAACAGGTCATGTTTTTCAGGATTTCCTTCACCTTGCACAAGTGCTTTTAATCCATGACAATGGCTATGTATTTATGACAGCTGTAATATCTAAAGGGAAAATATTAAAAGTATGGCCTGTTGGGGGTACCTAAGGACTAACGTCAGGAGTGACTGATATAGAATTTTACTTGAATGACAGCGCTGAGTCAGCTAATATGACATCCAAGATTGCTGTACCCAGCATCAGTCCAGTATATCCAGACCAGGGATCCTGAAACTATGGCCCTCCTCCAGGTTTTGCGGAACTACACATCCCATGAGGCATTGTAAAACTCTGACATTCACAGACATGACTAGACATGATGGGAATTGTGGTTCTTGAACAACTGGAGGGCCATAGTTTGAAGACCCCTGATCTAGATTATAAACCAGAGGCTCTGGATGGACGGTTGGATAAATGGTTCTATATTTAGGATGTATCCAGTCTATAAACCAGAGGCTCTGGATGGACAGTTGGATAAATGATAGAGAAATTATTATACTCAGCGCTGTTTCAAAATATAAAATGTACTTAATAAACAATATGATATATATTGAATTAAATAAGTAAAGTGCAGTGCAAATGCATAAAGTGCAAGAAAGTGCAAAACAGCATAAAGTCCTTCAAAACAGATAAACGTGTAGACTTCTGCTTGAAGTGAAGATTCCAGTGCCACTCTGTGCTCCCCTCCTGGGTCCTCACTCACCAGCAGTAAGCTTTAAACATGCAAGGTCTTTATCCTACTGCAACGATCAGGATATCTCCTTCCATCATTGATTATAAAGGACTTCAAGAGTATGATCCACCTCTATGGCCAAGATATGCCCTTCCTATTACTCCATAGTTAGGTCTCCTTTGCAGTGGTATGAATAATGCATATACCAATGAATAGAGAGATGCACATAGCGTAATATTGCTAAAATTTATTGATAGACTCACAAAAGAAATGCACTTACAGCAAAGAAAGGCATATAGGTAAAAATCGCCGCCTTGGCGTGCTGCCAGCCGTCACTCAACCTTGTGTGTCTGGTCCTTGCTTGACGCATTTCGCCCCTTCCACTGGGTGTCTTCAGAAGCTAGGGGGCGCTCATGGCTGGCTGTCGTTTATTTATTAAGCCCCGCCCACTACACCCAAACCTCCTACTACTCTCACCAACTGCGATGTATGTAATTTCACTTCCTGTTTCTGTAGGAAGTGTATCGGTCTCCATATTGGTACTCTCTGTTGTTAATAGCTGGCTTCCTGTGCGCACAGGAAGCCACATCAACCACCATGTTTTTTACTTCCTATAGTTATCCTTCCTTGCACAGAGGAATGGCCGCCATATTAGTACTCTTATTTGGTTCTAACTAACTTCTTGTGTACACAGGAAGTTGTTCGGAAACCACATTGGCACTCCATATGCAATCTACTCTACACTACGCATTTATTGATATATTTATATCAATAAAATAATATCACTTTCTCAGTGAATTACAGTAAGGATAAAGTCAAGTATCTTGATCTGGAAATTTTTAAACAAGGAAATAAAATGCTCACACGCACTTATTTCAAAAGCACGGACAGAATCGTTGTTGTAAGATAAAGACCTTATGTGTTTAAAGCTTACTGTTGGTGAGTGGGGACCCAGGAGGGGAGCACAGAGTGGCACTGTAATCTTCACAAGCAGCGCTGAGCATAATAATTTCTGTATCACTTTTTTTTGTTTCCTTACACGTTAGCAGCAGTCAAATTATAATTCGTTCATTTATTAATTTCTGTACAATAGCATGGGCACTTATACAATTTTCAGTTGGATAAATGGCTCTATATTTGGGATGTATCTGGCCTATAAACCAGAGGTTCTAGATGGACAGTTGGATGAATGTCTCTATATTTAGGCTGTATTATCTGATCTATAAACCAGAGGCTCTGGATGGACAGTTGGATAAATGGTTCTATATTTAGGATATATCCGGTCTATAAACCAGAGGCTCGGGATGGACAGTTGGATAAATGGTTCTATATTTTGGATGTATCTGATGTATAAACCAGAGGCTCTGGATGGACAATTGGATAAATGGTTCTATATTTAGGACATATCTGGTCTATAAACCAGAGGCTCTGGATTGATAGTTGGATAAATCGTTCTATATTTAGGATGTATGCAGACTAAAAACCAGAGGCTCTGGATGGACAGTTGGATAAAGTGCTCTATATTTAGGATGTATCTGGACTTTTTTTTTTCCAGAATAACATATGCCTTATGGTTACCAAGTACAAATGCTTTCTGTTTCAATGTATTTATTGATTTTTTTGACACAACATAAGAAATCAGAAGCAAGCTTATAGGGTGCCCGCGCTGGGGCTGAAGAATGATCAGGTATTACAGAGAAATCCAAAAGGAATACGAACAGACCAATCGTAGTTAAACATCTTTATGCAATTGGGATGATATCGAAGGATAATAAATGCAAAATGGAAAGAAAAGGGAACAAAAAGGAAAAATGGCCATATACCACAGCCTACTTGCAGTCATCCCAGGGGAGGAGAAATGCTTTCATAAAGGGAAGCAAGTCTATACAATATTTATGGCTGCGGTCTTTGAAATAACACTCTTTTGTTATTTCAGGATCAAACATTGAAAAATCTCTCCCACTTAGATTGCTGATCAAGGCCCAAATCAATTTACTTCCATACTCTCCAGCCACTGTGCCATGTTTGGCTGTTGTCTCTGAAACACGGCAATTCATGACATTTCTTGCATTTGTACAGAATACAGCGTGGTACTAAAAATAAGATCACAAGTGACTTCCTATGCCACTTTTTTCTTATCCTACCTAAAACACACACACTAACACAAACAAATAAAAAAATAAAAATGTTCTGCCCCCCCCCCCCCTCCAAAAAAAATACTGACCCTGATCTTGACACAAACAAAAACCCTGTTAATGACATAGATCAAACCTTGATCTAGCTCTTTTTTAAAATTATTATTTCTTTTATTTATAAACACTTTTTTTCAGTGCAAGGACAGTGAGAGATCCAATTCAGCTCTCCTCCATTCACAGAAAAAGAAAACACGGGGGGGGGGGGGGCTTCACAGTGACTGATAACTGTAATAGCCAATTTAGAGGCTAACATAGCGATCAGGTGACCCGGAATCTCGAGTTCCGGGTCCCGATTGTTAAGACGGGGCCTGGGGCTCAAGGTAAGCTCTGTGCTAGCACAAGGGGAGATGCGCAAATATGCAGGCTCACGGCATAGAGCGTAGTGCAGTGGGGGGTGCATGTTTGTGTGATGTTGACATGAAGGGGTTAATATTAAACTTTAAGCTGCCTGAAAAAAAACCTCTTTCTACTGAACAATAATTTTTAACATTTTATTAGCATTGATACATATCCCTCAGGCTACTGCTCAGCTCCCTTTTGTTTGACAATCCCCTGTCTATTAGCCCAGAGAACGGCCATTACTGATAGCTAAGGTTCCACTCCCACTGACTTCAATGGGGTTCAGATTCAGGATCCAAACTTCAGTAACATTCGCTGAACCTGCGTTGAATCAAACCCAGGTACCTTAGGCTCATTTCTTTTTATAATTATGTCAAAAGAAAAGAATGAAAAACTAATTTAAATTTATGCACACATTATTAAAGCACAAACATTATTTGTAGATATACCCTATATTGTCAAAGGTATTGGGACACCAGCATTTATATGCACATTACCTTTAATGGCATCCCAGTCTTAGTCCGTAGGGTTCAATATTGAGTTGGCCCACCCTTTGCCGCTATAACAGCTTCAACTCTTCTGGGAAGGCACTGATGTTGGAGAGAATGCCTGGCTCACATTCTGCACTCTAGTTCATTCCAAAGGAGTTCTACTGGGTTGAGGTCAGGACTCGGTGCGTGCCAGTCAAGTTCCTCCACCCCAAACTCGCTCATCCATGTCTTTATGGACCTTGCTTTCTGTACTGGTGAGCAGTTATGTTGGAACAGGAAGGGGCCATCCCCAAATTATTCCCACAAAGTTGGAAGCATGAAATTGTCTAAAATGTCTTGGTATGCTGACGCCTTAAGAGATCCCTTCACTGGAACTAAGGTGCCAAGCCCAACCCCTGAAAAACAACCCCAAACCATAACCCCCCCCTCTACTAAATGATTTGGACCAGTGCACAAAGCAAGGTCCATAATAGATATGGGTGAGCAAGTTTGGGGTGTAGGAACTTGACTGGCCTGACCTCAACCTAATAAAACACCATTGGGATGAATTAGAGCGGAGACTGCGGGCCAGGCCTTCTGTCCAACATGAGTGCCTGACCTCACAAATGCGCTTCTGGAAGAATGGTCAAACATTCCCATAGACACACTCCTAAACCTTGTGGACAGCCTTCCCAGAAGAGTTGAAGCTGTTATAGCTGCAAAGGGTGGGTCAACTCAATATTGAATCCTACAGACTTATGCCCCATACACACGGTCGGACTTTGTTCGGACATTCCGACAACAAAATCCTAGGATTTTTTCCGACGGATGTTGGCTCAAACTTGTCTTGCATACACACGGTCACACAAAGTTGTCGGAAAATCCGATCATTCTGAACCAGGTGACGTAAAACATGTACGTCAGGACTATAAACGGGGCAGTGGCCAATAGCTTTCATCTCTTTATTTATTCTGAGCATGCGTGGCACTTTGTCCGTCGGATTTGTGTACACACGATCGGAATTTCCGACAACGGATTTTGTTGTCGGAAAATTTTATAGCCTGCTCTCAAACTTTGTGTGTCGGAAAATCCGATGGAAAATGTGTGATGGAGCCTACACACGGTCGGAATTTCCGACAACAAGGTCCTATCACACATTTTCCGTTGGAAAATCCGACCGTGTGTACGGGGCATAAGACTGGGATGCCATGAAAGTTCACGTGTGTAAAGGCAGGTGTCCCAAAACTTTTGTCAATTTAGTGTATATGATCTTTAACAATGTTTTCAAATGGTTACCAAAATACACAGAACTCATTTCATCAATATCGTTCATGCACCTTCATAGTAAACTTACACATTTGAATTCACTGTAAATAATTCTTGAGTATTAGATCTTTTCGTCGATAATATATTTTCCCAATTTTATCAAAAGATGTTGGAATTTCCCCTCTTCACCCGGGATTCCGCCAGGTCTTTCCTGGAAGTGCTCAGTGTATAGAGTAGAGGTCATATCTAAATAATTAGCCTGCTGAGAATTCTAACACCAGGAATTAATGTACAACTACAGGATATGCAGCTCTTAATAGATCCAGGATCTTCTGGAGTCTTATGCCCCGTACACACGGTCGGATTTTCCGACGGAAAATGTGTGATAGGACCTTGTTGTCGGAAATTCCAACCGTGTGTAGGCTCCATCACACATTTTCCATCGGATTTTCCGACACACAAAGTTTGAGACCAGGATATAAAATTTTCCGACAACAAAATCCGTTGTCGGAAATTCCGATCGTGTGTACACAAATCCGACGGACAAAGTGCCACGCATGCTCAGAATAAATAGAGAGATGAAAGCTATTGGCCACTGCCCCGTTTATAGTCCCGACATACGTGTTTTACGCCACCGCGTTTAGAAGATCGGATTTTCCGACAACTTTGTGTGACCGTGTGTAGACAAAACAAGTTTGAGCCAACATCCGTTGGAAAAAATCCTAGGATTTTGTTGTCGGAATGTCCGAACAAAGTCCGACCGTGTGTACGGGGCATGACACTGCAATGCAGAAAAGCGTGGCCCCCTGGTATGGACATTCTGTTGTCATCAGTGTCTACATCCCCACCACACATTGTTCCCTCAGTAATGTCCACATCCCTAAATACTCTTTGCACCCCTGTGTTGTCTCTCTTTTCACAATGTTTGTACTACATTTTCTGGGAGCTCCCCCATCCACATTGTCAGAGATTGGGAATCCGCTCCCACTAGGGGCAGAAAGGCCAACCAGGGCTTAGTTGTACCAGCTGGACAGTCGGTGGCAAAAACCAAGGCAGGAGTGCATAGGGGAAGGGAGGAGTTTCACAGAATCACAGGAGGTCACTTTAAACCGGTTGCAGTGGAGGGCACTTGGGTTCACTGAAGCAGAATGGGAAAAAAAAGTAGGGAAAATGGGAAAAGTAGGGTAGGGAAACACACAGGTGCTGATGTTCAGGTACTGGCAGGACAGGGAGAACACACTGGAAGCACGGAGGAAATAAACAAGTTCCTTGCAGTGCTAGGTTAGTGCATGCTCAAGGAAGTACATAACTCCTTTGTGATCGTCTGCAGTGCTGGTGGAAGCAGGAGGCTGGACACAGAGGTAATAAACTGAAGTTGAAGCATGGAAAAGGGGAGTGTGACACGATACGCAATATCTTCTACAGGAGTTCCACCTCCCCCATCAATATAATGATCTCTTGTAGCTCTCCCCCACCATCCACACTGCATTCTCTCACAGCTCTCCTCTCACTATTCACACTACATTCTCCGACAGATCTCCTCCCACCATCCACACTACATTCTCCGACAGATCTCCTCTCACTATCCACACTACATTCTCCGACAGATCTCCTCACACCATCCACATTACATTCTCCGACAGATCTCCTCCACCATCCACACTACATTCTCCGACAGATCTCCTCCACCATCTACACTACATTCTCCGACAGCTCTCCTCCACCATCCACACTACATTCTCCGACAGCTCTCCTCCACCATCTACACTACATTCTCCGACAGATCTCCTCCACCATCCACACTACATTCTCCGACAGATCTCCTCCACCATCCAAACTACATTCTCCGACAGCTCTCCTCCACCATCCACACTACATTCTCCGACAGCTCTCCTCCACCATCCACACTACATTCTCCGACAGATCTCCTCCACCATCCAAACTACATTCTCCGACAGCTCTCCTCCACCATCCACACTACATTCTCCGACAGATCTCCTCCACCATCCACACTACATTCTCCGACAGATCTCCTCCACCATCCACACTACATTCTCCGACAGATCTCCTCCACCATCCACACTACATTCTCCGACAGATCTCCTCCACCATCCACACTACATTCTCCGACAGCTCTCCTCCACTATCCACACTACATTCTCCAACAGCTCTCCTCCACCATCCACACTACATTCTCCGACAGCTCTCCTCCCACCATCCACACTACATTCTCCGACAGATCTCCACCATCCAAACTACATTCTCCGACAGATCTCCTCCACCATCCACACCACATTCTCCGACAGATCTCCTCCACCATCCACACTACATTCTCCGACAGATCTCCTCCACCATCCACACTACATTCTCCGACAGATCTCCTCCACCATCCACACTACATTCTCCGACAGCTCTCCTCTACCATCCACACTACATTCTCCGACAGCTCTCCCCCACCATCCACACTACATTCTCCGACAGATCTCCTCCACCATCCACACTACATTCTCCGACAGATCTCCTCCACCATCCACACTACATTCTCCGACAGCTCTCCTCCACCATCCACACTACATTCTCCGACAGATCTCCTCCCACCATCCACACTACATTCTCCGACAGCTCTCCTCCACCATCCACACTACATTCTCCGACAGATCTCCTCCACCATCCACACTACATTCTCCGACAGATCTCCTCCACCATCCACACTACATTCTCCGACAGCTCTCCTCCACCATCCACACTACATTCTCCGACAGCTCTCCTCCACTATCCACACTACATTCTCCAACAGCTCTCCTCCACCATCCACACTACATTCTCCCACAGCTCTCCTCCCACCATCCACACTACATTCTCCGACAGATCTCCACCATCCAAACTACATTCTCCGACAGATCTCCTCCACCATCCACACCACATTCTCCGACAGATCTCCTCCACCATCCACACTACATTCTCCGACAGATCTCCTCCACCATCCACACTACATTCTCCGACAGATCTCCTCCCACCATCCACACTACATTCTCCGACAGCTCTCCTCCACCATCCACACTACATTCTCCGACAGCTCTCCTCCACCATCCACACTACATTCTCCGACAGCTCTCCTCCACCATCCACACTACATTCTCCGACAGATCTCCTCCACCATCCACACTACATTCTCCGACAGCTCTCCTCCACCATGCACACTACATTCTGCGACAGCTCTCCTCCACCATCCACACTACATTCTCCGACAGATCTCCTTCACCATCCACACTACATTCTCCGACAGCTCTCCTCCACCATCCACACTACATTCTCCGACAGATCTCCTCCACCATCCACAGTACATTCTCCGACAGATCTCCTTCACCATCCACACTACATTCTCCGACAGCTCTCCTCCACCATCCACACTACATTCTCCGACAGATCTCCTCCACCATCCACAGTACATTCTCCGACAGATCTCCTCCACCATCCACACTACATTCTCCGACAGATCTCCTTCACCATCCACACTACATTCTCCGACAGCTCTCCTCCACCATCCACACTACATTCTCCGACAGCTCTCCTCCACCATCCACACTACATTCTCCGACAGTTCTCCTCCACCATCCACACTACATTCTCCGACAGCTCTCCCCCCACCATCCACACTACATTCTCCGACAGATCTCCTCCACCATCCACACTACACTTGTGGTGGTTAACAAGATTATTTTTCCTAAAGAAAGATTTCCCGCACTCTGAACATAAATATGGCAGCTCAACCATGTGAATTCTCTGGTGTTTCAGAAGGTGTCCTTTATGAGTCAAAAATTTCCCTCATTTATATAAAAGGACATTCACCCGTGTGAACTCTCTGATGTCTAAAAAGGGCTCCTTTACGAGTGAAAGATTTCCCGCACACTAAACATAAATGGAGATGCTCACCTGTGTGAATTCTTTGATGTGCAACAAGATTATCTTTGTGAGTGAAAGATTTTCGCACTCCAAACATGAATAAGGACGCTCACCCGTGTGAATTTTCTGATGTCTAACAAGGCCTTTTTTTTGAGTAAAAGATTTCCAGCACTCTGAACATGAATAGGGACGCTCACCGCTGTGAATTTTGTGATGTTTAGAAAGATCTCTTTTGTCTTTTGAAAGATTTCCCGCACTCTGAACATGAATAAGGACGCTGACCTGTGTGAATACTCTGATGTATAGCAAGACCACCTTTATGAATGAATGATTTCCCGCACTCTGAACATGAATATGGACGTTCACCCGTGTGAGTTCTCTGATGTGTAATAAGACGATATTTCTTAAGGAAAGATTTCCCGCACTCTAAACATGTATAGGGAAGGTCCCCTGTGTGATATTTCTGATGTTGCAAAAGATTTCCCTTCTGAGTGAAAGATTTCCCGCACTCTGAACATGAATAGGGACGCTCACCCGTGTGAATTCTCTGATGCTTAGTAAGTTCTCCTTTGTTTTTGAAAGTTTTCCCGCACTCTGAACATGAATAAGGACGCTCACCGGTGTGAATCCTCTGATGTCTAACAAGACGATATTTCTTAAGGAAAGATTTCCCGCACTCTGAACATGTATAGGGAAGGTCACCTGTGTGATATTTCTGATGTTGCAAAAGATTTCCTCTCTCAGTGAAAGATTTCCCGCACTCTAAACATGAATAGGGACGCTCACCTGTGTGAATTCTCTGATGTTTAGTAAGATCTCCTTGGTCTTTGAAAGCTTTCCCGCACTCTGAACATGAATAGGGACATTCGCCGGTGTGAATTCTCTGATGTCTAACAAGATGATATTTCCTATGGAAAGATTTCCCGCACTCTGAACATGTATACGGAAGTTCATCTGTGTGATATTTCTGATGTGCAAAAGATTTCCCTTCTGAGTGAAAGATTTCCCGCACTCTGAACATGAATAGGGACGCTCACCTGTGTGACTTCTCTGGTGCTCAGTAAGTCTTCCTCTCTTTGTGAAAGATTTTCCCGCACTCCGAACATGAATAGGATGGTCACCTGTGTGAATACTCTGGTGTCCAACAAGTGTTCCTTTTTCAGTGAATGATTTCCCGCACACTGAACATGAATAAGGACGCTCACCTGTGTGAATTTTCTGGTGTGTAACAAAGTTTTGTTTATGTTTGAAACATTTCCCGCACTCTGACAAGGGAAAGGACGCTCACCCGTGTGAACGCTCCAATGCCGAATAAGTTTTCCTTTCCGAGTGAAAGATTTCCCGCACTCTGAACATGAGAATAGATTGTCACCTCGGTGATCTCCTTCATGGGGTGAGGAAGATTCCTCGGGATTAGAAGGATCTGTTGATCGATCTGCAGTGTGAGA